>BFEA01000030.1:2525173-2537503 GCA_003427395.1 Chara braunii
AAGGAGCATAAGAAGAAACCAAAAAAACAGAAACTTACACTTTTACTTGTCCGCCTGGTGTGCCTCTCTTGTTGATATCCAGTCCGAAAAGACTCCTCTTCAACATATAGGTCATGGCGACGGGTATGTGTCGGAGGGTGAGGACAAGGCCGCCCACACTAAGCAAAAGACTGATCAAGATCGAATGGCGAGCACAGGCACTCGTAGGAAAGACAGCGACAGTCAAAACAGCCGGAAATATGGACACCATTGTGAAAAACCCCGCACGCAAACTCCTACTCCCCCCCACACCATCTTCTCCTCCTGCCTTAACTCCTACTTCCGTCTCGCTGTCCCGTGTCTTGTCCCCTACTTCTCTTTTCCGACTTCTCAAACCCTTCTCTCTCTCTCTCTCTCTCTCTCTCTCTCTCTCTCTCTCTCTCTCTCTCTGTGTGTGTGTGTGTGTGTGTGTGTGTGTGTGTGTGGGAAGGGGGGGTGAGGGGGTGTTTGGGTGCGGGTGTGTTCTATCCGCTAAGCAGGACTCCACAAAGAGAGACTGTTTCTTTTGAGTTTCACCGACTCCTCACGATGTGTACTGTCATGTTAGACTGCTCAAGATGTGTGTGTGTGTGTGTGTGTGTGCGTGTGTGCGTGTGTGCGTGTGTGTGTGTGTGTGTGTGAGCCTCTGCGCCGCCCCCTCCATACATCAATGCGACAAACTCAGTGCGCGCCGATGCCACATGGTCGTAGATCTAGGTCTGGACCCAACAGGCTCGCGGACGCTCGCGGAAAGGCGGACGGATTGCCGCGGAGTGGTTTTTCAGACCCCACAGGCCGTAGGGAGCGGCCTGGAAAGCATAGGATGGGCGTTTCCACATCGTTTTTGTGTCAGAAAAGCGAACGTGGCAGCTCAATTTCCGAAATTTTGTGCCAACTTTACATGGTAGGTCCCTTCGAGGCCTTCCGTCGCGAACGGCCTCGGAAGGCCGGTTTGTCCGACAGGCGTCCGGTGGACCGCATGGCCTGTCCCGGGAACACAGAGGCGGCCATCGTGGTCTGTCGCACGAGAGTCGTCAGGGACCGTGCGGCAACGCGCGGTGGTCCCAATGGGGAGTCGGCCTCCCCGCTGATTTTTGAATTTCGGCCGGCGTTCGAATGGAGGGCATCCCCGCCGATTTTTGAATTTCAGCCGGCTGCTGCACTGTGTCGGTTCCCGTGGAGGACAACGGCTTGCCCTCTTTCCCAGCCATCCCCATAGCTCTCAGCGACCATTGGGGGTTGAGTGCCTTAAGACAGGGTGTTCCCAGCAGGGTCTGTCGTTAGCAGTCGGGCATCCTCCTAGCGATGCTACACGCATGTACGAAGTGGGTGACGCGTTTGCCTGGTGGCCGTCTTGGCCAGCAGACAGGTGCAAGGTGGCTGTTTGCGCACTCTCCCTTGCATAGCAGTGGTGGGAGAGCCGTCTCCTATTGCGGTGGATGGAAACGTGGAACCGTGTTCGATGTTGAGAGTGTGAGAGGGGGTGTCGCTGGAAGTCTGTCGTCCAGCCTCATGCGCTTGCGGGGGCGGTTGCGGACCCCCCCCGTCAGCTTGGCTGTCGCCTGTGTGAGGGATGTGGAGCATGGCAATGGGACAGCCATTGCTCCCAACAGTTCAACGACCAGCATTGTGAGGCCATTCATGCCCGTAAGGTAGGCAGGGAATGTCGGAATTGTTCCACGACCACGTCCTTGTCCGAGGTCGGGAGTGTTGCTCTGTTGCTGTCGTGGTGCAGTTGAAGGGCAGGACTCAGCTTCCAAGGCTTCCGGCGGACAGAGCACATCAGCCATCGTTGTCATGGGAGTGGATTGGACGAGACGGTGTTGTGATCCCTGTTTTGTGTGGGTAGCGGTGTTGTGTGTCCTTGTCACGCTGGGGTTGCTTGTCTTTGTGTTGTTAGCCATCATCTTCTTGCTTGTGTTGTTAACGATTTCTGTGTTGTTAACGATTTATGTGTTGTTCGTGATCTTGTCATGGAAGGGGGGCAGTGGACACACGACCTCGGCAGGTCATACGACGACGGGAGAGCTCCACCACACGGGGCAAGGGATGACGGTGGCAGCTTCTCGTCACAGTTGATCCAAGGTCTGACACAAATCAGCCAGGATACAGGGATGACAGCACGCGCACCTCCATCACCTTTTGTTGTTGGTCGTTTGCTGGAATGGTCGAAGACCCCCATCCTCCCGGAAAGGATGGGGTCACCATTCCAGTCCTCATACCCGCCACCTGCATCGTCCACCCCTCATGGTGGACATCAGCATTTCAGCAGCCCGGCGATGCCTACGGTCGTTCCGCAGCCGTTGTCCACGCATCCACCACGTGTCTCGATAGTTTCCCTACCAGCAGCACTATCAATGGATGGAGCAAGGGAATCACATGCGGAGTGGTCATGAACGCACTCGCATTTTGCCATGCCATCAACCGGTGACAATAGCAATGGCACGGACAGTCGGTGGGTAGTGTACGGGCAGATGGCGAGTGGCCATCATCCGTCCAGTGAGGGAGTATCGAGCATGAAGCCTCACGGCAATGACGGGGGAGCATGGCTGCAGGATTCCAGTCGTCGACGACCGAGTATCGAATTTCCCACCTATCGAGACATGCGAGACATTACTGTGTCACCTCCCCTTAGATCGTCGAATCTTTCTCCGCGATGTGCGGTCGACATGGATGGTGGTAATGACGACATGGACGGTCAGCAGCTGGCAAACGACAGGCCGAGCGTGGAAGAGGGGACGCTGTCGCGCCCCCACCGCTTCCAGGGCTTGGTTCAACGTCCCTCCTCGAGCCGAGTGCGGTGGGTTGGTGGACTGGCAAGCTGTTACGCAGGATTTTGGAAAGTTTTAGGGAAATTAGAAATGCATTCACAAACAGTCTTTGTCACACAGTCGAGTTGTCAGGGTTATCCCTCCTGCTCGCGGCGACACGGCTTAGAGTGAGGCGTTCGGTTTTATCGCCTGCACCTGACCCCGTATAAAGGTTAGACTCAAGGTCACCGGAGTCCCTGTTATCCAGGAGTCCTTCAAGTAGCCTTGAGTGTAACCTGTTATAATAAGGAGTGATAAATAACTTGTTACCTCATGCATAAACATTTCATGCATTATAGGACATGCATCATAAATCAAATAACACTGAGAGGACGAAAAGACCAGAAACCAGACTCTACAAGAGCATGACCAGAGACTCGAGACTGAAGAGTAGTACACAGAGAATGCACGAAGCAACCATAGAAGGGACTGCAGTCACTGATAAAACATAATAATGTCATAATACATCTCAGTGACTAAAAGATACGAGCCTCAATCAATAACGACAAGTGGTACCCCCTCATGAGTGGGCTCGACTGTCTGGGACTCCGTATCTGGTACACACTGGTCCTCCTCATCATTGAGAACCTTAGTGGCTATTGACTCTGGGACCACATAGCTGATGTCAAAAGATGCCGCAGGATCGATCTTGCTGATATATGCCTTACATCTCGCCATCTTCTCATCCGCGACACTCCAGAGGTACAGCTCCTCGGCGAGGGAAATGTTGCCAGTGGCACCGATCAAGATCTCAATCCGTCCCTTGCCGTAGGTGTAATCATAAGAAACCTCCAGAAAATGGTCTCCATAGAGTGGCTTTCGAAAAGTCTGTATGACGAAGTCTGCTCCCACCAAATGACTGTAGTCATCCCCAAGATATGGGACTGGTCCCTTCTCCCTTGAAGGGTCGGCTACCTCCTCTGACCTGGGTCCTCCTGACATGTAATGCCTGAATCAATCACCCTCAAGCAGGTATCGTGCCAAGAGGTAAGCAACCCATCGTAGGGCGCCTTCCCCCTGCGTCTCACTCCGGTGACCAATGTCATAAGATGCACTGGATCTGCTCCAACTCAAGTGTACTCAATCCCTGTGGGTATCCCAGTCAAAACAGTCCCCCAAATCAACATCACTCACGCAGCAAGGCTCTTGGTCAGACTCGTCTGTCTCTGACCTCTGTAAGCAGGTGGTGATGGGTATCCCAGATCTGGCCACCTCGCTTCTTATCCTCCTATCCTGACGCCTCTTTTCCTTGCTGCCACCTCTGCTCAACGGTTTTTTATTACAACCATCAAAGTCAAAGAGAGCACCACCTGGTGCAAAGGGGACCTGGGGAAACACCACATGTAACCAATGCTCCCTCCAGTAACTCTCCCTACGGAAGATATAGTCAGCAATCCGATCATAGGTGGCTCCCTTTATTCCCTGCCCAGCATCTCTCACGTGATAAGTGATCATCAACGTGTATCTCGATGTGGGAGACTCATTGGCCCTAATGACGAAGCTCTGATGTCCAATGTGTCGATAGCAGAACTTCTCAACAAGCTTACCCCATGTAGGGTTTTTTTCATGTTGAGGAGCCAGCTTGACCAATCTGCAATGTAAGGTAGTATGCTCCTGACAAGTGGTTACACCAAACAATGGTGTCCTGGTGATAAAGGGGGATATCAGCAACTCCGAAAAATAGCCCAACTCGATGGGATCAACAATCAACTCAACATAGGGGTTCGTCTGAATGGACCCGGTTGAACAACAACAACTCGATATAAGGGCCCGCCTGAATGGGCCCGACTGAACAGCAACAACTCGATATAGGGGCCCGCCTGAATCGGCCCGGCTGAACAGCAACAACTCGATATAGGGGGCCCGCCTGAATAGCAACAACTCGATACAGGGGCCCGCCTGAATGGGCCCGGCTGAACAGCAACAACTCGATAAAGGGGTCCGCCTGAATGGGTCCGGCTGAACAGCAACAACTCGATATAGGGGCCCGCCTGAATGGGCCCGGCTGAACAGCAACTCGGCAGCTCAGTAGCTCAACATAGCAACGTCATATGAGTATCTATGTAGCGAGTGGACTAGAATATGAGGACTGAGACTGCCAGTATCGTCACTGTGAAAGACTGATAATCAAGGTGTTATCTATGCAAAGGTCAGTTGCAAAATACTCTGTGTACAAACTGGACTGCGCTTATATCATATGTGCAGGAAAATTACCGTCCGCACAGGGACTGATATGAATATTGTCCATGCAGAGACTAATCAGCAAGAAATCAAATCATCGGGAGTTGGGGCTAGTCATACCATCAGAGACATTCAGTCACGTCCTCAAGATTAATCACACTAGCAAGGCGCGCGTCCCCGACCATCATACCGGTGGGGCGTGCGTTCTAGAATCATCAGAGCGCACACTCACATAGCCTACCCGAGCCTGGGCACACTTATATAACGATACCGAATGCGGGCGCGCATAGGTGCACACTCAAAGTCAATACTGAGCTGGGGTGCGCACGGGCGCGCACTCAAATCACAGTTCCAAGCTTGGGCGTGCATGGGCGAGCACTCTAATAGTAAGTTCAAGCCTGGGTACGCATGGGCGCACAGTCAAATAGCAAAACCAAGCTCGGGCGTGCATGGGCGCGCACTCTCACAACAATGCCAAGCTTGGGCGCGCATGGGCGCGCACTTAAATAGCACTATCAAGCCTAGGCGTGCATGGGCGCGAACTCTCACAGCAATGACAAGCTTGGGCGCGCACTCAGATAGCACTATCAAGCTTGGGCGCGCATGGGCGCGCACTCTCACAGCAATGCCAAGCTTGGGCGCGCATGGGCGCACATTCTAAAAGCAGTCCTAGACTTGGGCGCGCGTGGGCGTGCACTCAAATGGCAATTCTGGGCATGGGCACACATGGGCGCGCACTAAAACATCAATGCCAATCATGGGGGCGCATGGGCGCGCACTCAAATAACAATATCTAGCTTAGGCACGCATGGGCACGCACTCAAATAGCAAAACCAAGCTCGGGCGTGCATGGGCGCGCACTCTCACAGCAATGCCAAGCTTGGGCGCGCATAGGCGCACACTCGGATAGCAATATCAAGCTAGGGCGTGCATCGGCGTGCACTCAAATAGCAGTACTGAGACCGGGCGCGCACTTAAAACAGCCAAACTGAGACTGGGCGCGCACTCGAACAACCAAAACAAAGACTGGGCGCGCACTCAAGTAACCAAACTGAGACTGGGCGCGCACTCAAATGACCAGGATAAAGTACACAGATTGAGTGCACAAGGGCGCACTAATTCGAGCTCATCAAAGCAGAGTTTACAGATTGAGTGCGCACGGTTGCACAGACTCAAATTCCTCAAAGCTGAGTTCACAAGTTGAGTGCGCACTGTCGCACTGGCTCAAGTTCATCAAAGTCGAGTCTTGGATGGAGTGCGCACTGTCGCACAGACTCAAATTCATCAAAATCGAGCCTTGGATGAAACGAGCAGTGTCACACTCAAGCTCCAGTGTGCACAGTCACACTTGCTCAAGATCTTTATGCTGAGTTTACAAATTGAGTGCGCACTGTCGCACAGGCTCAAATCCATCAAAGCCGAGTTCACAGATCAAATGTTTGTTGACATTGGTTCATAAATTAACCCTTAGTTGTAGTGCGCATGTGCGCACGACATCTGGCCCGAAAATCTGCCCTTAATTATAGTGCGCATGTGCGCACAGCATCTGGCCCGAAAATCAGCCCTTAATCATAGTGCGCATGTGCACACAGCATCTGGCCCGAAAATCAACCCTCAAACATAATGCTCGCAGATACGATCTTCACACATGGTGCGCGCTAGCGCACGACTCAGATATGGCCTTCAGACATAGTGCGCACTCTCGCTCACTTCAGACATGGTCGTCAATGTGACCGAACAGGCACAGTCTCAAAATCAGCATGATACTCAATGTGACTGTGCGGGCACTGTCTCAAAATCGGCATGATACTCAATGTGACTGCGCTGGTACAGTCTCGGAATCGGCATGATACTCAATGTGGCTGCGCAGGTGCAGTCTCATAATCGACATGGTACTCAATGTGACTGCGCAGGTGCAGTCTCCAAATCGGCATGGTACTCAATGTGACTGCGCAGTTGTAGTCTCAAAATCGTCATGATCCTCAATGTGACTACGTAGGTGCAGTCTCAGAATCGGCACGGTACTCAATGTGACTTTGCAGGTGCAGACTCAAAATCGTCTTGATATTGATTAAGTGTGTCGTATCTGGGATTGCTACGAGCCGCGGCTTGCAGGCTGGGTGCGCAGTATCGCACTGATTTTTAGTGCGCACAGTCGCATTGTATCGGAACTTATTTGAGATCACTGGAAACTGGTAGTGCAATGTCGCACTCAAGTTCACGTGCGCACAGTCGCATTATGATGCACTGAGTCACTATTCTCAGTCTGGGTGCCTCTCGACACAGTTAATCAATATACTTGACTTAAGTGCTCCTTGGCACAACAAAATCGACGTACTCAGTTTGAGTGCCCCTTGGCACAACAATTCGTCATACTCAGTTTGAGTGCCCCTTGGCACAACAAAAAATCGACATACTCAATTTGAGTGCCCCTTGGCACAACAAAATCGATATACTCAGTTTGAGTGCCTCTTGGGACAACAATTCGACATACTCAATCCGAGTGCCCCTTGACACAGCAAAATCGATATACTCAGTTTAAGTGCCCCTTGGCACAACAATTCGACATACTCAATCTGAGTGCTCCTTGGCACAGCAAAATCGATATACTCAGTTTGAGTGCCCCTTGGCACAACAATTTGAGATACTCAATCTGAGTACCTATGGGCACAATAAATTGAGATACTCAATTGGAGTGTCTGCTGGCACAGTAAATCGACATACTCCATCTGAGCGCTTGTTCCTGGCACGGTGCACACAGGTATACATCATCCCCTAGTCTCCTGACACGGTGCGTTCAGGCGTACAGTGACCCTCAGCCTTCTGACACACTGCGTTCAGGCATACAGCGACCCTCTGCCCTCAGATACAACAATGGTAAGTACAGAAAATGCAAGGGTGCAAGCAGAAAGAAAAAGGGGCCTACTCATAAGCAACCGGCCTGACTAAGAAAAATGACGGAAGTGAGTAGGGAGAGGAAGGAAGAAGAGAGGGAGCGAAAGGAGCAAAGGGAGAGAGAGGTAGGGGAGGAGGCTATGGCCCTAGTAAGAACCAGGACCGCCTTGCTTCCCAGAGCAGCTCCACCCCTTTACCTCCCTCTTGCTTGCTTTGGTCTTTCTCCTTCTCTTGCTCCAGCGTTGCAGCTTCGGTCCGCCGTTCCGCCAGCACTTCCGAATTCCCGCAAGTGAGGGCCCCCCTCTCCAAGTGGTACAACCTCTCTTTTATAGTGAAGAGGCCGGGTGGTTGGGCGAAGTGCAGCAGTCCTTGGGCTAAAAATAGCACAGGCTTGTGCTAAAATTAGCACAGGCCTGTACTAAAATTAGCACAGGCCTGTACTAAAATTAGCGCGGGACTTGGACAGTCCCGACTTTGGGACACGAACAGTCAGTCCCGTGCTGAAAATAGCACGGGCCTACGCTAAATATAGCACAGTCCTGTACTAAAATTAGCACAGGCCTGCGCTAAAATTAGCGCGGGACTGGGACAGTCCCGACTTTGGGACACGAACAGTCAGTCCCCTGTTAAAAATAGCATGGGCCTGCGCTAAAATTGGTGTGGGACAGCGCTAAAATTAGCGTGGGGCTTGGGATAAAAATAGCACGGGCCTGCACTAAAAATAACCTAGGCATGCGCTAAAAATGGTGCGGCCTACGCTAAAAATAACACAGACCAGTACTAAAATTAGTGTCAGGCTTAAACTGGCCCGACTTTGGAATACTAAGGGTCGGCCTTGTTTTGAAAGCAAAAACACCCCTCTTAATCATAATAGGGGCCCAATCCCATATCCCCCTTGACCATTTCTGGTCGTACTCTTCCCGACGAGGTAAGTCCGGTCCCAAGTGGTCAATTCTCACTAACCCTTGGTCCGTTTTCAACGCCGTTCGAACCGGGTCCTACTAATTTGACCCTTGTAGACGCGGTGGTTCAGCCAAAAAGTCGTGATTCGATCTCCATGGGGCTGAACCGTCATGCTGTCTTGCCTACTGACTCGACCCAAGGGGGCCAAACCAGCGAGTCAACAATTTGCTAATCGCGACCACAAGCAACTCTATAGTGCGGATGTTGATCTCGACGAGTCAACTATACGTTGACGTGGTGCGCCGCTCTCCGACAACCATACCAAACCCCATTTCTGGCGTCCCTGCCAGGATCCCTCTACTATAAGGGGATATATATATACATCACTTCTATCCTTCACCCTCAAATCCGCTCAAACGAGTGTGCGGCACTTATCGTGCTTTTGTTGTTGTTGCTGCCATCGCTGATCTCTGCTTGCTCGGACACTCGCTGCGTCTGTGCTATCATCGCTCTCGACTTGCTCGTTCTTTTATCGCACTAGTGCTTATCATCGCGCAACTAATCAGCTTTTGCCATGACGCAAAAGACGCGAGGCTCGGGTGCTGGACGTGGGAGAGGAGGCCGACAGGGGAAGGCGCCAGATCGACCAATCGATCTGACGTACGAGGGGGAGAAATCCGAAGAAGAGGAGGAGGGGAGGTGGGAAGGAACGCGCTTGCGCCATCGCTCAGAGGACCGGCGCGAGCGCACGCCGTCGTCGTGGTCAATGATGTACTATACGTATAAATACGAGTAGTGCTACGGCAGTCCGCCTCCACGTTTCGAGCCGCCCTCTCGATCATACCCTTCGCCATACCATCCTTCTTCCTCTGCTCAAGCTCATCCTCGCCAACTCACCGTCCTGCCACAGCCGCCTCGCCTTGCGCCACCGCCGTTGCCACGTGCACCAGAACCGCTCGTCGCCCACCACGCTGCGTCGCTCGGTCATTGCTTGTGCGCAATACTTGCGCTGTTTTTCATCTGCCAGCTTGAGTTTTGCGGCCTCGTATGCTATCTGATATATAGAGGCATCATATAAAACATATCTCAATCATCAAAGTGCTCGCCCGCTAGGGCTCGAGTGCTTGCTCAATAAGGCATGGACCTCTGGTCCAAGACACCATCAAAATCAAAGAAGGATTAGTCTCATCAAGCTTGCGTGGTACAGTCACCGCACGCAAATATCATGACCGCTCATGCAGCCCAATCATACTACCAATCCCGTTTTCTTGCATTATTAAATCAGTCTCAATCTTAGGTCAATCCCCTCATTAGGTTTGACCTCGTGCATCATCACAATCAGACCCAATCTTAGACCAAACCTTATCGTTAGGTTTGGCCTAGCAGTCCAAGTCTCAGCCTCGACCTGCTCATCTCAACCTCATTGGATCAGTCAATCTCATCAGCACAATATAATCCTCATCATTATCTCAGTTACAGTCCAGCCACAGGTGGATATGGGATTAATCATCGAACTCAGGATCATCTGGGTCATCTTGACCAAAGGCCGCCTCATAAGGGGAAACATACCAAACCCCTTTCTCTTTGTCTGCTGGCTCTGTACCACTTACTGTTGGGTCATACCAAACCCCGTTGTCTTCGTTTGGTAATAGGGTACCTGCAAAACAAAGATTATATCATGCCAAAAAGAAATACGAGAAAAGGGCCTCCCCTAAAGACCCTTGCCAACACCCCTTCCTCACTCACTCTCAGAGTCTTACCTTTTCGGCCTTCCAAGAGTGCCCCCGCTCGTCCTGGTGGACTCCTCCGCTGACCCAACCCAGCAGGCAGAGCAAAGTCAGTCCTGATTCCCAGTCATGGCGGTCTGACCACCTTCCGAGCCCTTGCTCAGAACAGCTCACAGGGAGCCGCACACCCCTTCATGAAGCCCTCACTCCGATGAGTGTGGACCCATGGTTCAGAAGCTCATTAATCGACATCAGAGCTTCTGTCTACTTGCTTGACTTCTTGACTAACGTCCGTTTTTTTGCAACAGTGCGGGGAGCCAACCAACACCCGACAAGACCCGACTGGTGAGCCAAAGTGAGTCCACAATTAAGTTTTGCAACAGTGGGCTAGGAGGCCATAATGACCCTGTTGCTAACTAGGCAGTGGATACCTGGCTTGGCCCGATGGCAAGGGAATGCCCCTGGAAACACGGCTCCATAGAGACACCCCGATCATAGTGATAGTAGGAGTCTACCACCTTGATCAGCCAAATGTCGAATTTAGACTAGGAGAGGCTCATGATGCCTCCTTCCTTTTCAGCAGGCGGACTAGGTCGCCACGCGGCGAATTGGGAACGGCTAACCACCCGAGGGTTCAAGGCTATCAGCCACTATGGCTCGGACGCCCCGTCAACCCAGCGAGCCTCTAAACCTGTGAGAACCTGCTTAAGGGAATCATCTCTTGCTCAAGAGGCGCAGTCGAAACTCTCTACCTCTTCATGAAGGACATAAGTGATGACACCGCAGTGGACGCCACTGAGGTTAGATTCTCGCCGGTGAACCGTTTCGAGAACCCGACGACTGCAATGAGAACACTCCTTCAATCACGAAGAATGCATCAAGCTTCAATCCGCTGCGATGCTGAGTGATCTTCGCCCCGACCACAAGATCGGACAGATCACTCCATCGATTATGACACATGACTGACTACCTATCCCTTTAGAGTTCGGCAATGCCTACCCACGAAGGCCCATCTGGAGAGGAACCCCATCCCGGCGATGCCGAGTCCCTTGCCACTGGAACACTTCACTAGGTTAAGTACCACCCTCTTTCAGGGATAATCAATCAACATATGTCAGATGATGCTAGGCAATCCTCCTTACACTATCGTACTAGAAGGTTGCCCCATCAATTGAGCGCTGACTTATGAGAGGAAGAAAAACATATTTTCACATTATCCCACAACCATTCATTCCAAAATTCCATGCAGATCAATAAAATACAATAAGACGCAAGAACTGAAATCCCAAGAACTGGCTCCCAATCCCCCAGGCATATCCCAAGACTGACACGTGACAAGCCAGATACAATGCAATGAACTGAAATTTAAAATTTTAACTTACATTCGTACAAAACTGGGGCCAATCTGGGTCCGGCAGACACATGAGTCCACCATTGAGTCGAGCCATCATAGGCTGCTCGTATTCAGCTCCGACATCCGAAATCATACCATAATCATAGCGAGCCGACTGTCCGCTGTAGCTGGCAGCATACGGGTCACGTCCCAGCGTATAATCATCATCTATAGCTGGCGGCATACTGACCACGTCCCAACATATAATCATCATCTATAGCTGGTGGCTCACTGGCCACGTCCTAGCACATAACCATCATCAGTAGCTGGCGGCACACTGTCCACGTCCCAGCCTATAACCATCATCAGTAGCTGGCGGCAACACTGTCCACGTCCCAGCATATAATCAACATCTGTAGCTGGCGGCAACACTGTCCACGTCCTAGCATATCATCATCCATAA
>BFEA01000030.1:2542830-2554638 GCA_003427395.1 Chara braunii
CCTTCTCCCGCTTTTTCTCTTCAACCTCTCTTTGACTGATATGAGATACATTCAGGTTTTGACTTTCAGGATTGCCGTCTCGAGTCACTATCTCCGGAGGTAACATACCGTCAAAGGTGACAACATTAACCTTAACCTTCTTCTTTTTATCCTTATTGGTCTTAGTCTTTTCTATGATTACCGCTCGCATCCCGCCTTTGACTCGGAAGTCTACCTTGTTCCAATTGGCATCACAAATGTGCCCATTGACGTTTTTCTTGACAATCCCTTCTTCAAGTTTTTTTTCTAACGTCGGACACCGGGTTAGAGTATGACCTTCCTCGTCACAATAATAACATGGGAATCCTCTCGTTTGCCAATCTCGGCTGTTATTATCTTTCTTCCAATCTCGGTCGTGTTTCTTCTTTTGTCTCTCTTTTCTCCTTCGCCAAGCGTCATCATCATCACTACTCTCTCTCTAACTTTCGCTCTCTTCCTTTTGTTTCTCCTTCTTTCTTTCTTTCTTACCTTCCTCAACTTCAACAAGTGTTTGAGTTGCTGGAGCAGAAAGGGTTTTTCGAAGCTACCAAGCTTAACGAGAAGACCAAGGATCTCCTCGACCTTCAAGTTTCCTCCCGTAGCTGCCTCAACATTTCCTTCTCTTGCACTAGTGATTGCTTTCATCTGTTCCAAAGACCATTTTCTGTTGAACACGGAAGGCAGTTGACGGACCATCTCAACCAGTTCATCCCATTTTAGTGGATAATGGGCAGCACGACTTATCACACTCTTCCTTTCATCCTCTGCGAAGTTAGTCAGTAGGACATGACATTTTTGAGCCTCGTCTAGGAAGGGTACTCTCCGCGCAACCCTCTCAAAATCCTCTAGGAATTGATCGAGGGTAGCGTACTTGGAGTGTCGTACATCCAACAACTTGAAATTTTGCATGGTTGTTGGGACGTCATACTTGGCGTACTCTTCCAGCATCTTTTGCCTTACATCCGTCTATGTTGTCAGCCCTTGTGTCGTTTTTGTTACCGACACCCTCATCTTAGGTTCAACATAAGCTAGCAGAGCTTTCACTTCTGTTGATCCGACCAACCATGACTCATACCGAAGACATCATAGTCTTCCAAGAATTCCCTAACCTTAATTTCATCAAAGCAGGGTATGTTCTCTAGAGGTATTTTGGCTCTCGGAAGGTCTAGATGGACATTCATAGTGTCAATCCCGGTCTTCATGGCCTCTATTCGGTTCAACATCTCTCGAAGAACCGCGGTAGTGGTCACTTCTCTATCCCCAGCAGAGGAGCTAGCACGGCTCTGCTGTGCGTTCGGTCCTTTGACCATCCTGTCTAGTTTACTGGTTATGCTCCTACTTCTTTCTGAACCTTTTTTCTCTTAGGATTGCGTTTAAAATTGGGTCCTTGTTCCTGCCGTCAGTAAAACTTTCTGGCAGATGGGGCTCGGGAAACCTGTCAAACATAATCGACGTTAAGTCACTAACTACTTTTATCCCTTTTCTCTCTAATTCTCTCTTTTCTTGGTCAATTATATTACTAATCCAGCTCCGAAAGGACTCGCGATCTGACCCTCTCTCTCTCAATGAGGGAACATAGAGCCGGATATCGTATTCACAAGTGTCAAGGAACTTCACTACAAGGATATACGCCTTCCCAGGTGCATGCTTCTCTTCCAGGGATATGCAGCGCTCTACCTTGTAGGGAAAAACTCCTTTATTGGTAAAAGGAACTAGGGCGTCCAGTGCTGCCGTGACTGCCGGACAGTAACCAGACATTGCCTAATCCCTAACTCCTCTTAGTATCACTCTCAACCTTCCATATTTATCATAGACTTTGTGCTCCCCTTCTACTCCATAGACGCCGGTGTCAATATAGAGTTCACCTTCGGCCTCGTCGATGCAAGACGCGCCTCTCCTGATTTCTACTACTTCTGTTATTGGGTCTCGAACCCTCCTACAGATCAAGGTCCCTAACAAGCATTGGTCCTCACGGCTTCAACTGCGAATGAGGGCTCTCACCTTCTCAGATTCTTGTCATGTCAACTCCTTCTCTATCCCTTGTCTTACTAACTTACCTCCAATCGGGCTTTCAGGATTGCCTTTCGTCATCTCATAATTTATTCATCTTTAGTCAACCCTGCATTCACCGAGTCTCTCTCTAAGAAACCAACAAGTTTTCTGCCTTTGTCAAGTGATAGAAAATTCAGGAGATCCTTCATCCTGGACTTCGAACTGACGTACAAAGGTATCAAGAAACAGCGTCTTTGGTCGCATGACAAGGTCACTTTCTCTTGCCTTGCCAACCACGGCAATAACTTCTAGAAGAGGCGTCCAGCCTCTCCTGTCAGTGAAGCTATCCGTAGTCAGAAAACTAGAGAGTCTTTCAAATTGTCTGACTCGTTTCCCCCAGGTCGCTTTCTCATGCAAGCTTCGAAGTAGTCTCCTTATCCTCGAGAGGTGAATGCATACTTTCCTCAGACACTCTAAATAATCTTCTTCCTCTTTTATTCCTTCGTGAGCATAAACTCTCACGTCAAGCTCGTCAGTCTTGAAAAATCTAACCACTAGAACATAGAATACTAAACGGCCTCCCTTACAGACATCGTGTCTCAATATATCGAACGGACTGTCAGTCTTAGTTACTTTATCTAACCATCCTCTACAAATGGTCACAGTCGCAATTGACATAGAGTTTTCACATTCCAGTATCATTGCCGTGGGCTGCCTCTAGCGCTTCTAGCCAGACTATCCGTAGGACGCTGTCTAGATAGGATGGTCTCATCTCTCGCATGTTGCATCACCCTCCTGCCATCCGAACTCTTGCAATCCAACAGATGTCTAATCTTAGTCTGGTCCGTAATTGCTCTAAGAGCAGCCGCTCGCATAAGCTTAAGGTAGTGCTCTACCATGCTAATCTCGTTGTGCCTACCTAGCCTAGTGTCGCATCCTCTCACAACCCCGATAACAGTCGCTTGCTGTTCATCTAGATAGACATCAAAGCAGAAGCTCTCTCCATCATCAGGAGCTTAGACATCGATCGGCATAACTCACCACACTCGATCCCTTAATACCGCGTTGAGGATCGGTCCCCAGTCCTTCCCGTCACAAAAGTTAGCGGGCACAGGCCGACTTGAAAATCTCTCAAACTCTCTTGGCAGGACACTCCAAATCACTTTCTTCCCTCGTTGTCTCAGCAACAGCCTTTCATCTACGACATACTCAGTAGCAGCTATCCAACATGCCTCGTAACCGATCCCTCTCCTTGTCTTAGCAACTATGTATGGCCTCACATCATAGTCATCCGTATCAAGAAACCGAGCTACAAGGACGTACAAGATCACTTAGTCGTGCTCCCAAGTCACACATCTCTCAATGACGTACGGAAAGACACCCCCAACCATGATCCTTGTCAGCCCCTCTATCGCTTTCGTTTTTGCTGACATCGATTACTTACCAGTTTTGCCTCCTCAGTGTTGCATTGATGATTGGCTGCCAATTCCTACCGTTACAGAATCCTTTAGGTACTGACGAGGTAGGAATCTTCTCATAAATCCTAGGCAGTAAGCTCCAACTCGCTTCTATCCCTTGCTATCTCAACCGATCCCTCTCGGCTTTGACACATTCCACTATGACATCCCACTTGGTAAAGAAACTAGGGTCCCGGTCAGCCCCTTCTAGGATATAGGGTCGAATATCATAATCATCAGTGTCGAGGAATCTAGAGACACGCACATGCACAGTCGTCGTACTTTTTGCACAAGTAATACATTTAATAAATATATAGGGAAAGACACCACCGCAGGTGACACGAGTTAGGGCTTCTAGGACATTATACTCTTCAGTCATCATCTGGTTTCTGACTTATGGACTTCTCAAGCGAAGGGTCCAAAAAACAAATTTCAAACCCTTGTTTGCAGGTCTGAGTCACTTCAGATAAACTTTTGCAAGAGACCCCTCCTCTCGGGGCTCCTCTAACCGAAAGTCTTTCTGACATGAGCCAGACCTTGTACGAAATATGCTAGACTACTGCCTAGTCACAAAATATTATGACGAAGGTCCGCTCCCAAGAACTCAAAAATTTTGAGTCCCCGGCAACGGCGCCATTTTTGTCGCGCCCCCACCGCTTCCAGGGCCTGGTTCGACGTCCCTCCCCGAGCAGAGTGCGGTAGGTTGGTGGACTGGCGGACTGTTACGTAGGATTTTGAAAAGTTTTAGGGAAATTAGAAGTGCATTAATAAACACCCTTTGTCACACAGTCGAGTTATCAGGTTTATCCCTCCTGCTCGCGGCAACACGGCTTAGAGTGAGGCGTTCGGTTTTATCGCTTGCACCTGACCCCGTATAAAGGTTAGACTCAAGGTCACCGGAGTCCCTATTATCCAGGAGTCCTTAAAGTAGCCTTGAGTGTAACCTGTTATAATAAGGAGTAATAAATAAATTGTTACCTCATGCATAAACATTTCACTGCATTATAGGACATGCATCATAAATCAAATGACACTGAGAGGACGAAAAGACCAGAAACCAGACTCTGCAAGAGCATGACCAGAAACACGAGACTGAAGAGTAGTACACAGAGAATGCAGGAAGCAACCATAGAAGGGGCTGCAGTCACTGATAAAACATAATAATGTCATAATACATCTCAATGACTAAAAGATACGAGCCTCAATCAATAACGACAAGTGGTACCCCCTCATGAGTGGGCTCGACTGTCTGGGACTCCGTATCTGGTACACACTGGTCCTCCTCATCATTGAGAACCTTAGTGGCTATTGACTCTGGGACCACATAGCTGATGTCAAAAGATGCCGCAGGATCGATCTTGCTGATATATGCCTTACATCTCGCCATCTTCTCATCCGCGACACTCCAGAGGTACAGCTCCTCGGCGAGGGAAATGTTGCCAGTGGCACCGATCAAGATCTCAATCCGTCCCTTGCCGTAGGTGTAATCATAAGAAACCTCCAGAAAATGGTCTCCATAGAGTGGCTTTCGAAAAGTCTGTATGACGAAGTCTGCTCCCACCAAATGACTGTAGTCATCCCCAAGATATGGGACTGGTCCCTTCTCCCTTGAAGGGTCGGCTACCTCCTCTGACCTGGGTCCTCCTGACATGTAATGCCTGAATCAATCACCCTCAAGCAGGTATCGTGCCAAGAGGTAAGCAACCCATCGTAGGGCGCCTTCCCCCTGCGTCTCACTCCGGTGACCAATGTCATAAGATGCACTGGATCTGCTCCAACTCAAGTGTACTCAATCCCTGTGGGTATCCCAGTCAAAACAGTCCCCCAAATCAACATCACTCACGCAGCAAGGCTCTTGGTCAGACTCGTCTGTCTCTGACCTCTGTAAGCAGGTGGTGATGGGTATCCCAGATCTGGCCACCTCGCTTCTTATCCTCCTATCCTGACGCCTCTTTTCCTTGCTGCCACCTCTGCTCAACGGTTTTTTATTACAACCATCAAAGTCAAAGAGAGCACCACCTGGTGCAAAGGGGACCTGGGGAAACACCACATGTAACCAATGCTCCCTCCAGTAACTCTCCCTACGGAAGATATAGTCAGCAATCCGATCATAGGTGGCTCCCTTTATTCCCTGCCCAGCATCTCTCACGTGATAAGTGATCACCAACGTGTATCTCGATGTGGGAGACTCATTGACCCTAATGACGAAGCTCTGATGTTCAATGTRTCCATAGCAGAACTTCTCAAYAAGCTTACCCCGGGGTTGTCTCATGTYGAGGAGCCAACTTGACAATCTGCAAAGTAAGGTMGTATGCTCCTGACAAGTGGTTACCCCAAACAATGGTGTCCTGGTGATWAAGGGGGATATCAACAACTCWGGAAAATAGCCCAACTYGATGGRATCAACAATCAACTCATTATAGGGGCTCGCCTGAATGGGCTCGGCTGAACAGCAACAACTCGATATAGGGGCCCGCTTGAATGGGCCCGGCTGAACAGCAACAACTCGATATAGGGGCTCGCCTGAATGGGCCCGCTTCAACAACAACAACTCGATATAGGGGACCGCCTGAATGGGCCCGGTTGAATAGCAACAACTCGATATAGGGGCCAGCCGGAATAACAACAACTCGATATAAGGGCCCGCCTGAATCGGCCCGGCTGAACAGCAACAACTCAATATAGGGGCCCGCCTGAATGGGCCCGCCTGAATGGGCCCGCCTGAATGGGCCCGCCTGAACAGCAACTCAGCAGCTCAGCAGCTCACTATAGCAACGTCATATGAGTATCTCTGTAGCGAGTGGACTAGAATATGAGGACTAGGACTGCCAGTATCGTCACTGTGAAAGACTGATCATCAAGGTGTTATCTATACAAAGGTCAGTTGCAAAATACTCCGTGTACAAACTGGACTGCGCTGATATCATATGTGCAGGAAAATTACCGTCCGCACAGGTACTGATATGAATATTGTCCACGAAGAGACTGATCAGCACGAAATCAAATCATCGGGAGTTGGGGCTAGTCATACCATCTGAGACATCCAGTCACGTCCTCAAGACTAATCACACTAGCAAGGCGCGCGTCCCCGACCATCATACCGGTGGGGCGTGCGCTCTAGAATCATTAGAGCGCACACTCACATAGCCTCCCCGAGCCTGGGCGCACTTATATAACGATACCGAAAGTGGGCGTGCATAGGTGCAAACTCAAAAGTCAATACTGAGCTGGGGCGCGCATGGGCGCGAACTCAAATCACAGTTCCAAGCTTGGGCGCGCATGGGCGCGCACTCTAATGGTGAGTTCAAGCCTGGGTACGCATGGGCACATAGTCAAATAGCAAAACCAAGCCCGGGCGCGCATGGGCGCGCACTCTCACAACAATGCCAAGCTTGGGCGCGCATGGGCGCGCACTCAAATAGCACTATCAAGCTTGGGCGTGCATGGGCGCGAACTCTCACAGCAATGCCAATCTTGGGTGCGCATGGGCGCACACTCAGATAGCACTATCAAGCTTGGGCGCGCATGGGCGCGCGCTCTCACAGCAATGCCAAGCTTGGACGCGCATGGACGCACATTCTAATAGCAGTCCCGGACTTGGGCGTGAGTGGGCGCGCACTCAAATGGCAATTCTGGGCATGGGCTCACATGGGCGTGCACTAAAACATCAATGCCGATCATGGGCGCGCATGGGCGCGCACTTAAATAACAATATCTAGCTTGGGCACGCATGGGCGCGCACTCAAATAGCAAAACCAAGCTCGGACGTTCATAGGCGCGCACTCTCACATCAATGCCAAGCTTGGGCGAGCATGGGCGCACACTCGGATAGCAATATTAAGCTAGGGCGCGCATCGGCGTGCACTCAAATACCAGTACTGAGACCGGGCGCGCACTTCAAACAGCCAAACTGAGACTGGGCGCGCACTTGAACAACCAAAACAAAAGCTGGGCGCGCACTCAAGTAACCAAACTGAGACTGGGCGCGCACTCAAATCACCAGGATAAAGTACACAGATTGAGTGCGCAAGGGCGCACTAATTCGAGCTCATCAAAGCAGAGTTTACAGATTGAGTGCGCACGGTTGCACAAACTCAAATTCCTAAAAGTTGAGTTCACAAGTTGATTGCGCATTGTCGCACTGGCTCAAGTTCATCAAAGTCGAGTCTTGGATGGAGTGCGCACTGTCGCACAGACTCAAATTCAACGAAATCGATCTTTGGATGAAACGAGCAGTGTCACACTTAAGCTCGAGTGTGCACGGTCACACTTGCTCAAGAGCTTTAATGCTGAGTTTACAAATTGAGTGCGCACTGTCGCACAGGCTCAAATCCATCAAAGCCGAGTTCACAGATCAAATGTTTGTTGACATTGGTTTATAAATTAACCCTTAGTTGTAGTGCGCATGTGCGCACAACATCTGACCCGAAAATCTGCCTTTAATTATAGTGCGCATGTGCACACAGCATCTGGCCCGAAAATCAGCCCTTAATCATAGTGCGCATGTGCGCATAGCATCTGGCCCGAAAATCAACCCTTGAACATAATGCTCGCAGATACGATCTCAGACATGGTGCGCACTAGCGCACGACTCAGATATGGCCTTCAGACATAGTGCGCACTATCGCACGGCTCAGATATGGCCCTCAGACATGGTGCGCACTGACGCTCACTTCAGACATGGTCGTCAATGTGACCGAACAGGCACAGTCTCAAAATCAGCATGATACTCAATGTGACTGCACGGGTACTGTCTTAAAATCGGCATGATACTCAATGTGACTGCGCTGGTACAGTCTCGGAATCGGCATGATACTCAATGTGGCTGCGCAGGTGCAGTCTCAGAATCGACATGGTACTCAATGTGACTGCGCAGGTGCAGTCTCAAAATCGGCATGGTACTCAATGTGACTGCGTAGGTGCAGTCTCAAAATTGTCATGATCCTNCACAACAAAATCGATATACTCAGTTTGAGTGCCCCTTGGCACAACAATTCGACATACTCCATCCGAGTGCCCGTTGGCACAACAAAATCGATATACTCAGTTTAAGTGMCTCTTGGCACARCAAAAGGGYTACCTCCTGCTCCCAATTGTTATACGGCCTCAGCCTTGGCAACCAGTAGAGAAGACTGCTGAGGTGAAAAGGAAGATCCCTACCTCCACTACCTCTTGATTCAAGAGGATGAGGAAGAAGGGTGGTATGGGATGGTAGAACAGGCCGATGTTGCAACTCATGAGATGGTTAATAGCTCAAAAATGGTTGAGCACCGATTGAATGAGATAGGGGATGGGTCAGAAGATTTAGAACAGAGTAAGGATGATGAGGGGAGATTTAGAAAGGAAGAATATGACAGAGAGTATAAGAGGATTGGTATGGTGACGAGTAACAACCACTTGAACGAGTTCTACCATGAGAAGACAAAAATGACCTTTAGACTACTTAGAGGTCACCTTTCTGTAGATGCTAAGGAAGGACTACCGCCGCTGAGAGTGGTGTGTAGTAGGGAAAGACAACTAGAGGTGATCGCCGCACTGCATGAAGGTCTAGTAGAGGGTCATAGGGGTGCTGATGCTACATACTATAAAGTATCTCGACTATATCACTGGGATAGTCTGAGGGATATGGTTATGAGATATTGTAAGTCATGTGAAGCCTGTCAGAAAAGGTCATCTATGAGATTGATTGAACCCTTATACCCCACTGTTCTTGTTGAGCCTAGTAGTACACCCTATCCTTGAAGGATGCGGTAATCTTGGTGCCAAAGTTTAGAGAAGAACTCAAAAAGATGGTTGAAAGGCGGACAGTAGAAATCAATAGCCTAAGACTCTTCCCTCAGCACGTGGAAAGAGCCCCGCCTGGGACCAAGATGAGGTTTGGCAACATGTCGTGTGGCTACTTGAATATCTCCGTAAACGACGTGAAAGTTAGAGCCCTAGTGGACTTCGGGGCCGAGATGGTTCTTATGTCATCGGCCACGATGAGATCGCGTAGGCTTGGAATAGATAGGAAGGCTAATCATCAGCTTTCTAATATAGTCGGATTCCTGCCCTTGGAAGGTTTTATTGATGATGTGCCTATTTGGATTGAAACTTTATGGATTGAGATCCTTAGTTTTGTGGTCCCCAACATGACTGCATTCTTGGAGCCCCTTTCCTACATAAAATGGAGGGTTGTGCGTTCTTTGGTCATGATGGAACGGCCGTACTCTCTCTTCAGGATCCTGTCACTGGTCAAGAGCAGACTTTTGTGATAAGTGATTGGCACCATCCTCGTCATCAACGACATGTTAATTCTCTTAAGCATGAAAAATCTGACAAGTTGATTGAGGAAGTACGAGCAAAGTTGAAAGAAAGTGGAATAATAGACGGGAAGACAACGATTAGAGTAAATGATATCGGAAAGATGCTCAAACTCCTAGATAAAGAGAAGGAGCTAGGCGATAAWKGATAGATRGAAGGATTCAAGGATGMTRTGAGGGYGGCAAAAGCTGGCACRGTGTAGCTCACATTCTCTGCAMCTGAGCCTTTTTTAGRAAAATAGTCACCGAGTCCAAGAGRAAGTATAAGCGCAAGAGCGTTAAGAAGAATCCGGTGGTAGTTTTGGTAGAAAATGACTATAATGAAGCATTAGAGAAGGAAAGAAAGATAATTAAGGGGTTAAGAGAGGCTRCATWAAAAAGGGGAAGGATTACCCCATAGGGGTCCAAGATAATGAAGGTAGGAGCCGATGACYTTCTTCTGCCRGCTGAGAGGGATTTYATATGTRAATTATGTCAGACGTACAGTGGAGCCTTTTCCTTTAATAATGAGAAGAGGGGACGACTGGACGTTGGCATGATCAAGATGGTCAAGATTTGGACCGTCCCTCACACGCCTTGGAATGATAGACCCACGAAATATGCTAAAAAGGAAGAAAAATAGGTAATGAAGTACAAAAACTAGAAGATCGCCTCCAACGTTGCAGAACCAGCAGATAATGCTTATGCCAATCACTGGTTTTGTTTTTGGAAGCCAGAAGGAGGTATGCGCAGGATACAAAACTTGCAAAAGTTGACTTCGGTAATTGTTCGCGATGCGGGTAGTTTACCGAACGCGGATCTACTGGCCGAGTCTTTCATCGGAATGAGCATTTACTCCCTAGTAGAGTTATATTCTGGCTATGACCAGTTCCCCATAGATCCTACTAGTCGACCTGTGACCGCCATGCACACACCTAGAGGCCTCATACAAATGTGTGTGGTACCTCAAGGGTGCACGAATGGGGTCGTGGTCGTTCAGCGAGAGATGCTGAAGGTCATGGAGGACATATGCCCAGAGGTCACGTTCCCATACATCGATGACAATCCGGTTAAAGGACCGACGGAAAAGGATGAGACCTTAGTGGGTGGTCGAGTTAGGCGGCCCACATGAGCAAGGAGTGGCGAAAGTATTACAAAGGTTGACTAAGTACAACCTAACAGTCAGTGAACCGAAATCACTACTGTTCCAAAGGGAGGTAACGGTCTTGGGTTTTAGGTGCTTCTTGGAAGGAAGGAGCCTTGATCCGAAGAAGGTGGATAAAATCCTGAATTGACCTATGCCTCTAAAAATGGTAGGGGAAGTAAGGAGTTTCCTAGGGGTCTGCAACTTTTGTCGGATCTTCATCCCCGGGTTTGCCAGGATAGTTGAGCCTCTTAGAGAAATGGCTCGACAAGGAGTTAGCTTAGGGTGGTCTGACCAAAGAGAGAAGGTTGCGAGGACACTCAATTGGAGTGCCTGCTGACACAGTAAATCGACATACTCCATCTGAGTGTCAATTCTTGGCACGGGGTACACAGGTGTACAACATCCCCTAGTCCCCCGACACGGTGTGAGGAAACCCGGGGAGGGGTCGCCTGCCGCTCGCTGAAGCCAAGGGCAACAGCGCCTGTCACTCGCTGCGCCCGCTTCCGAGGTCCGCAGCGAACAGCAGGGGAGGTAGGTTGAGGGGTCTCGTGTCACGCACCCCGTCTCAGCAAGGTTATGGAGCAGTGGGTTTCACCAGTCAAACGGCAATCCAGCCAGTTCATGTCACAATAAGTTTCAACTGTCAACCGATAAGTCACAAAACTCATGCAGCATTAGCCTCCGCAGACAATCATGAGATCCACACTCTCGCACAGCCAAGGGTTTCAATGGAGGGCTAATGAAAAGGTAAGCTCGAATGGTAACATTTTTCAACGGTCAAATTTGACAAGTTCGCATAGCACCAGAGTTTTGTCGAGGTTCGCCAAATCGAGTCCGGACTGATTAATACTCGAGTTTATACTGAAAAGAAACAGGCGTATCAAGCCCCTCGAGAACTGCATGAATTCCTCCC
>BFEA01000030.1:2556229-2570749 GCA_003427395.1 Chara braunii
CACCAGGTTTATAGGTGGCGTTTACCTGCTCGCTGCAGATATGGCTGATCACCCCAGCGTGAAGTAGCGATCTCGTCTCCACCAGGTAGTCGCCTATCGGTGCCCACGCCGCGCTCGTGAAGCCCCCTTTCGCTTTCTGTCGAACTGTTACTTACYCCCTCTCCCCTTGACACTCACTTTAGTTTCATTGCTCCACGACTGCTATCTCTCATTTGAATGCACCTGGTCGTTTTCAGCGCCAGGTGCAATCAAATAAAATATAAAAAAATCAACAACACATTCCAGTTTGCTTCTCCTCAGTCGCTCTTCCACCTCACTGACCAGTCCGCTTGATAGCGCGCAGAGAAAACCCGGCATGTGCCGGTCTGCTGACGTGGGTTGAGTACCCCTTGCACGCGTCCCAATCGCAACGCGTTGATCTTCCTGCGCCCAACATGGATGTGGGCTGTGTACACCTGGCATACCTCCGAGTCTGCCTAGTCCCCCTCTCCCCTGTTCTCTCGTGGTCTTGCCCTATATCCCGTTTTGGACGCAGCCCCCACAAGGTCAACCCTGGTCCTCAGCGGTACCTGTTCATTGCTGAGGGCTCGCACTCTCTGTACCCCCGGTACCAGGCCCACCACCCAGGCTATAAGAGGACTGCAGTCCCTGGCCATGGATTGCTGGAAAACCCAGGCCCAATGACCGAGCTCAGAGGGGGCCCAGTCGGTAGGAGCGGCCCGCAGAGAAAACGGATTCACAACCCTTAGTTGAAGGCCTTTTTCCAGGGTCTATAAAAAAAAATAACAGCATCGCACCTCAGAATTACCAGGTTCGGTCTCAGCATCCCAAATGCATTAGTCAGGTCAGCAGCAGTTCCGAACCTGGAGCATGTGTCGAAGGCTGCGGTCGTCTGTACCGTCACCACATCGAAGTTAGACTGGTAGTTATATCCAAAATTAGTTATTTTTAAGGCTCAGTGGACCGGAGCCGCCTCAACCAATGTTAGGTTCTGTGTCGAGCAGCAAGTATGTCCCACCAGCATCGGTACAAGAGTACTGTAGCACAGCCCCAATGTCACTCCAAGCACCACACGTGTCATTCCCATACCGGAACTGTTACCGACTGTGTGACGGCTCTGCAGCCACTAGCATCAGCCTAGTGTCATCCAGCACTAGTGAATAAAAGTTGTCCCGTACTCAATGCCTTAGCAGCTCCCACCAACCAATGATCGTGTGTACGTTGATTCAACGCCAACCCGTGAAACAACCGCCTCGAACTGCTGTGGCCCGTGTCATATTGCTCTAATCCTTTTGAGTCGTAGCTTATATCGTCGTCGAACCGCATCTGATACCGAACTAAACCCGAATAAGAGACAACCGTACCGTGCCGATGCCGTGCCCATGCCGTACCTGAGGATGTCGGTGCCGAGCCTGAGTTAAATACCTGTGATAGCGCCGAACCTGGAATAACCTGCCGTCTAGGTTCCGAACCTGAAATACATCGTCATAGTGGCTCCAGACCTGAAAGTAAGCCACCGTGGTGGTTCCGGCCCTGAAACAAATAGCCATGATGATGCTGATCCTGAAATAAATAGTCGTGAATAAATAGTCATGATGATGCCGACCCTGGAAATAAATCACCCTGGTGCCCGAACCTGAAGTACGCCGATACCGGCTCAGGCCGAACCTCAAACATGTCCGGTACCGAACCTGACATCATGCTGTCGGTCCAGTGTAACACGATCCTACGCTGTCCATATCCATGTGGTCATCGTCCGTACCGCCGGGCTCAGTAAGGTTAGTAATCAGGTAAATAGGGGACGCGTCATAGAGAGTTTCGATTATCGGGGGAATAGCAAAAAAAAAGTTAGAGCTCAGGGAATTTGATCAAATCAAGGTTCTGAGCTGACGGTGGATATCCCAAGCAAAACCAGACCAGGCATCGAATAATCATTAGCTCCTGTTTGTTCCATCATTTTTAATCGTTCATAGGTTCACCAAAAATGAATTATGAGGGAGTTTAATCAAATGGTTGAAATTCTCTCTTTTCTTCTCTCCCTTACCATTTTTAATCTTTTTCTCTGGTTTTCTATTTCATTGCTGGAAACATAAAATAACGAGGTATTTTCCCTAGAATTTAAATGCCGCGAAAAATAAGGGAACTAAGGGATATTACGTTTTTCTCTTCCCTCCTACTGTTTCCAATCTTTTCTCCCATCTTTAGTTTAGGTACCAAAAATAGACAAAAATTCGAGGCCTCATTTCGGCCCGAGCCGTATGCCGCAAAAACGTTGCGGCGAAGTCAGTTCCCGCGATGCCTCTCCGCGGCAGGTCAATCCGAGTCTAGCTCTCTAAACGGCCGGGAATGACGGTCCCTAGATGCGCCGAGTGTGGGCACTTATCTCGCCATCTTTGAGGGTTAATCGTAAGGCTCAGTGCGCCCAGAATCAGGGGTGCCCTGAGTTCCCCTAATTTTTGCTGCCTGGTGTAACCAGAGTACCGTCAAAACTCAGACTCCTCTTCGCGCCTAAGTCCCAAAACCGTAGATTTCAGGCGGCGCACTGCTTGTGACCGCCTGACAACGGTGCGTTCAGGCATACAGCTACCCTCAGCCTTCTGACACACTGCATTCAGGCATACATCGACCCTAAGCCTTCAGATACAACAATGGTAAGCACAAAAAATGCAAGGGTGCGAGCAGAAAGAAAAAGGGGCCTACTAATAAGCAACCGGCCTGACTAAGGGAAATGACGGAAGTGAGTAGGGAGAGGGAGGAAGAAGAGAGGAAGCGAAAGGAGCAAAGGGAGAGAGAGATAGGGGAGGACTCGGAGGCCGGGGWGAAGGCTATGGCCCTCGTGAGAACYAGGACCGCCTTGCTTCCCCGAGCAGCTCCACCCCTTTACCTCCCTCTTGCTTGCCTTTGTCTTTCTCCTTCTCTTACTTGCTCCAGCGTAGCAGCTCCGGTCCGCCGTTCCGCCAGCACTTCCGCATTCCCGCAAGTGAGGGGCCCCCTCTCCAAGTGGCACGGCCTCTCTTTTATAGTGAAGAGGCCGGGTGGTCGGGCGAAGTGCAGAAGTCCTTGGGCTAAAAATARCACAGGCTTGTGCTAAAATTAGCACAGACCTGTACTAAAATTAGCGCARGACTRGGACAGTCCMGACTTTGGGACACRAACWGTCAGTYCCGTGCTAAGAATAGCACAGGCCTGCGCTAAATATAGCGCGGGCATGTGCTAAAATTAGCACGGGACTGCGCTAAAATTMGCGCGGGGCTGGGACAGTCCCGRCTTTGGGACACGAACAGTCAGTCCCGTGTTRAAAATAGCATGGGCCTGCGCTGAATATAGCGTGGGCCTGTGCTAAAATTAGCATGGGACAACACTAAAATTAGCGTGGGGCTTGGGATAAAAATAGCTCGGGCCTGCACTAAAAATAACCCAGGCCTGCGCTAAAAATGGCGTGGCCTACGCTAAAAATAGCACAGACCAGTACTAAAATTAGTGTCGGACTTAAACTGGCCCGACTTTGGAATACTAAGGGTCAACCTTGTTTTGAAAGCAAAAACATCCCTCTTACTCATAATAGGGGCCCAATCCCGTATCCCCCTTGACCATTTCGGGCCGTACTCTTCCCGACGCGGTAAGTCCGATCCCAAGTGGTCAATTCTCACTAACCTTTGGTCCGTTTTCAGCGCCATTCGGACCGGGCCCTACTAATTTGGCCCTTGTAGACGCGGTGGTTCAGCCAAAAAGTCGTGATCCGATCTCCATGGGGCTTAACCGTCGTGCAGTCTTGCCTACTGACTCGACCCAAGGGGGCCAAACAAGCGAGTCAACAATCTGCTGATCGCGACCACACGCAGCTCTATAGTGCGGATGCTGATCGCGACGAATCAACTATACGTTGACGCGGCACGCCGCTTTCCGACAACGCGAGCGCCATTACCGTGGCCAGACAAGAACAAGCAGATTAGGCCTTAGGTTTTGGAGGAGAAAGTCGACCTTGCCGAATGCATGAGGGAGGATGACGTGCTTATGGCAGCCGCTGATGGCAGGCACAACTGTATGAAACGTTCAGAGAGAAACGAGTGGGTGTCGAAGAGGATGGGGGAGAGGGGGTGGAAGATATCGGTCGAGGACTGCAGGAAGAAATGGTCAGAGTTAACGAACAAGTTGAGGGTCATCAGGGACAAGTGTGGGGCATCGGGCAAACCCTCATATTGGGAGATGACAGGGGAGCAGAGAAAGAAGGAGGGGATGTTCCCTGCCCTCGAACAACTTGTGTGGGAGACCATGGCTTGGTACTCCAACTTGCCGTCGCTAAGGTGTGACAATACGCTCGCCTCAAGTGCTTTGCAGACAGGGGACGGGGGAGCTTCGGTAGAGGTACATCGGAAGGGGGAGGGACACCTCAAGGCGGAGGGACAACGCAAGCAGGGACGACAACAGCCGACGGGGCGTCAGATGCCCGTCTTGCATCAGCAGGGGGCGGGACATCAGATGGGCAAGGAACGTCGCAGGGGGCAGGAACTTCTCAAGGAGGAGGGACGGACGAATCAGAGAGCGCATGGAAGACACGTCACACAAGCGGTGGGAAAGGTCGGGTTGCAGGAGAGAGCGGATCAGCGGTTTCAACCATCGCCGAAACAATGCATGTGTTGACGTGGGTGTACTGTGAAGGATTGGACAAGGCATTGGACAAGGCCGCTGGTGTGCTCGCGAAGATGAGCACCGAAGGAGGGAATGTTGTCGCTGGCAGGATAAGTGACATGGCCACCCAGATTGGTGAGGTGGCGACCACCATGCATAAGGGAAATGAGGTGCTGGATCTGCTGGTGGGTGTCATGGCACGACGAGGGAGTATCGACGGTGGGCGATGACGAGACAATAACAGTTCGCGGTGTTGGGAACGGTACGGTTTCCGAGGCGTTTAGGGAGGGTTGTCACTTTCCATCCTTCGTTGTTCTCCACGGGTGACGGACGTTGTGGCCGTCGTGAGGGAGAGGGTAGACGTCACAATCGTGAGAGAGAGAGAGAGAGAGAGAGAGAGAGAGAGAGAGAGAGAGAGAGAGAGAGAGAGAGAGAGAGATGCTGGACGTCGTGGCCGTCGTGAGGGAGAGGGTCGACAAGAAGGAGGTCGTCGTGCAGGAAACAAGGCTCGAACAAGGGAGCGAGCGCCACCGCCAAATGGATTGGGGCCCTGGCGTACAAATCGACCAGACGCGTGTCTATTACGCACTGCTGAACGGCTTGATGGCCATGCGGATAGTGGCATGGCTGGGCTACGACGGGGACAACAACCTCATGGAGGTGGTTCTCTTGGTGCGGAAACTATCCAATGTTGTCCCCGACACGTGGCAAACGCCAAACCCTGATGTCGTGGGCGACATGGTGAGGTACCTCATCTCCGCCATCGTCGAGGAACATGTGGCGGCCATGGATGCGAATGCGTCGTTTAGTGCGGAATTGGWCCCTCCCCTTCGCGGGAGGGGGTACCTTCATGGCGCTGTCCGGATGTGGTGCCCGGAGGAYGACATCAGGRCYGCRTGTAACAGGTGGTGAGGTCGAGTCTTCGTACGCAGCGACAGGCGCATGGATGACACTATTGAGGTGCCGCTAAAATGGCCTTCCACGTGTGCATGACGGGCGATTAGTGGGGACCGTTRATGGAGGGGAGGAGGGTTGATTGGAGCGGTTCGCGGACCTCCTATCCTGTGCATRACGGGCGTGTGTGCACATGTCTTCGCAGTGCGTCGATGGAAATTGGGTTTGRGTTCTTCCACATGGACGAACCGGAGATGGGTCAATCCTTCCTGTCAAGGRAGCAATCAATGCCCATCTCCRGTTATGTCGAGTCATGATAATTTTTGGTGCGATGGCACAGTTCACGAATGAGGAGAGAGGATATACGACCTGTAATTTTGTTGTCCATTTGCGTGGCTTGTTTTTTGTGTCTGGGTGTGTCGAAGACAGTACTGTGTGTGTGCAYGTGTTTGTGTGTCCTTGTCCTTGTTTATTACAATCATGTTAAAATTTGTTGTTGGAGTGCCTAAACTTCGAAAGACTCAAATTCATTTCGCCAGTGTCGTTTTCAACATTTGAACCGTTCTTCTGCTCTCGTTTTTTGTGTGAATGGACGAAGTCGAGCGGACATAACAGGATTGTGTGTTGTTGCTGCGAAAATGTGTTGAGGTGTTGAACACCACCAATGGTCGATGCTGATATGTGCATGCCATGACCTTGGTCGAAACCAGAAGACAAAAAAAAAAAAGAAAAAAAAAAGAAGAAGAAAAAAAAAAACACCAACACAGGATCGTTGTGTTGAACAACATGCATGAAGGAATTTCTGTTCGTTCGGAGAAAGAACATCTCTCTCTCTCTCTCTCTCTGTCTCTCTCTCTGTCTCTGTCTCTCTCTCTCTCTCTGTCTCTCTCTCTCTCTCTCTCCCTCTCTCTCTCTCTCTCTCTCAAATACCAATCACACGATTCACACCTCTGCATATCGGACCTCCTATCAACCTATGCCTCTGCTCGTGCAGCCACGCGATGCCAAGGAGCTCGTTGTGGCGCACCATGCACTTGAACATGGTGGACGACATGCGTCACTAACCTTGACCTACATTCCGCCCCCTCCTTGCTGCCATACGAYTCATCCGTTGAATCSTGMAAGGTCTGTCGTCGTCGTCGTCAYGCGGMTGGGYTCCTTGCTGGCTGCGGACGTGGCGGAGGGTTGTCAACTTGTCATCGTCGGAGYCATCACCGTCGGAGGCGCAAAGCTCGTCGACGTCCACATTGTGGTCCARAAGAATGTTGYGCAATATACAGACGRCCATGAACTCWTTGCACAACGTCTTGAAGTTGTCAATCTGTCGATRGATGAAATTGCGCCACACAGCCTTTAGAACGCCGAACGTCCGCTCGATGACACTCCTTGCAGCGAAGTGCGAGTCGTTGAAGGTGACATCGTCTGCGGTACGACGACGAGAAGGAACTGGCGTGATCAACCATGGCAAACAAGGAAAGCCTGTATCCCCCAGTACATTGYRGCCAATTCTTGTCCCGTCAGTGAGCGTGTGTGCACCAACAYTGAACACTCCTACACCGTTTTGAGCGTCGGAGTACAAAGGAGATAGCCGCAACACCCGAGAGTCATGGTTGGACCCCGGGCACCCGACGTACACATCCAAAATTCTGCACTCGTGGTCGCAGACCACCTRCGCAATGATCGAAAATTGTCCCGTCCTGTCGTAGTAGCACTCGCCAYACTCCTTCCTCGACTTTTTAATGTACAGGTGAGTGCAATCTATCGCACCCACACAACCTGGAAAACCSTTCCGTTCAAATGCATCCAGTGTCTCCTGGAGACGGCGACCCCGTGGGAAGGAGATGACATGACYGTATTCCCTGATGATTGCGTCGRCCACCTCTTCGTTGCTTCGCAGTGCACTGGCGAGTCCCATGCCCAACCCATGAGCAGACTGTCTGTAGAAACTGCCAGTGGCCCATCTGATCAGCGYGCATGYAAATTTTTGTTCCGCAGGCAGTGGCTGCCTCCAATTCGTYGTTGCCTGCTGAATATGAGGTGCTATTCGGCGCAAGACGTCCTCGAACARTGGACGAGGGAGCCTACAAAACCTTTTGAAGACCTTGTCGTGTYTSCTACSYACACGTTGGAGATCCTTCCACACACCACCGCTGCGATCAAGTACCCAAATCCTTCCACTACTCTCGCCTCTCTCGTGAATGGCACTCAAAGTCGCATGGAGGAGATGAAGGTTGTGACCAACACCATATGTCAACAATGCCAAAACAACCRGCATTCCAGGATCCCAYAGAGGCAATGACGCTGCAGCCTCGATARCGGTCATMGCCGCCTCGTTCCTTTGTTTCATCCACTGGATGATGACGAAAACCAACATGAACAGCATGTCGTCCCACTCCGCACTCGCATCCGAGCATGCACCGCTGCCAGGTCCGYTGTCGAGTTCCATTGTTTCGTGCGTGCCAGGAATGTCCCCATCTCCATCGCCGAAACCTGCTTCCATGGCCACACGATGARCCACTTTCAAGCGGTGAACGTAAATGGCGACAAAGCGTCCCACAACACGACTTGCGATGGCGTTGCAACGGCGGAGGGAGAGCCAACGGTCAGTGGTCTYGACCCAAAGCCAAACGGTCGACGAGACACTCCAGCAGCCGTGAGGTTCCACRATAGTCARGTCMTGTCGCTGGGACCCGTTCTTCTGTCGCCCACACCTCCTATTCCCGTCACACCATGCTGTGCTTGTGCCGCGCATGGACATCCGGTGGACCRAAAACYGAACCCGTTCAATGACGGCAGCCACCGTAAACTTCCCATTTCGGGAAAGGTCTATTTCACTTTCCAGTTTGGGCAMKCAGGTCGTCTGCGGACGCTAAAATTYYGTGGTGCGGTKGGGTCCCGTGTTCCTGGAAACCTCCGTGCGCGGTGGACGAWCCCCGTYCTGCGYGAACAAATTGTCTGTCTTTCCGCGAGGCTGTGGGGTCCAGCCCCTATTCTCGGCGATCCCAAATCGACAACGGCAAAAGCGAAAAATGAGCGGCAAGATGAAAAACACAGCCGAGGGACAAGTCTGATGACGCACCACGAGCCGCGTTTTTTTTTTTTTTTTTTTTTTTTAATTTTTATAGAAGGTTTGCAAATGCATTACCAATGAACAAGAGGCCGAGAAAACCTCACAATCAATCCGGAGGAAAAACTGGGGTCATTACCCAGCTTAGGCTTATGTTGGAAACTGAGTCCAGCGTCTCATACTTCTCTTCACCTATCTTCTACCAAAAACTCATGAAGCACCGACTGGTATTCCCAGCTTCTCAAGCAAAAGAAAAGGTAATCTATCACTATTTCCAATAATGTTCCAGGGAGCAATCCCTTACTTCGTTCCATGAGAGTCTATCTTCGACTCCCCGTCCCTATCTGAGACTTCACCTATTCACCTACACTGTGCCCCCCTGAAATTCTCCATCTTTAGTTCAGATCTAACTGTAGATAACCGGTAACCAATCGCCCAGGTCGTCGAAAACCAGATCTTGCCTTTTTTCTGCCAGTCTGCCCACATTATGTTCCTTATCTCTGCTTTAACCGTATTCTCCGTCTGCTTCAATGACCAATGCTCGTCCTTAAACAAGGCGTCATTCCCGGCCTGCCATAGTATCCTCATACAGATGCCTCTACAGGTCTGGGCCACATATCCCCAACCTCTATCATACGGTTACAGCTTTTTTGCTACGCCAGTCAGAATCCACGAATCAGTCCACTCAAAGGCCTGTTCTGGGGGTGGGGCTGTGATACTCCCCCAATGGCGTTTCCACCATTGCCATAATCTGATTGAAATGGGGCAGTGCATCCACATATGTACTGTAGACTCCCAGGCCCACCTACACCGTGAGCAAGTCTGAGAGACCGTCATACGTCTCGAGGCCAGCCAGGTGGCTGAGGCCACTACCTGCAATGATTGAAGCCATAACAGAGTTGCGGTCTTCTGGTTGGTCATACACTTCAATTAAGCCCACAAGGATCTTAGATCATTTGTTGATAACAGATTCGGACAGTAATCATTCCACCGCTTAAGTGCCAGTGTGACACGTGTTTTTGCAATCTTAGCCCGCTGTTGTTCTCTCCCTACCTTTGATGAGTAGAAGGGTAACGGTATTTGCTTTGTTTCCCTTCCTTTCTCCGTCCATCCGTATAGATAGGGCTCAATCTTCAATATTGAACTGAGAACGCCTCCTTGACACATTTCTTTTCCCTTCGCATCCACTGTTATCCAGATTCTTGCTTCCTCCAGATCCCCTAGAAATCTTTCTGTCCTTTCTTCTACTAGTTGCAGAGGCCGTGAGAAGGGTAGTGAGCAGTTCATTTGCAGACGTGGTTTCCACTCTCGAATCTTCGTGTCCAGCGTCAAGCTTGGACCGATAACTCTCCATAACTTTTCTTCTGTTGTTGGGGATCTGAACCATGTGTCCGTCTTCAGAGATGCGGCATCCTTTAGAAGTACTATCCACTGTTGTGGGATGGCCGATTTTAATGCTTCAAAGTGAACCTGCACATTATGTAACCGTGGGAGAAGACCCCGAAGTGTGGGAAGGGTAATCCAGTCCATAATAACATTGTCCGCAAATCCCTTACCTTCAAACACTCCTTTTGATATCCAACTCCCGCCAAAGCACCCTGCTGTATCAGCTGCTGAGAAGGTCGATCCGTCGGATTGCAGAATGTACACATTCTCAAAGAGTAGCTGGTTTAAAACCATGTCTTTCGAAATCGGAGGGTTAATAAGCTCTGGGTGTAATTTCCTCCAAGCTTTAAGAATGTCTCCCCAAAGGCGGGATTTTGGACGCTTGTTAGCAATGACGCCAACATAAGACAAGACCAAACTGTACTTCCATCTTTCAGCCCCCACTCAGTTCCTAAAATATATTCAGCCAATTCAATCCATATCTTATGTTCCCCTTTCCCAACTGACGTAGCCTTCACTGACCATCTCGCTAATAAGGCCAAATTCTGTTGTTTGGGATCTATTAGCCCCAAAACCCTTTCTGATCTGGGCTGTGCTACCGCCTCCCAGGCAACTTTGGTGAGATAGCCCTCTCCTTCTTTTAACGATGGCTTCCATATATAGCTGGTTGCTGCTTGTTTAACATTTCTATATGCTCGATCACTCAGCAAGTGCACCACCAGTGGGAACCATAAGATGGAAAATGCCGCTGCTGTTAGTATCAAAGCTCAACCAAATAATGATAACTAGTGCCCTCTCTCCCAGTTTGCTATCCTAGATACCACTTTTGTTTCCAAGATGTCGTCTTGTCTTGAAGCAGCGTTCCCTAAAGAAAGTTGAATCCCCAACAAACGTTCCGATTCCTTCTCTCTCACTCTATTCATTCCCCAATCACAGGCAATAGTGAATGGATCAGACAACAAATAAGAAGACTTTGACCAGTTAATCGAGGCTTCCGATAGTAGGCAGTATTCCTCCAGCACTCTTCTAAGCTCAGTTAGTGATGTCCGCGTATTCTTACATATCAAAGTCCGTTCGTCTGCTAACGCATTCCCCTTCCAGTTAAGCTTATCAGACGTATATAGGCCGGTTATTTCATCATTATACCTGATGTTATCCAAGAGGACTTCCAATTGGATGACGAACAGCAGCGGAGCCAACAAACAACCTTGTTGTGGAGAACGAGTGAGCATAATTTCCTGCGATAGACAGCCGTTGACATTTACCACTGTCGTACCTTGAGAGTACAGTGCTTTCACTACTTTCAAAAAATTTGCGCCAAAATTCATGTTCTTTAATGTAGTTGCAACGAAGGCCCAACCCACCTTATCATAGGCTTTGTCCATATCAATCAATAGTGTCGCCGCATTCCTGTTTTTAGTACCGATAATTTCTAGGGCTTGTAGAATTGCCATAATATTTTCATGTATCGATTTGCCTTTAACAAAGACCCCTTGCTCTTGGCCTACTATTTCAGGCAAGTACCTGGCCAATCTGTCCGCTACTGCTTTCGATAATATCTTGTAAGCAACATTCAGTAGTGAAATAGGTCGGTAATGCTTTACTTCTTTTTTGTCGTCTTTCTTGTATATTAGTGAAATCTCGCCTCTTGTCAAGCCCTTCGGGAGAGACCCGCCTGTTAATAGTCGATTACTGATRTCTGTGAGRAATGGGCCCATTGAGTCCCAGGTTTCCTTATAGAACTCCATCGGGAACCCATCGGAACMTGGGCATTTACCCGATTTCATACCTTTCAATGCCTGACCTAGCTCCGTTGTTGTRAATGGTCTGTSTAGATTAAGCTTCCCTTGTCTTGAGATCGTTACCTTCGATCTTTCCCAGTACCTTGAGGTGGTGGTCACATCAGTATCAAAGCTCGACTCTTGCCTTCTTGTCGAGAAGATATCCCTAAAATAATCCCTAGCATATTCRCACATCTGYTGGATGGAGTCTGTGACTGGGAGCAGTKGATCTAGCGGGTGAGCGAGTTGCCTCAGCAGAGGTCTGGACTGACGTAGAATCAGCGAACGAAAAGTTAATTTCGTCATTCTGTCGTAACTTGTGATGCCTCTCAGATTTAACCATTCTAACCACTGGGTTTGTTTTCTTACCACTAACTTTTCCAACGCCAGCAGTAGTTTTTTCCTCTTTTTAGACCAGAAGTGATTTGCATATTGGTTCGTCCCTATTTGTTTTTCTGCTTCTGCGATTGCCGCTTTCAGATCTTCTCGTTCTTATTTCTTCTCCCGACTTTAATTTGAGAGAAAACATTCATAGTATTTAAAATTGCAGCTAACCCAGTATCAGCTCAGTCTTCCTCTGTCTGGAATAGGGATTTGGCCTTAACCCAGTCTGACATGTGTTTTGCCACCCACTCTCTTATTCCCTTGTCTTTCAGATTGGCGACATTCAACCGGAAAGAGCCACGCATTCGCTCCACATTGTCTCCTGGTAGGACGTCTATGATCACCGGATAATGGTCTGAAAGAGAGTTAAATTTAAATTACGCCCATATACAGCGATCCCAGATTGCCCCCCTAGCTAGGAAGAAATCTAATCCTCCCTGAGGCTAAAGCACTGAACCACGTAAATCCATTTGACTCTGGATTCATGACACGATATACATCTATTAGACTCTGCGACTCCATGAAGTCAATTAATAACTTAGAGTCATCTCTCAGCGGATCTAGCCGGGGAGTATCCAATCCTGGAGTTATAATCGTGTTCCAATCTGGCGCCAAAAGTAGATGTTCGGTATCCGGGATAAAGGTTGGGAGATTAGCGAAAAAGGAAATCCTCTCCTTATAATCCACCGGGGCGTAAATGGACATAACGGTCCAATCCTCTGTTCCTATATCAAATTTGACCCATACAAAACGTCCTGCCAAATATGAAAAGGAATCCAGAATCTCAACATCGAGGTCTTTATGGAATAAAAATGTTGTACCCCCTTTAGTCCCGTCTGCGGGGGCCCAGTACTGTGGTCCCCTCTACCAGTTTCTTGCTTGCAACAGTTTGACCGAATCTAGCTTGGTTTCTTGTAAGCAGAGGATCTGCACATTTTCGGAATAGAAGTTAGGAGGTAAGTCTGCTTCTTTTATGCCTCCTCGATGTATCCCCTAAACCCTGAGCATTCCACGATCCTATTCTTAACCTATTCGGCAGTACCATGGGACAATGCCGGTGGTCCACCCTGTTTTTGGATAGGGTGGGATGACATTAACGATGGATTCTTATTCGATGGCTTATACTTGCTTCCTGCTCTGTTCAGATACCACGGTTGCAGAAGAGTGTTGGCCAAAGCCGGGCCAAGAATCGTGTCCTTCATGTCTGTGTGACGAAACCAGTGTGCTAGATCCTGTCCTGTTGCCCTGTCTGCCAATCGGACTCTCCCTGGATTTTCGTTACTGGTCGTTACGAAAATTTCCAGAGGAATCCAATGGGGGGCCAAGGTATTCAGATTCTCCTGGGTGTCATCTTCGAAATGAATATTCAGAAAAGCAAAATACAGACAGGTTTTCAAATCCTTCCCTACTGATATCAAGTATCGACTCATTCGTGGGTCCGAAACGTAGCCTACGGGGCATATCCCGTTAAGCACTTGAGTGGCCGCTTGAATGAACTGCTGCTCTGTGGGGGGGCCTTTTACTTGGAAGATCGACATATCAAAGTCTGTTTCCGATATTTTCTTTGTCAATAAAAGACGGCCCTGGTTTGAGGAAGAGCAGATGAGCAGTACCAAGAAATTCTCTGTTTTTTTCTTCTCATTCCTCGAGGCAGTTACCATGGGTAATGCCTTGATCAGGGATTGTCTCCTCTCTGGGGCCTTCCCTTTACTTTTCAGGGTTTTCCTGCCAGTCACGTCTGATACATACGGAGTGGTCCTAAAACCTCCCTTCCTTTGTCTTTTCGAAGGTGAATCAGGGCTTACTGCGTCCCCTGCTGGTTTGTCTGCCACCGGTCTAACTGGAAGTCTGGCACATCTAAAAGAGGGTCCACCATCAAAATATCTTCCACCTCAGTCCTCCCAAGACTGACACGTGACAAGCCAGATACAATGCAATGAACTGAAATTTAAAATTTTAACTTACATTCATACAAAACTGGGGCCAATCTAGGTCTGGCAGACACATGAGTCCACCATTGAGTCGAGCCATCATAGGCTGCTCGTATCCAGCTCCGACATCTGAAATCATACCATAATCATAGCGAGACGATTGTCCGCTGCAGCTGGCGGCATACGGGTCACGTCCCAGTGTATAATCATCATCTATAGCTGGCAGCATACTGACCACGTCCCATCGTATAATCATCATCTATAGCTGGTGGCTCACTAGCCACGTCCTAGCACATAACCATCATCAGTAGCTGGAGGCACACTGTCCACGTCCCAGCATATAATCATCATCAGTAGCTGGCGGCAACACTGTCCACGTCCCAGCATATAATCAACATCTGTAGCTGGCGGCAACACTGTCCACGTCCCAGCATATCATCATCCATAG
>BFEA01000030.1:2639298-2650897 GCA_003427395.1 Chara braunii
CACACACACACACACACACACACACACACAAAACGTTCTCTCTGCCGCGTGAAAACACGGGCTAACGAAGCGGTGACAGCGGCGGTGGCGGCGCCTGGTCGTCGGTCGCGGCTGAGTAGGACGCGACGTTCGGGCTGGAGCACGTTGATTCTTTCTACGAAGCGCCTACCCTGCCAGGCACCATAGCTGTGTGAGAGCTATGGCGACAGTGCCCTGGCGTAGCCGAAGCCCTTGAGTGGGTTAGGGAGTGCCATTGCACTCTTACGCCAATGGAGCTCCACATCTGACTTTCATACATCCCTCATACCTAATTGAACCTAGACACCAGAAGAGCCGTTCTCTCCTTAGGCCTTCTGCTGAAAAGGGGGGGGTACGTTCTTACCATCCAAAGGTCGTGTACTGTACTTCCATGACACGCCATGTCGACTGTTGCGATCACTAGGAAAAGCAAGGAAGGCGGAGCGGCGCATCTGGACGCAGTGGGAGAGCGTGCGGCTGCGGTGGCAGCGGTTCGGCATGCCCAAGGGCTTCAGCAAGTCTCGTTGGACCTTTCTACAACACAAGACAGTCAGAGAGGAGGGAGCAAAGCGCCCTGCGCCACGGTACGAGCAGGAATGGCGCTGTGAGATATTCAATATGTTCTAGCCTAGTAATTTGTATGTCTTCTTCGGCACATCTTGGCACAGTTTAGGTTAGTTTCGGTGATTTAGCTGGGTTACATATTAGGTTGCTTTTAGACTCGACATATCTTGAGCGAGCGCCAAGTATGCGGATAGTCAATCCGGTACACTTAGCGCCACGGCAGATCTAAGTCTACTGTGCAAATTTCCTGTCGTGTCTCTTTGAGCGGTACGTGTGCTTCTTGTGGTTGTTGAGACGGTTGGCAATAGTCTCAGCGTGAGTGGTTGGATTGAGATTTCTTGTTGTGAGTCATTTCGCGTGTTGTTTTCACTGCCCTTCTTTTGATGTGGCTCTTGGTACTCGATTCTTGCTCTGCTTGCAGTGCTCGTTAGGTCTTTGGTTCTGAGCATTCGGCACTTGCTCGGCTAGTAGAAGGATCCGTAGGCCCCTTTCTGTAGGTTTCTTATGGCATTGCGGGAGGAATTGTGCTGGTTCCGTTGACGTTTTAGATGTGCTTGACTCGAGATTTGTGCCTGCTATGCCGGGCTGTATCGAACACAGTTGTAATTCAGAGACTCTCGTAGTTTTTTTTTTTTTTTTTTTTCCCAAARAAAGGCCCTTGCGATATCCCTCTATCCTGGCGGTGGTAAGAGAACCGTCAGAATTGAGGGCTTACCTGTCGGGCTGCTCCATCTATTGGTGGGGAGCGGCACCTACTGGAAACCGGGTCCACTGTCCCATTGATACATCGTTTCGTACAGATATTTGGTTTTTGTACTGTTCTAGGTTCTTGAGACTGGGTACTTGTATTTCTATATTAGGAAGGGCTTGACTTTCTGTCTACCGGGACACATGACCGAAGTTTAACTCCTGAAAGTGGTAGCTCTTCAAGCGCAGGAAACAGTGATGCAGGGTCACCCATGCCTTGAGTGGCGTGGGGTTCTACGCTCGACCAGTGGCCATCCTGGGAACTCATGCTTATATCTTCACCACTCACGTATTATCGGTAGAATTTGGGGAATCAACAAGATGAAGGAACTAGACTGCAGGTGGGTATGCAAAACCCTGAAGACCACTGGGCGCCGCCATCAGCGGGAGTGGGAGACTCACTAGTGGCGGTGGGAACGTTTCCCAGGCGCGAGCAGGAATAGTGACATAGGGTCACCCATGCCTTGAGTGGTGTGGGGAGTGTTCTACGCTTGACCCTGTGCCATTCGGGAAAATCTGGTTTATACCTTCCTCGTTCGTATATTCTGTGGTCGCGGTTATCCACCTCTTCTTCTCTTTGAATTCTCTGGAGCCCCCTCCCACTCTCTATATGTGGCCGATCTCCTGGCCGTTTTAAATCGTCCATTTTCCATCATTAATATTTATGTGCCCGGTTTCAGTGCTTCGATCTAAGAATGGATGGAACTTTAGAGTTGTTGTGCACCTAATAATTTAGCAATTTCTTGGAAGTAATTTTAGGGTTATCTTGTTAACTTCGTGCGAATCCCTCCTGCATTCTTGAGATTTGCAGTTCATAGCTTATAGTTCTGTTGCCAATAGTATGCTCGTATCAGCACCCCTACTACCCGCTCGGGTTGTTTAAGAAAAAAAAAAGCTCTGTTGCCAATAGTGTTTCGAGTTTAGAAACATGCCTGCGCCTCCCCGAGTAGTAATGATATTGTACTGATATAGATTTGCCTGGTAATTTTTGTTTTTTTTTTGGAGATTCCTCCAAGGGACACTGGACCCGGTTTCCAGGAGCCTAAGCTGAGTAATGACCGCAGCAAGTTCGCACCGGGTTGATATGTAGGGGTGTGTTCGGGGCCCCGGTGGTCTCATTTGGAATAAAAAGTACTATGTTTCTCCAAAAAAAAAAAAAAAAAAAAAAAAAAAAAAAAACATTCTCTCTCAGCACCAAGGAACTCTCTTTTTGCCCTTTTTCCTCCCTTACCTTCCCCCTCCCACTGGATGTTTTAGTGATTTTTTTTTTTTTTTTTCGCTGGATGTATTTTACACAGCAGAAAAGATGAAAAAAAAAAAAAAAAAAAGCGGATGAATCGCCTTTTTTGGAACCTTTTGGAAAAACACGTCCAGATTCAGGCACCAAATCCAATCCTCTCTGCTGGTGGGACCTGGGCCCACCCGCTCACCATAACCTTCACCAAGACCTGCCTTGTCCCATGTCCCAACGGCAAGCTCTCGCACCACCGCTGTGGTGCCAACCTACCCCGTGGGCCAAGTCCCACTAGTAGCAGCGTTGAGCAACCTCAAAGCCTGAATCTGGACGTGTTTGTGGAGACGTGCAGTTCAGGAAACTCGACACCATTTCTGCACATGTCTGCTAAAGCGTCCAGATTCAGGCGTTGAGGTAGCTCAATGCTGCTACTAGTGGGACTTGCCCCCCGTGGGCTGGGGAGAGATCCGCGGGTCTGTTGGTGTTCCCCCTAAACTATACATAGACTACTTAGTGAGAGGATGAGATATAGATGCTTAGGGTCTCTTTAGACGCTCCTAAAAGTTCATGTTTTTAGGATTGTGTCTTTGGTTGCACGCAATCCTAAATCCAATTTTGAGATCGAGAAAGTGAAAACGGCGTTAGGACGAGTCCTAAAAGATTTAGGATTCCCCAGCCAAAATCGTCCTAAATTTTCCAGTAGCCCCCGACCTACTGAAAAATTTAGGATTCCCGCGCTTCACGGAGTTGTGGCGTCGCGCGCACCACACCGTCGTCTCGGAAGTGCTGTTGTAGAACAGGGCCGTCCGTCCAGGGGTCGGACATTGGAGGTATTCGGTGGGCCGACGGGGCCAACGGCCACGAACGGTAGCCGTTGGCGGGGTGGTGCACTGCCGTGGGGGGGGTGGGCGCCGGGGACCGAGGGTAGCCGGGCTTCCGTAGTCGACCATTGCCTTGCTAGTGCGAAGCGGAGGAGGAGGACGACGTGCGCCGGTGGTCGACGCTGGTGGAAGACAACACGCTAGCCCGACGTCAGGATGCGCACGCTCGCGGATGATGGTGGAAGACAGCCCAACCGCAGGAGGACAAGCTGCGCCGCCGCCCCACATGCGCCCGGTGCTCACCACTCGCGCACACTCCACACTGTCCACAGATGAATACCCACGGCGGAAGGTTCGCCAGCGCCGTCTTTCGTACGTCTTTCGCGTCGCTTGCCAGTCCTACGCCAGCCAGAACGAACCCCCGCCCACCCGTCCGGGAAATGTCGAATTTGAATTTTCGAAGTCCACGATATGCGCGCTTCCCACCGAAGACACATACACGCGGACGGCCTACCGCGCTGTGTACCACGGACACCACCCACGAGTGGACGGACGTCGACGACGCGGCTGCGTATAGGCATATGAAAAGAGGCCGCGGGACAACTTTTAGGACGAGTCCTAAAAGACGATTTTTAGGATTGCGTGGAACCACTCGGCACGAAATCCTAATAAACCCTTAGGACTCGTCCTAAAAAATTTAGGATTCTTTTAGGAGTGTCTAACGAGACCCTTACTTCCTGAAAAAATTAGGATTCTTTTAGGAGTGTCTAACCAGACCCTTACTACCAAAAAAAAAAAAAAAAAAAAAAAGACTAACGGGGGCAGACAAATAAAAAAATGAGAAACAAAAAGAACTACTTGGTTATTGGATTCAGAAGTAGGAGGACGAATGTAGACCTCCGCAATATGGTGTCAGAGGTTCGCTGCGTTTTAGCAGAGTATAATGAATTCTGGTTCAATGTTCGATGACTGAGGTGGTGTTAGCTTTAAATTTGAATTTCTGCTTGGTGGCGGGTAGATAGAGTGTAGATAGGGAGTGTAGTTTCATGGGATGGTTTCAGTTTTGCTGCGGTGGGGTTAAGCCTGGCCGGAGAGTCTGGCTCATCCCTGTGGCTGCGGCTACTCATGTGAGGGATGCTGGGCCCGTTTCCCAGCTTATATAATAAAAATGGAACCTTCTCTTTAAAAAAAAAGAAAAGAAAAAAAAAAGAAAAAAAAAGAAAAGAAAAAGAAAAGACACTATAGCACAACCAAGAGGGGACGTGGGGCTGGGCCTGCTGGACCCGAGACAACAGAATATGGCACTGCTGGAAAGATGGCCAATCAAGGCTATGTTTGAAAAGGAGGACAAAATATGGATTAAATTAGCTGAGTACATACTGGGGACAGAATGGGAATTAGATAATCACACTACAGTGTGGCTTTGTCTGTTGTTACCGTCATATGCGAACAGACGTCCAAAGTCGCAGACTTGGAGGTCTGTCTTCCTAGATACAGAAGAGTGTACGACCTACAGAACAGATCCTGTTCAAGTTCAGTCGTCGCAGACTTGGACGTCTATTCTCACAGCGTGGCGAAAAACTAGACCATCAGAACACTTTCCCCCCCGCTCGAAAGGCCAAGTGCTAAATGAGCTTTTGTTTGAAAATGCTGCAATCTTGCAACAAGACAGTACACCCTTCTCAGCGGCCCAGACACAGGGCAGCTTTGGTAGACCCTGGATCAAGAAAGGCATTTTAACGATTAAGGATATTTGGGACGAACAGTCCCAGGACTGGGTTACACAGCAGAGATTAAGGCTACATCTCCCAAGGCTACACAGCGTTAGGATTCACGTGGCGGCCCTGAAGGCAGCGATCCCAGAGACCTGGAAAACACTGCTGACAGGAGAAGCGCTTCCGTATGGGAATTCATGGGTAAGAGCACCAACGGCGGAGGAAAATTTTTGGAGGATCTTAGGCCCAGGTCTTCAGCAAGGCACGAGTATCCAGGAATGGAAACCAGCAGCAAGTTCGACAACAGAGCAGAAGCTTTGCAGACCACTAACTTTGATAGAAGAGAGAACGGAGTAACCAAGGGGGGGCATGAGACCATTGGAGCTATGCCAAGGGTGGAAGGCATAACCATCTTGTTCAACGTAGCTGATGCCGGGGTTGTTTTTTTTTTTTTTTTTTTTTTTGGGGGGTTTTTTTTTTTTTTTTTTTTTTTTTTTTTTTTTTTTTTTTAAAAAAAGAGATGCTGAACAGAGACTTAGAAGACGTGAGGGTTTGGCTTACCAAAGACAGTAGAGGGGTGGAGCAATGTATGGGGGGAGTTTCAGCTGCCCAGTACAAAGTAGAGCCATTTAGTTATGGGTGGAAGCTGAAGAGTCAGCAAACAGAGTTGCTTCCACTAGTACAATACTCAACAAGTGTTGGCAGAGGAATACAGAGATCCAGAGTAGCGGAATCCCCAACAGTGGTTGCTTGCAGAAGATGGGACGAGTACTGCCCGAGCCTGATGAAACCGCGAGACTTGCATTGTTTGTGGGCTCAATTCAAGTTGAAGAAGATGACAAGCCAGAAGACTGCCGCCCTGCTGTGGTTGCAATCCCTTCAAGTAGTGGCCTCAGCCACATGGTTAACTACCAAAGGTCTGAACATCGATCAAACTTGTTCACGTTGCAAGTGGGCTTGGGAAACGACAGCACACCTTCGGATTCACTGCCCGGTTTCAATAAGACTGGCAGTGGTGGCGGCGTCATTGGCAGGCCATCACGGCAGATATTACGCCACAAGTACTGGAATGGACAGACACTTGGATCCTGACTGGGACAGACTCGGGCCAGAAACTATACTCCAGAGGGTGGGGGTACGTAGCTCAAACATGCAGAGGAGTACTGATGGGGGTAATTTGGCGGATCAGGAATGCTGCCCTCTTCCAGGGCGACCACTGGTCATTCCCCCACACCCTGTCGGTAGTGAAGGCTCAGATAAGGAAAGTCGTCAGAGCCGACTGGCATTCTAAGAACAAAGTTTGGTTCATGAACACTTGGGCACTGGCAAATCGCCTGACAAAAGTTTCGACTGACACAGAACTGGTGACAGGACCTTGGCTGAGCTCTTGAGCTGGATCCGGATACAGCGTTACAGATCGGAAGTGAGGTACAGAATAAAGCAAGCTTGGAAATGATAGTTCATAGTAGGATAGGAGAGGAAGCATTGTATTCAGGGGCCGAGATTAGGCCTCTGTAAGCGAAGTGGTATATGGCATTTCAGGCTGAAGGAGTGGAAAGTTTTCAGCTATGATTAGTTCAGCCACCGTTTATCTGTGCTTCAAGGCTTTTTTTTTTTTTTTTTTTTTTTTTTTTGTCTCAACTGCCTTTTGATTGATCTCTTAATCTCTACGTCAGCAAAAGGCTTACCCTCGAACCTAGACCTGTTTCTGTCTGCCCAGATAACGGAGCAGATAACAGCTCTTGCCACCTGGGCCACATATGCCCAGCCCCTTTTCCCTGTCTCTTCCTCCTTCACAAATCCCCGTAAGACCCATTTCTCATCCCACTCCATCTCTTGGGCCCCCATCAGGGTCCAGTGTTCAGCCCACCACCTCCACACCCTCTTCAAGGCCGGGCATTCCCACCAGAGATGTCTGGTGGATTCAAAATGGCCAGGTACAACGAGTGCAGCCCATGTCAACTGGGGTTCCCCTCCCATTCAACCAAACTGCAGACGGGGTAACTAGCAGCGATAGTAACCACAGGATAGTAGCTTGCTTCCTGTCCGGTAATTCCAAAAGGGTACTCCATAGTTTCGTAAAGTCCTCCGCTTTAGATCCCATATCTTCCGAAAGCACCGTCCCCCACCTGCTGATAGCAACATCTACCGGAGATCTTGACTTGCAGTCTGCCAACTTGTAGGACTCTTTCACTGTCATGTCCAACAGGTCACGCTTGTTGCCATCCCACTTCCAGGCGCAGGGGTCAATTCGAAGGAGCTTCAGCGGAACCTGTCCTATCCAGGTCACAGACTCCAGCTCCCCTGTTCTGTCAACAGTTTCTCTTACCCTGATCTGTCGGGGATTCTCCCATTGTCTAATCACTGCTTCATCGATCAACTGCAGAACCCCTGTCTGCCTGTTCACCTTCCAGATTTGGACCTCTCTAAAACCACACTGCGTCAGCCCCTGAAGCTTCCAAACCACTCCTTCTTCACTGGCCTCTTGGACAGGCAGGTACCAGGTTCCCACCGGGTCAAGGCCTTTTGGTCCCAGGAGATACGCCCAATGATCCGGAATACCCTTTAAAACAGCTCTCCAATGCTCTTCTGTCCTTCTAAGACCCTGGAGTTTGGGACGAATTTCCTCAAAGGGTCTCCAGCTTCCCAGCACTGCTGACCATAGGTCTGCAACCTTCGAAATCCCCCTCCTGATCTATGCGCTACCGAAGGCTGCTGATTCTGTACCTGCCGAAAACTGGGAACCCTCCTCATCCACGATCCACGGGTTTTCAAAGAGGCATTGCTGTAGAATTTCCTCAGTTGTCTGTGGGGGTGACCTCTCCTCTGGGGGCAGTTTCACCCAGGCCCTTCGGACTGCTTCCCAGAACTCCGAAGAAAGCCTCTTCTTCGTAAAGGAGTTCACAAAGAAACAGACCCACACATCTTCCCTTCTAGATAGGCGCCATTCCCTCATAAGAATTTTCTCAGCTAACCAAATTCAATCTTCCTCCACATTGGATTGCGCTACTTTTGCCAACCACCACCTTAGCTGGGCCTGGTTCCTCCTCTGCGGGTCCAAAATGCCCAGGCCACCATTCTGTTTAGAGACCGTGACTAACTCCCATGCTACCTTTGTCAAGAACCCCTCCTCCTTCTTTGCTCTGGGCTTCCTGAGAAATTTCGCCGCCAATCTTCTAATACTTGTTAGCGTTGGGCCCGTGATCTCTCTTACCATACCAACGAACCAGATAAGAGAGAATAGCGCCACATTAATGACCATAGCTCTCCCAAATAAGGATAGGTGTCCCGCTATCCCCCAACCTCCAAGTCGTGCTTCCACCCGTTGGTGGATCAGCGAACCCTGAATCGCCCCCATCTTCTGTGTGCTCACTAGGACGCCCAGAAAGCGTACTCCTTTGATTGGATGCACTCGCTGCATACCCCATTCCACCTGCAAGTTACATCCCTCTGGTAGCAAGTACGTTGACTTATTCCAGTTCATTGTTGCTTCTGACAACTGTGAGTACTCCATTAAAATTTCTTTGATAGCCCCCAACGAGGCAGCGGAGTTCTCCGACACTATGAAAAGATCATCAGCTAACGCTTTCGTTCGGCACTCCTTGTCAACTGTGACTTGTAACCCTCGGATGTCCGGATGCTTGCGGATTCTGTTGAGAGGTATCTCCAACTGCACCACAAACAGCAGCGAGGCCAAAGGGCACCCCTGCCTTAGCGATCTTGTTAATGGGAACCAACGGGACAGGTGGCCATTTATCTGAACTGTAGAGGTCGCACAAGTATACATAGCAATCACCCAGCGGCAGAACCCCTGTCCGAACCCCATCTTATGCAAGATTGTGAGAACAAAGGACCAACCAACCCGGTCATAGGCTTTCTCCATGTCCAGCAGCAGAACGGCCATGTCCAGATTCTCCTCCCGTATTTCCTGAATACATTCGATTGCAGTCACAATATTAGCAAAGATGGATCTGCCTTGAACAAAGGCCCCTTGATCTCTGCGCACTAGCTCCGGTAGAACCTTTCCCAACCTTATCGCAAGTGATTTAGCTAATATCTTATAACTGACATTCAAAACTGAGATCGGCTGGTAATTCCGGACATTGGCTTTACCCCTTTCTTAAACATTGCAGAGATGACACCATGCGTCATACATTCACCTAAGTTACCTTCCTCTAACACCCCGTTAAAGACCTCAATTAACGCTGGCCCCACTGCATCCCAACAAGATCGGTAAAATTCAAGGGTCAACCCATCCCTCCCTGGGCATTTCCCTGGTGCCATCTCTCTCAAGGTCTGCTGGAGCTCCTCGCTTGTGAGAGGCCTATCCAAGGCTAATCTCTGTGGTGCTGTCAAGCCAACTGTAGTATCCTGCCACATGTCAATTTCCTCTGAGAGGTCCGAATCCAAGGTATCTTCTTCCCTTCTTGTAGTCAAGATATCAGTGTAGTAGACTCTGTCTGGCATACTCCAGAATCCTTAACGGATCAGTAGCGGGTGAGGCTGATTGGTCAAATGGGTGGTCTAATTGAACAACCTGATGGACGGAGGAGCTTGGTAGCAATCTCCTAAAAGTATCCTTGGTGAGTCTGTCCTGTACTATGATCCCGTCACCCTCAACCTCTCCTCCCACCTTTCCTGTTTCTCCAATTGTAACTTGGCCCATTCAGCCAACCTCTTCTCCCTCTCTACCACCATACCAACTCTGAAGTTGGATGCTCCTCAAGCCTCCTCTCAGCCTCCTCTACTGCCCTCCGACAATGCTCCTCTTCTTGATTACGGTCTTGGGCCAAAATCCTGGAACAGACATGCAATACCCCTGATATAATGGCCACCCCCCCATCAAACCAATCCGCTACGGACGAAAAGTCCCCTTTCGCTAACTGCCAGGCTTCCATCTGATCAGCAATCCGATGCTTAATCCCCGGCACTTCCAAGTTTTGCGCATTTAATTTGAAGTAACCCCTTCCTCTTTCCATAACCTGGCTGATCACGAGGTCTGCAACCACCTGTTTATGGTCAGACATCGGGTGTTGCATCTGTTTAACTTGAGTCACGGAGCAGCAGGCCAGAAGAATGATTAATGTCAGACACTTGTTCTGAAAGACGACTGAGACATTAATCATTCATCTATCCCTTCAACCACCCGTTTCTGGTCAGACATCGGGTGTGCTTCAAGGCTATTTTGAGCTCTTTTTTCCCTTAAAAAAAAAAAGAAAAAAGAAAAAAAAACAGAAGTGGCGGGGGCGCACCTCCCCGCAGCTTTCGGATACGGAGCAGCAGGCCAGACCACGCATGCTAATAATAACAATAATAATAATAAAACAAAAAAGAAAAAAGAAAAAAAGAAAGACTCCGCATGCTCCGATGGTGCTATACATGTCCTCCTGCTATTACGGTCAGGCCCGACGGGTAAGCCTATTGGCACGCCAGACAGATAGTATAGGACGACAAGAATAGAAGATGCATCTGGCCTCATTTACGGCCGATACGATAAATGAATGTGACCGCAATTGCCTCCACGTTGTTCAGAAAAGCAGTCAAAAAGAGTCCCATCTACGCCGCCACGCTCCACCACTCCACAAAGAAACAAAACAAAACAAAAGACAAAAATTATTATGGCTCTGTATCTTTCCGTGTTGTAGCTGGAAGATCCATTCTGATTTTGCACATTTGGGTCAGTAGTCCAGCCAGGCCCCTTTCTGTTTTTTTGTTTTTTTTTCCATGCCAAATGAGAGACAAACAGAGGCCCGGGAATACACCTCGACAATACAACCCGGTACATCAGACGTGCTCGGGCCATTACCCAGCTGTGGGCTTCTGGAAACCGGGTCCAGTGTCCCTCCTCTAAAGTACTCCAAAAAAATCAAGAAAAAAAGGATGAAAGGCATCTACTAAACAGATTATCTAATCTCTTCTTCCGAGCCAGGCCCTTATGTTGTTGTTGTTGTTGTTGTTGTTGTTTTTCTTTTTCTTTTTTTCCGTTTTTTTGGCAGCCGGGCACGCGCCCAATTTGAAAACGACAAAAGAAGAGCGTGCTTATCTTTCTGCCTTCGAACTGAAGATACTGCTCGCCAGGGAAAAGGTCCCACTAGCAACAAGGATCGGATTGAATGCCCGAATCTGGATATGTTTTAGGCAAAGATGCAGAAAAGCCATTCAATTTCGAATTCCTGCACCTGTGCACAAACACATCCAGATTCGGGCATTCGATCCGATCCTCTTTGCTAGTGGGACCACGCCCCAGGAGCAGTAGCAAAGCGGATTGGATTAACGGCCGAATCCGGACGCGTTTGTCCATTGGTGCAGAAAATCAGAAAATCCAGATGAATGGGATTGATCAAATGTTATGCATCTACACGTAAAAGACGTCTAGATTCGTACGCCCCAGTTAACGCACACTTTGGCTTTCTTTTTTTGTCTGATTTTACATCCTGTGAAAGGCTGGGGCCCTGGCTGGTGGTTAGAGGACCAGATCAAGATCGCCCCCACCCCTTATT
>BFEA01000030.1:2672124-2685467 GCA_003427395.1 Chara braunii
CCACGCTCATCCAATAAGGGGTCACTCGAGGGTCTCCCGGAATCAAGACTTTACTCGCGTCACTGGCCTCTATCGATTCCACCGCTCCGTTCTCGTTGAGCACGAACCCGCTGTCTTGAAAACCCACTGATGGTATCTCTCCGGTGAAAGAGTGAAGGGTTTTTCTAGAGACCCCAATCTCCTAAAAACGCCCTAAAGCTTCCTGCGTGGAGGGACACCCCGATCGATGCAGTGTGTGTACAGTGTCCACAGGCCCTGGAAGGGTAACCCAGACTCCTGCCCCTTTTCTAGAAGCTTTACTATCTTTCCTTTGTCAGTCCCTTCAAACAGGAAAGACGGCACTCTCACCGTTAACGGATAGCAAACCCTTGGAAGCTCTTTCTCTCCCGCGAACCTTTCCTTCTCTATAGCCACAAACGCAAATCGCTCCCGAACCCTATTTATCCATTCTTCTCTTATCTCCCTCGCTTCTCGTAACAACCTATCCAACCCACCCCCTTGTCCCAGGACCAGGGGCACAATGATCTTCGCCCAAGCCTCGGGGGCTACGAAGATAACAGCGGTCACCTTGAGACACCTCTCACCCCCTCGGCCCTCTACCTCTTTTGACTCTATCCACACGAACTCTCTGCTCACGGTGGCCTTACCTCCTTCTATCCTTTCCTAGTCGGGAACCTCCCTGTTACTAGGGATCAATCTAAGGGTCTCACCTCCTTCCATGGATGACTCGACAAAGCGTCCCTATTTTCCGTCGTGGAACACCATTCATTTAAAACATTGTCTGAGGTACCCCGAAGATCCTCTGGTAGCCGTAATCTCGCGCACCCTCGCGATCCCGAGTTGACTCTCTAAAGATCCCCGCGTGAATCCTACAGACCTTGATCCCGTATGGTACCGGGTTATCCACGCAATAGGTATAGTACCAATGAAGCGACCTAACGGAGAGTTTCCACCCTCTCTCTCGCACTATGGACCGCACAACCCTCTCGTACCGCTCCTCCTTCCCGCTCACGCTTCGAAAAACGAACGACGGGAAAATGGCTCTGATGCACCCTGTGGCGCGAGGGTACTCCTCGTCTCGTGCGCAGGTCACCCTTACCTCAACAGGTGGGCATTGTCTAAGGGGTTCCGCCTAAAAAATCTGCCTCAAAATCGGACCCGCTCGTGCCTCCCAATGATCCGCACGATACCAACCCAGGACCAAGTGAGTGATGTAATCGACCCAGGCCTCCTTACTCAAATAGACAGTCCCTTCCGCACGGATCACTGTTCGCTTGGGTCTCTTCCCGTTCTGGGGCCTCTTTCGGGACCACCTATCCCCTTCCCAGGTTCCTACCGCGAAACGAGCCCAAAGAAAAACCCCTCGTTCGATCTCTAACCCCCTCTCGCGCCCGGTTAGATACCTCTCGGTGCGATGGTCTAAAGGGACGCTAAAACACTCCCTGTCTTTGCTTAAATCTGCTTTCTCGATCAGAACCCCTTCTTCTTCAGTACCCTCTATAATCATAACCATCCTCTTGGACTATCTCTTCTATGATTTGAACTAGCGCTCTCCACCCGTCCAATCCGTCTAGGAAGGTTTCCGGAATAGTAGGGACAGGCCTACCCCCTCGTGAATACGTCCTACACCCCAACGAGTAGAAGTAGTTAATCTTGTAAGCCCCCAACAGTTGTCTCTCGAGCTGTGCGTGACCGACCGCTTCCTCCCAGCTATCCAAATATCCTGCCTCTCTATCAACACCCTCTTCCACGTACAAGGCTATGTCGAAGTGGCCGGTCCACCAGTAGAAGGTATAGCACCACATGTCTATCCCGCCTCGATCACCTACACTAATTCTTGCAGGTTCAAACTCCAAAGGCCTCAAGCTCATGGATTCGCCGCTTTCACCACTCGCTCCACAATCCCTACTAGCACTTTCCATTCATCCGACCCATCGAGATAAGCGTCCGGAATTACCGGCGCCGGGCGACCACCTCTGGGGTAGGTTCGGTATCCTAGAGAGTAAAAATACTTGTACCCATAACCTCTCAATTCCTCCCTCGAACCGCGGGAGTGGCCTATCGCCTCTTCCCACCCACGAAGGAAATCCTCTCCTTGGTTTTGCCCCTCCTCTACATAGATACCCACATCAAAGTCACCGGTCCATAGTCGAAAAGAGTAACACCACACATCAACACTTTCGTACGTACACACGCTAATCCACTCCGGAACGGCTTCTTAGCTCATGCAATATAATAAAAGGAAGATTCTCCAAGTTTCTATTTCCTTTTGGCCACTCGAGAGACCATCTCTATCCCGCAAGGAGAAGAAGCCTGTGAGCTCAGAGGGATCAAATGGACCAGAGAAGGAACGCCGTCTCACTCGGCTACTTTCCTGTCCTCCCCCGCTGAGAGACTCCTCCCCACTCCCGGCCAAGAGACTAGCCGCGAACACAGGTTATCCCCGAGGAAGGGTGGCAACCCCCTCCCCGGAGTCGGACCGAAGTCACACACCCGGGTCCTATGTCCCCCACTGAACCGACCTCTAGTCCTAAGTTAGCTTATCCGGTACCACGCCTCTACTCGCCCCACCTCAAAGCGGAATTACCTGGGTCCCAGGACAGGATCCACCTATTTATCAGAAATCACTAGCCTATCTACTCCCTCCCCATTCTCCTCATCGTGAACTCTTCGCACTTCGTTCCCTTCTTCCTTTTCCGCCACCCGCTGCCTCTTTTATCTCTTGGAATCACTGGAATTTCAAATCGGGAAAACAGAAAAAGTGCGGTGGGAAAAGTGGAGCCTTAGGAAGAGTCTCTCAGGTCGAGTTGACAAGCATACGTACCTTGTATCTTCAATATTCGTTGTCATAATCCCAGTAGTCCCCCAGATCCGAGTCCGAGAAATCGGCTAGACACCGGTCTACCCAGGATTCGGCCTCCGATCCCTCATCCAAGGGCCCCCAAGTACCCCCTTCTTCTCTAATGCCCTCGCTAATAAGGGTAGGTGCGTCTCTCTCTCCCCCTCGCCCTGGTACCCGTAACACCACTCTCCTCTCCCCCAAGTCCCGAACCGGTCCCGTTTGAGAGTCCTGCTCCCTTGCGGGAGTTGGTACCGTCGTCAGCCCTCGCGGGTCGAGAACCGAAGCCCCTAATCCCTCTCTAGGACCCCCTCTCATGCGGGACTTTGGGTAGGTGCGCTCCACAACCTGTGTGGATCAAGAATATTTGGCGACCCTCTCGGGTCCCAAATAGATAGCGCCCCCGGACCCTCTCGGCCCCTTCTCTCTTCTCTCCCCCTCTCCCTCTCTCTCTCTTCCTCGTGAGCAGACCCCCTCACACTATTTTCCCGGACTGTTCTTCTTCCCGCCCTTTCGTTGTTCTTCACCCTCATTGAGCCCCCTCAGGCAAACTGTGCACCCCCTTAATTTTTAAATTTTAAGAAATAAACAAGCGTGAAAACCAAGCACACAAAAAAAGACTGACCTGTTTTATCCTTCGAAGGCCGAAAGTGGGAGCCGAGATCGCGAGCGGGCCGGGGCGGACCTGCAAAAGCCAAGGAGACGAGCCCAACACCCAAAGCCCCTCGCACCCGACAAGCCCAACAACACCCCCCCCCCCAATAAAACCCTCGCCGATGCCGCTTGAGAAGAACCGTGATCACCGCGTAGAACCCGATGAAGACTACCCTGAAGCCGTGTGCCGAAGGACTCGATGCCGAAAAAAATTGCAGAATACCCTAGACTCTCCGTACCGCTACTTGTCACGCTGGTCCTCCCGTTACACCGGGTCCTTTGAATCGGCCGCGGCCACGGGAGAAATGCTCATCCCCAGCAACGGCGCCACTTTGTGCCCCCCCCCCCCCCCCCCCCCCCCCCCCCCCCCCCCCCCCCCCCCCCCCTCCCCCCCCCTCCCACGCTCCCTGTCTCGTAGGACCATCCGGGAATGCCAGCCGTCCGGAGGTCGATCGTGCGGCCCCGAGAAGGCCCTCGTCGGCTGCCAGGTCCCTACCCTTTGCCCGGTGGTCCCCGCGGACACCTCCTCCTCCTTCTTGCACCCCCCCCTTTTTCTTGCCTCTCACAGCCTGTGCTTCAGACAAGCGTCCCTACGAAGACTTCAGGCGAAAGTTCAGGCGCGACCAGGATGGCAGCTATTGCCGAGCATGCCGTTCTCTTGCCGACCGATACACGTGTGAGCACGACCCATGTCGGAGCCTTAGAGCGATTTTTCGAAATCCGAGCCCTACCATGACCGTACCAGAAAGGGGATACTAAGAGAGGTCTATGAGAACGAGAACACGAACGAGACCCTTGCTACGAGAACTCCGTCGCACCGAGCTCGGATGCGAGCCCGAGGCCGGAAAGCGGAGGGACACAAGTCCACAAAATCGACTGCTCAGTGGTGCCCAACTCGAAATCGATCCCGAACCAGGAGGGACAAGTGCTTGTCTCGACCGTTTTTTAAGGCGAGTCCCAAACCCCGTGAGTTTACGAGGGCTCGTAGACAGTTTCTTCAAGATCAATTGACAGACTTGGATCCGTGAGCGCGGGCACACGATGTGGCAGAGCTCACAGGCAAGCACAATCACAACAATCCCGTAGACAATCCCAAGCCCGAACGCAGCGGATTCGCTAGAGCTTCGGCACAAGATGTGCGGTTCCCTCCTTCGTGAGGATAATTCCGTGCTCGAGCGCATTCAGTTCGCAATGGATCAGACAAAGAGCACACAGTACCATCCAGCACGATGACTCTCTCGAACCCACAAAATGTCTCGAGAACTCAAACGCGAGCTACCCAGCTTCGTCGAGCACCAAGGAGATACCGGACCCGAATACGACAGGTTTTCAGGAGTTCGGTCACGAGTCACCCAGTTCCGTCAAGCACTGAGACAATCCAGTCCGCGAGAGGTCAGAAAACGAGTCGCACTCTTTCGCAAGCAAAATATCGTTCTCACCAGTTAGCGAGACCTCAAACGCGGGTCATCCGCGTTAGCAAGCGCAAAGGCCTTTCTTCGTACTTGAATAAGCTCGCAAGAGCTTCCGACACAAGTCACTCCGTATTCGTCAAGCATAGAGACCCTCTTGTACCCACAGAAATTAGTTAGAGCCCGGACATGAGTCACACCCCTTCGTCAAGCATCAAGGCATCCAAGTACCCGAATAAGTTCACAAGATTTCAGACAAGAGTCACTAATTTTTGTCAAACAAAAAGACATTCCCGCACTCGAATAAATTCATAAGAGCCCGGCACGAGCTGCTCAGATCCGAAGAAAAAAAAACTCGCGAGAACTCGGACGCCGGTCGCATGGTTTTGTCCTTCGTAAGGACAATTCCGTACTCGATCGCATTCCTTTCGCGATAGCTCAGGCCCTAGCCCCACAGCCCGGTCCAGCGCAAAGACTTTCTCGGACCCGCCCTAGATCTCACTGCAAGAGCTCTGAAGCAAGCTGCCCAGTTTCGTTGAGCACAAGTTCCGCCAAGCATACATTCGCGAGAGCTCAGAAACGAGTCACACAGGTTCGCAAGCAAAAGAACGAGTCACACCGCATTGCAAGCGAAAGAGCGAGTCCCACCGTCTAGCCAAGCAAAGGAACTAGTCACACCGTCTCGGTAAGCAAAGGAACGAGCTACATTGTTTCGCAAGCAGAAGAACGAGTCACGCTGTCTCGACATGCAAAAGAACGAGTCACACTGTCTCGGCAAGCAAAAGGACGAGCTACATTGTCTCGACAAGCAAAAGGACGAGCTACACCGTATCGCAAGCAAAGGAGCGAGTCACGCCGTCTGGACATGCAAAAGAATGGGTCTCGCCGTCTCGGAAAGCAGAAGGGCATATTCGCGCCGTATCGACGAGCACTAAGACATTCTTGTACTCGAATAAGCTCGCTAGAGCTCGGACACGAGCCACACAATCCCTTCACGGTCAGAGGCGATCTCGAGCCTGTAGGGACGGATACGAGGCCGTGGCCGAGCTCTTAGGCAGGCCTTGCCTTGTAAGGTGACGCCGCAAATCTTTTTTTGTTCTGGATGAAAAAGGCGGGCTCGAAGCCGCAAGCTCTCAAAGACCGAACCAATCTCCCCCTGTGATTACCTCGTCACTTCTTCTCCCTCCCCATCTCTTCCTCTCTCCCTCTCGGCGTGGTTGGAGACGAAGCTCGAATCGGTCGCTAATCCTTCCCCTGCGTTCCCCTGTCCTCTCCCTCTCGCCCCCTCTATCTCCTCCTTTCTCTCTCTCTCTCTCTCTCGACGGCTAGCGGTTTATAGTCGGAGCGAGGGCGGAACGCCGCTCCCTTGTTCTCTCCCCCCCCCCCCCTTGTGCCCTCGCGCACGTCCTTTCTCTTTCAGTGTCCGGCCCTTCTCCACGTGCAGTCGAGGGCAGAGACTCAGGCTACGACCTCGTGCTCCCTATCTCTCTCTCTCTCTCTCTCAGCGGCTAACGCTTCTCCGTGCGCTGTTGGAAACGAAGCCCAGTTTCGTTGCCAACTCCACTCACCTCTTCCCGCTCGGCGCCCTCCTCCGTCTCAGCCCGGCGCCGGACCTCTGCGTTCGTCACAAGTGTACGTAAAGGGAAAGTCCCCTTCGACGGGCGCAACAGCCTCTTCCTCGAGCGCCGACCGCCCGAGCATCTTCTCACGCGCCCCCCCCCTTTTCTCACCCCCTCTTCTTTATATAGTTTTTCAGCGCTCCTCCCGATCCTGTCGCCCCCTCTTCTCCTTCGGCTCTCACTTCTCCTTTCCCGCCGACTTTTTTGCCAAATTTTCATCTTTGTGGCCATCCTGCTTCAATCTCCCGCCCACCTTTTCGGTNCGCGCACGTCCTTTCTCTTTCAGTGTCCGACCCTTCTCCACGTGCAGTCGAGGGCGGAGACTCAGGCTACGACCTCGTGCTCCCTATCTCTCTCTTTCTCTCTCAGCGGCTAACGCTTCTCCGTGCGCTGTTGGAAACGAAGCCCAGTTTCGTTGCCAACTCCACTCACCTCTCCCCGCTCGGCGCCCTCCTCCGTCTCAGCCCGGCGCCGGACCTCTGCGTTCGTCACAAGCGTACGTAAAGGGAAAGTCCCCTTCGACGGGCGCAACAGCCTCTTCCTCGAGCGCCGACCGCCCGAGCATCTTATCACGCGCCCCCCCCCTTTTCTCACCCCCCTCTTCTTTATATAGTTTTTCAGCGCTCCTCCCGATCCTGTCGCCCCCTTCTTTTCCTTCGGCTCTCACTTCTCCTTTCCCGCCGACTTTTTTGCCAAATTTTCATCTTTGTGGCCATCCTGCTTCAATCTCCCGCCCACCTTTTCGGTTCTCTTTCCCTCTTTTTGAGGTTAGACTCCGCGGCTTYGTGATCTCACCTTCCTCTTCCTTGCCCAATCATCGCGATTCCTCCGCCGSCTGAGGATCCATCTCGGCCCTCGCACCTTYTTTCTTTCCATTTTTACCCGCCTCGTAGTGCTCTCCCGCCGCCGAACCCCGCYCRTTCGTCTCYCCTCTATTCSTGCTTGCTTTAATGCGTCCTCCTGTCCTTGGTGTCGCCGAAACCCGACTCTTCTCCGTTCGCCTTCCTATCTCTTCCTCCCGTTTGACAGCACCCTCCCACCCCAGGTGCTCGCGAATCCCAGGACCGCCCATTGGCCCTTCTTCCCAGCTTCCATCCGCCGTAGAGTGTCTGGACTTGGCCAGGTACCTGGGCTTTTGCGCTTAGTACATCCTTTCTGATCTTCACGACGGTTTTCAAGAACCGCCTTTTGGTGACCTCTTTTGATGACGGTTGCTCTTCCCTGTCCGACTTTTCCCCTGTCTCTCTAGTTAGCGGCAGTCTCGCCCGAATTCGAACCCCTCACCCCTTCTTCGGTCTGATTCACCTGCGCGGCCTTCTCGGCTTCCGGACATTCCCGGTCTTCAGTCAGTCGGGTATGTCGGCCGGTTAACACCCGGCCTACGTAGGCTACTTCGCGTGATTGCTTAAGAGTAGGCGGCCGAGCCCGAAACTTTTACCAATACTTCAGTTTCCCGCCTGATCGGCACCATCACTCCCTCGATGCTTTTACTCTCTCCCTTCCTCCAATCCCGCTTCCCACTCCTTTCGTCGACGGATCTATGGGTCCTGCCCCCCCCCCCCGAGTTGGCTGGTCTTTCCTGCCTAACAGTTTCCCCGCGCGGCCTGCCCCTCTTAAAAACGTTTTTGATCATGTCGGCTGGTGGAATCTTTTGCCACGGTGTCCGGCAGATGGCCGCAAGCGAGCGGTTTAGATCTTAGCCTTGTCCCAATGCCGGCGCCTGTCTTTGGATGAGGTCGTGCGCACGCTCTCAAAGGTCATCGCCCCGTGCCCCGGCTCAGCCCCAACCCCCCCCTTTTCCGCAAGTTGCCCACCTGCAGCGCAAAACCCCATCTCATCGATGCCGCCAGGATCTGCTCGCCCCTTCCTTTCCCCAGTGGCAACCGGAGGTCACAATCCTGCAGCTGATCCTCCCTCTGACCCTCCTTCTCAGACGCGCACGACCTTCCTCAAGAAAGCAACTGTCGCGTCATTTGTCCCAATGCCAAGCCATCGTCTTGATGCCATCTAGTTTCAAGGCTGGCCATGACCTGCCCGGGACCCACGCCACCCGGAGATCATACTTCCACGTGCACCTCCCTCATATCCCCTCGCAACCGTCGTTCACAGTCAATGTTTGGCCCGGAACTGACTCCCCCATTGCATGGTCCTCCATGTCTCCGGCCGAAGTTCAATCATCCTTTCTTGCCTCTTGGGAATGGCCCCGGAGAAAAACTCGTTTCTTCTGCCCGCACGACCTCGCTTTTGGGGCTGAGCGTCGGTGGCTTCTACTAGCGAATTGCATACGTATATGTGGTCCCCAGGGGACTCGTCCGCGGCCATCGGTTGCTCTTGCCCTGTGCAGCCTCCATTCGAACGTCACGACTTGCTGCAGAGCCCCAAAAGTCGGGTCGAGCGGGACCTGAGTAATTCGACGGGCGCCCGTGGTCAATCCGGAGCCTCCACAGGCCCGCCCCAAAGTCTGACAGCTACCCCCGAATCCTCGTGTATGGCGTCAAACCCTTGACTTCTGAGGATCCGCGCCAGCCAGCTTGCGACCATGGTACGTACTGCTATTCCTGCTCATCGAAGCGTTAGTACGAAGAACCGGATGCTCGAGGGCATCCATAAACATCATATCCAAATGCATGCATACATCAAAACCACGCAAAATCAGAAAAAAGGGAAACATATGTTTCTTATTTCAAAGAGAACAAGCCCTCGGCTGGTAGGCAGCCGCCCGACAACGGTACTGGACCTGCAACCGACGGGTCTGGGGTTCGAGGCCAGCGAGCGATTAAGGAGCGAAGGAGCACTACCGACGGCGACAGAGGGGTCGAAGGTCTTAAGGGACCATTCCCCTTGGTTTTGTCGAATGGGCCCAAGCCAGGGTTCGACTGGCGAGACTAAGAGGACGCCGCCAGATCCTCGTCCTCTTCAAGCCTCTGCTCTTATTTTGTTGATTTATTTTTATTTTTATTGATTTATTTTTATTTTTCTTAAGGTCCCGGCTGTTGACCGGGCTGGAAACCGGCTCTGGGACCGACGACGAAGGAGTACCGCGAGGGAGGATGAAAAGAACTTCGAAAGAAAATTAAAGAATGCTTGAAATTGCTGATCGTGGGGCGGAAGGAGGCAAGTTGTGCACCCTCACCTGAACGAGGGCGGACGGCAACTCTGTCGCCACCTTTGTTGTCCTTGAACAAAGGGATGAGCGTTAGTAAATGCAGCCGTGACCAGCATTACAATAGGGAGTTAACCCCGCAGGTGGTCGACACGGCAGTCGAGGACCATGAGCGTGCGCCTCTTTCGGCGGGCCCGTTCGGGTTCCTCCGGCATTGCGGTGGGGAGCGATTGAAACCCCCCACGAGTGGCCGTCTCGACAGTAGATGACGTTGAGCACGAGCCTCTTGTTAGGCAAGCCGTAGGGGGTTTGCGTATCCGGGATGCTGGCAAAAATCCCCTATCCTGGCCGTCTTGATACACGGACTATGGGGTTTGACGTGCATGTGAGCCAGCGGGTGCTTAGCCCACCAAACGGAGGAAGCCCGAGTAACCAAATTCCCCCTGCAGCCTGCAGGCGCATCGTCTTCCAGCCACGATCTGCTGAGGATGGGTTTTAATGTGAGCACGCCCATTGTGGCCCAAAGGATGGTGAGCTATGACTGGGCAGGGGATAGCCAGGCGGCACCCTGCCAAGGGCTCGCAGCAAGATTGACATACAGGCCGTACTCACACCGGGACTTTTCTGGATGTATTTGACTGCAATTACAAACGGAGCTTGGCCTAGAAGGTCCTAGTGTGAGTATGCCCTGTGTGAAATGCAGAGCCACGGAGTAGCAAGTTTTCCCCCAGCAGGCCATTTGTTGGACACTGGTAAAGGGACAAGAAGTTAATGGAACCAGCCAGCAGCTGGTTCCGCTCGTAGTGGCCCACAACAGAACTCACGTGCAAGACGTTCGTCCAACTTTGGTATAGGGGCGAAGGACTATTGAGCCTGCTGGTAGCCGGTTCCCTTTGAAGTTGCCCTCAGAGTGGCTGGAACAGTCGGGCTGCGCTGTGTCTTCGCTGCGCTAAGTATTAGCGGTACAAAAAACAAAAAAAAAGAGGCATCGGGAAGATCCAGGAAGGAGATGAGAGAGAAGAGAAGAAAAAGGGTAGGTAAGGAGGGCGACAGAGGGAGGAATAAGATTGATAAGAGAAGTGGGCGATAAAGCAGCGGCGAAGGCGAGTGAGGGGAGAGATAGAGAAGGCAAAGGGAGGTGCGTGAACCCGGTCGGAATTAGCACTGGACACGGGATAGAGGTGGAAAATGGGTATGGCGGTAGGGAAGGAAGCATAACTTACCCGTTTTCTGACGGACAAAGCCAAGAAGAAGGTGAGAACTAAGGTTTTGGGAGAGGGCGAACCCGAATCTGCAGTAGGATTAGGCAAAGAAGTAGTATAGGAGGAGTTAGAAGAGGAGGAGTGTGCGCGGAGGAGACGAGGAGGAAAGAAAAGAGGAAAAAGCGAGAGTAAAAGTGATGTATCTCGGTCATTCCTCGACCATTTTAGATGATTTAAGAGGCGAAGTGGGGGTTTTCGGGTGCTGCGAGCTAAGAGGTGCTGTTGGTTTTTGCTATGGGAGACTGGTTTGGCCGGTATGGATAACGGGAACTCCGCGAAAGGTAAGTTCCCCTCGGTAGGAAGTGCTGGTTTCCCGTCGTTTCCGGGGTAGGAACGGGTAAGAAAAAGTTTGAGGGCAAGGATTGGGAATGTTGCGACCCCGAATTTGTGTTTAGATTGGGCAGGAGAATTACTCGCCAGTATCAGGCCTGTAGACGCTTGTTGGGCCATGGTTATTGGGAACTGAGCGAACCTGGTCAGAAGCCTGGCCAAGTGCATCAAAAAAAAAAAAAAAAAAAAAACTGAAGGAGAAGACTTACCTATCTCGGGCAGTTTCGTACAGGGGAAGTTCAGATGTCTTATACTTGTTCTGAACCCATGACGAGGACGGATTTGAGGTGCAAGGATGAGGCTTTGGGATTGGTCATGTTCATCTTCAAGGTCGATACTTGCCTTGCTCATCTCAACCCGACACTGCCTTCTCATCTTGATCGCAGACGCCGGGCTCTGATCCTTCATGGGGATGATCAACTCAAAGCCTCCCCTATGATTTATGACCTTCGCACTATTAGTAGTCTACTGCACTTCCGGAGGCCACAACCGTCATACACGTTCTCATCACATTGCTGATAACGCAGACAGATTGAACCTGGGGTAGGCCCTGAGCCAGGTACATGAATATATGCATCCACACACACACGTACACAGAGAGAGAAAAGAAAGAGAGAGAGAGAGTAGAGAAGCGGAGGAGCTGCTGCAGTTGGCCCCAAAGTACTGGTGCTGTTTCCTTTCCAAGGCTGCTGAGACTACTGTTCATATCCAGATTGGAAGACACAGCTATGGTGCGGCTTTGATCCCTTGCCGGAGTGCAGCTGCGCTATTCTGGGCGAGGTCATCTTCTTCTTCGAAACCCAGCCATGGCTGGGGCTGGGAAGAAACGTTGAAGACTGCACAGCTGCTGTTTCACAGCTTTGCATAAGAGCTTCGACAGGACTGTGTTGTTGGGTTTGGGCACTGCCACTTTCCACTTGGCAGCCATATCTGCAGTTCCTCCACATGAGGAACTCCATCTGCATCAAAGTATTGGGTCTGTTGTCTCCTTCTTCATCAGGGCTTCCAGCACTGTATGGCCATGCGGGTGCTGAGTTGGCGTTGTTATTATTAAAGATGCTGGTTCAGATTGGCACGTGGTAATGGCTGTGGGGTTACTGCTGCTACACACCCATAGCCTGGGATCTGAGGTGGCGAGGAGGAAGAAGAAGACTCCTGTATATTTCTTTGAACACTGGGTTCTGGCTGTTCGGGGCTGTCATGAATGCGGTTGTGATTCTTGGGACAAGTATCTGAATTGATTGGAGGAGGGCGAGGCATTGCAGAATTGAAATTCGTTTGTCAATTCTCTATGTGTTTTGAGCTTCCACTGAGCATATCTTCTCTCCGGTTTTTGTGTGGATTTGCCTCCTTCGAGTCTACTCTGCAGTTGCAAGCGCGTATGGGAAAGTGTGATTTCGTTGTGGATTAAAGTTCAATCCGGTACATAACACTTGACCTGTAGTTTACTTGGAGGCTGCTTGACCACCGACTTACCGTTGCCCAAGGGCGACATGCCTCGAATACGACTGGGACAAGCCTTTAAACTACTTTAGCTGTTGGGATGTTGCAACATTTCCTTCTCACCACTTGTGCCACTGCTGAAGCCAAGTGTATTACCGTGACCTCAAGTTTGGCAACTACCGCAATACAGTGGGGACTGCCAAAGCAGTGCATTCCGGCAATGTTGCACGTCTCCTTGGCAGGTAGTTACTATGGCGAGAAAGGTTGGAGTCTTACCTGTTGGGCTGTGAACTGCTCACACAGGCGAATGGGCAGCAACAGTCAGCAGCGAACTGAGACTTACTTATTGGGATGTGAACTGCTCACACAGGCGAAAAGGCAGCAACAGTCAGCAGCGAACTGAGACTTACTTATTGGGCTGTGAGCTGCTCACACAGTCGGAGGGGCAGCAACAGTCAGCAGCAAACTGAGTCTTACCTGTTGGGCTGTGAGCTGCTCACACAGGCGAAAGGGCAGCAACAGTCAGCAGCAAACTGAGTCTTACCTGTTGGACTGTGTATTACTCACACGGTCGAAGGGAGCAGCGACGGTCCAGCAGCGGACTGTTGACTTACCTGTTGACTGTGCATTTGCTCGCACAGTCTGAGGAAGTGTCCTGAGGCCAGCAGCGGACTGTTGACTTAC
>BFEA01000030.1:2704273-2743007 GCA_003427395.1 Chara braunii
GTCCTCGAAGCACATTCGACCACGTGCTCCCGCCCGTCTTTCCCCTTCTGAGTTAGGATTGCGGAGATAGCCTCGGGCTGCCAGTCAGTAATGAGTAGGAACTGGCGCTCGGGATCGGGCCGGATTAAAATAGGGGTCGAGGTCAGGGCCTCCTTCAAAGTGCAAAAGGCCTGCTCACACTCCGCGTCCCAGCTCAGCGGCTGGTCCTTCCGCAGGAGGTTCGTCAGGGGTCGAGCGATTGCCGCAAATCCCTTGATAAACCGTCGATAGAATGAGGCCAGTCCCCGGAAGGCTCGAGCCTACGTCAATGACGTGGGCGTGGGTGCTTCCCGAACAGCCTCGACCTTCCTCGAATCCGGTCTCAAGCCTCCTCGGGTTGCCACGTATCCCAGGAACGAGATCTCGGACAGGAAGAATTCGCTTTTCTCCAACGCAATCTTGAAACCGGCATCCCGTAGCGAGCCAAGTGTCCATTCAATATGCTGCGCGTGTCCATGGAATGATTCAGAATATACCAAAATATCGTCCATGTACACGATAACGCAAAAATTGATCACGCCCTGAGTTAACTTGGTCTTGTTCACGAAGTTCTGGAAAGTGACATTCATTGCCCGCTGGAAAGTTGCCGGCGCATTGCATATACCCATAGGGCATTGAACCCACTGCCACGTGCCCTCAAACAAGACAAACGTCGTCTTCGGTCGATCTTCTTCCCTCACAAGCATATGGTGGAACCCGTGCCGAATATCAAATTTACTGAAATAATTCGCACAGCCAATCGCATCCAGTAGATCATCAATTCGAGGGAGGGGGTACACATCCTTGATCGTGATGTCATTCAATTTCCGATAATCAATGCAAATGCGAACTGATCCGTTCTTTTTCGGAACCAAAACTACTTGAAAGGACCAAGGACCGATATCGGGCTCTATCCAACCATTAGCCTCGAATTCCTGGATTCGCTCGAGTGCCGCCTTTCGTTCTGCCAATGAGTATCGATATGGTTTGCAATGAATCAGCGGGTGATTGCCGGTCTGAATCTCGTGTTGGATTATTAAGGATAACCCAATGTTTGCGTCATCAATGCTGATAGCACCCCGATATTCCTGTACGATCTCTGCAATAAGTTGGTGGGTTCCGTCGGGCAGGTATTCTGGCACGTGCAACTCGTAAGGCCGCCCGTGTATATCGACTGTAACGTGTTTGGTACGTACTGCCTTAGAGTCCCGGGGCGGCGGGGAAGAGATGAAAGAGTTGTCCGACCGCCACGAGAACACGGTGGCTACCATCAGGGCTTCTTCCTCTCGGATGGCCACGTGTTCTTCGGGGGTTATTCCATCCTCGATATCCCAGGGATCCACCGATTTCTCAGCGATTCTTATCCCGACATCAAACATCGAGGCTTCGGGGCACCCAGGAGGTTCCGGAGCCTGTACTTCCGCTCCTAGACGCAACAATCGTATCTCCTTGTCTGTGGTAAGAAGCGATCGGGGAGGGGGTTCCGTGACGTCGCAGAAGGACCGCTTATCTACGTATCGGGGAAGCAAGGGAGTAGCGTCCTCGTACAGGGTCCGCGTGGGTTCCGAAGAGTTGGGAATCCTGGACACCTGTACCAGGGGTTCTCCTATGATCAGAGCTCGCGTTCGTTGGACATTCTCTTCGGTCCACACGAACGTTTTCGTCGTTTTCTGCTGGACTGGGTAACGAATTATCCTTCGTGTCAACTCTTGAACCACCGGGTCTATCTCATCCTCGCTTTCCGAATCCTCGAGGAGCGGGGACGCGTGTTCTTCGTTGCTAGTCTCTGAGTCCTCTAGGAGTCCGTCCCAGGTGACTGTCTGAATCGGCCCGCCTACCTCTGGGTGAGATCTACGTGGCGGGTTGGTAGTCGTGCGGAGGGTGAGGCGCATGGGGACTGCATACGGCTTAACCCCGGTATTCTTGATAACCACCTCCCGCCGCTCAAAGTGTAGATTGGCCTGGAGGGCGTCTAACGCAGGCAGTCCGATGAGTACGTCGTACGAGTTCACATTGAGAACCACCACGTCTCCCAAGGCGTGAACTTTTCCCAACTTAAAGGCGACGTTTGTCATTTTTCCTACTGCTCTGATCCTCTCCTCATCGGCGGAGATCAAACGGTCTCCTTCGTTGAGTGGGATCAAATCCTTCCTTCTTCCGGCCCGTTCCACTACTTGCAAAGATATTGCCAACACCGCTGCCCCGGAATCAAGGATCGCGCTGTATGGGACTCCCCAGATCTCCACGTTACACTCCGTGGACTTCCACGGGATGGTTTTGACGCGCAGAAAATGGTCGCTTTTCTGGAGAAGTCCCAGGCGTACAGGCTCTGAGGGTCCGGGTGCATCCGACTTTGTCTCTTTTACGGGAGCCTTTCCCCTGGCCGTTGCCAGCTTGGCAAGTGCGAATCGTTTTCGATTGGCCTTGCAATGCTGGAGCATGCGATCATTGGCCTGTTCCGATATGGACAACAGGTGGCCGATCGGAAGCGGAATGCGGTGGTCTAAGGCTCAGACGATGTCCAGAACATCGATCTTTCCAGTGACGAACTCAGGACCGCCGGATTCCATCTCCCCAGGGGATGGTCGCCATTCCGAGATCTCGCGCTCATCGTCCGCGGGCTGGATTGCCCCTATCATCCCGAGCCCCGGATATCCCAAGGAGAGGAATTGATCCAGTGGGATGAGCTCTGCGACTTCCTCGACTACCCCTGTATTCGGTACTACCATGTCCGTTTCTTCTACCATGGTTCCTACTGTATTCGGTACTACCGAGCCGCAAGGCTGCCACCTGTTCCAGATAGGTAACAGGGTCTGACACGAAGCCCATATTTTCGAACTTATGTTGCAGGGCGGCTAGTTCCATCCTTGCGCGGGTCAGTTTCGTAGAGTCACCTTCTTTAGCGCGATCTTCCCCCTCGAGGAAGCTAGCAGCGAACTTTCGCTTCATCTCTTCTGCTGCGTCCATGATTTGCGTCAAGGTGAAGGTGATGGGGGAGAACTGTTTTCGTATCTTAGCTCGTATAGCTCTTCTTCGAAGTCCATCTATAAAAAATTATCTTCCTACCTTCTCGTCTCTCGGAGATTTTACAAACAGTCGGTAAAACCGACTATGGTATTCCGCAATAGACTCGAGGGGCTTCTGCACTCTGTCTTTGATCATAAAGAATGCTTGCTCTGGATGTATGTAGTCAAATCGGTGTAAGAAGTCCCTCTCGAAGGTAGGAAGGTCAGTCCATATGTCGGTGCTAAGCCAGTGATGGGCGTCGCCTCCTAATCGGGCTGGGATGTTAATCCTGGCTTAATCATTATCGTATTGTTGCGCTCAGAGCGTGGCAAGCCAAGCTCCTGCCAGGTGATGCGCTGGATCGAACAAATACAGATCTGGCGGGGTTGCTGGAGTGCGGGCACGTGCAGGCTGGGGCACGGGATGAGGCGCAAGCCCCGGGCCGCCCCCTGCCCCGCCTTGTGCTTGATTGGCTGGGGCCTGATTGGCGTTTGCCTGATTAGCATTCATGTCGTCTACCGATCTGCCCACAGACCTGCTCCTTGTCACTACAGGTTCGCGTGCCGACTCGTTCCTTTGCGCAGACCGTCCCTGTTTTGGGGTCGCTAGATCGGTTGAACTAGAGAGCCGAGCAACTTGTCAATCCCTGGGCTTGACACGTGTCGGCTCCGATACCAACCTCACGCCCAACGCGGCTTCCTGTTTTCGGAGTGTTAGTGGGCCTGGAAGCGCGAAGAGGGGTGTGCCAAGGATTTTTGGAAAGTGGGGGTGGAGTTCCAGGTTGGAACTGGAATCTCTTGTGTCAAGTTTCAGGGGTAGAAGTGCAATTGGTTCCTCTAGCTCAGAGTTGGGGTGGGGGCCGTTCCCACGGCCGGGACCGGGGAAGAGCCGGGTGCATGAACGGGGTGTTGAGCGCGTCGCTGTGGGAATGCTCATACCTCAGTCGTCCGACGCAGAACTAAGAGTCTGAGTCTGATGAGGAGGCTGGGTTCTCGTCGTTCTCTCTGGGGAGGAGTCTGACGCGTGGCCTTCGTCGGTTCGCACTCGTTGGGCTGTTGGCACTCTGGGCACATAGGCCGGGGCCAGAATTGGGATATGGAGTCCCAGGGGGTAACTAGCAGTCGGTGATACGGAAGAACGATGTAATGGGAAGGGAAATTGGTCGTGAATCGTGATAGCGACGAAGCCTGGGGTGATAAAGCATTGCTCGAGTCTCCTGTCGGGATACTCGGGAATTCGGGAGTCCAGGTTGATTGCCAACTGGAAATCACCCCTACACAGTCGCTCGCGTTCGGTTTGGCAGGGGTAATCAAGGTTCCGCAAGTTTTGCTGTCGTCTGATCCGTTGCTGTCGGACTTGTTGTCGTCAGATTTGTTCCCTTTCCCAATGTGTCCTATACTCGGGATCTCTCAGACTTTCACGGTCGATGATCCAAAAAGGAGTTTCGACCGCCATATCCGGATCAACAGGATTCACTCACCCACATCGTTCCTACGTGGCTGGATCGTAACCAGCCCCTGCATGCGTGCGTGTAGATAGCGAATCCGTTGACGGATTGCTGTCTTCCCCGCGCGTACGCACTGGCCAACTAGTTAAGTCCTAAGCTACGCATCCTGATGGCGGAATAATCTATTGACGCTTGGTCTGATTGGGCATGTAACCCCGTTCCCAGAACAGCCCCTCCCTGGTTATACTCGCATGCATCAGAGGAAAGAGGGCATCAAACATTCGAAGAACAGACATATATTCCCAGCAACTCCCGTAATTCTTACTCGAACACAAGTGATTGGGCTAATGGTGAGCGCACCAACGCGATTTGCGAGAATTCCGACTCATAAATCGATACATGCGCTGTGATGTCGAAATGCCGAAAAAACAACGAAGTTAAAACCACACCAATCTACTGATCACAACAAAATGAAAAAGCAAAGACAAATTGCGAGAAAGGATGCGAGATCTTTCGTCACCATACATACATACATGCATTCCAACAAAGAGATCTGAGAAGATTCACACTGGAAATCCAAAAAAATGCCGCAACAAAATTGGCCAACGTTGGAATCAAAATTTATATAGAAAGGAGGGAGGAAAGGACACACGGTTCCACCATATCCCTCGTATCTCTCTCTCTTTCTCTCTCGATGCGGGCAGTCCGTCGCCACGCATCCCACAGACCTCATAGAGTCGTCACCCTGCTTAGCCTGAGCATGCAAGCCAGGTTCGCCCACGTGCCACAGTCCCTCGCGGCCACGCGTCAACCCCGCACACTCAGCACCAACTCGAAAGATCGCCCAACTCTCTACTCACCGTCTTTCTGCTCGTTAGCCAATCCTCTCGACCTCGCTAACTCCCAAGTAGGTTAGAGAGAGAATTAATCGCACTTGCAGAATTTATAGCTTGCTAATCAGCGCGCGATAGTCGGGATTGCCAGAGGAAAATGAAAGAAGAGAGAAGGAAGTGCCTAAGAGTGCATGACTGGGATGCGGCGTGGGGGACGTAGCCTCACTCCACGCTTCGATCCAACCATGCAACGATCCGGCTCATGAGATAGGACGTGAAGTACGCATGCAGTGAGGGAATTTCAAGAACGGGAAAGATTACGGTTACACCTGCATAGCGGGGAAGGAACAAGAAGAGATTACAGTTGAGATTAGAATCTGGGCATGGCGGGAACAGAGGGCAGGTCCCTGTGCAGCAGAGCGCGTGCGCAAGTAAGAGGCAATGTGCAGTTACGGGCAAAAATTCCAACGTACCCAATTTCCTACTCTAATTAAAGTCCTAATTACGAAAAGAAATTTTGAAAGCCCGCATAGGCTCATTCCAAATTCAAAAATTCCGAAGAATTACCCGCGTGATTATTGCGCCAAAAAGTCGGACGCCTTATTTGAAAACAAAAGAAAAAGAAGAGAAAAGCGAAAAAAACCGTAGCAGAAGTTTTTCCCCTTCCGCGCTTGCTAAGGCGCGGGCCCATTGTCCCAAGGTCCATAACCGCCACCGTCTCTTCCCGAAGGACCAAGGAGAAAACTTCGAAAAATCAAGAAAGAAGGACCGCCATGCAATTTATCCCCGATCGCTCTGTGTACCACCAATCCCGGTTACGCAGAAGATGGCGCCTTTCAGACAGTAGTTCGTCACAACGTTGGGCCCCGTTCCCAGCACGAGCTGAACCTTGTCGTTTAAGTGTTAAGATGTCAAGGGACGCTGGACCCGGTTTCCAATAGGTGCAACTCCCCACCAACGGAATAGCCGCTGTCGGCGCGAATACCCTTACAAGGGTATCCGCCCTGGGTTTTGCAAGTGACAAAAATTAAGTTTGAGTTGGAATTTTTGAGTAGACTGCGTGAGTTGTAGCAGTCTATCGGCTGAAAGTTTGACTAGAATGTCTAGAAGCAGAGAGTGAGTGCGCGAGCGAGTTTAAGGCGCGTGTGATATTTTTTTATTTTTTTTATTTTTTTTATGACTGAAGGGTTGGCGTGATCACTGGCCGGAGCCTTTTTCTGCTGGTTACTTATTTTCTGATTAAGCTAGGATTAAAAAGATTACGTCCATTGATTAGTGTGCTTACCTGTTACCTATGCGTACGTGGGGAGGACGACATCGACAACGAGAAGGCTTCGAAGTATTTGTGGTAGGTCTACGCGTTGCGTAGGATAGGTTTGATTTAGGTGTCCGTTAGAGCTAGACCCAGTTTGGGCCTAGCGCTAGCAGTTGCAGTGGCGGATGTTCATCAAAGAGGTTCACGGATCGAGATCGAGCGGGGGCAACTCGCGGATATCAGAGTAACGCGGAGAAGACCAAGCGGTTGGCGGCGGCGACGCGGGGCTATCCTCATTGGTCTACCATTGGAGGTGTCGGAATGTTGCTAGCATATCCTAACGATTAGAAAATCATTAAACTATTTTATTATTGTCATAATTTTTATTTTTATGCGTCAGGCACTCCTTGACTTGGACGCTACGTCACGGTTAGTGGCCGGCGCGGCGGCCGAGGACCTTGAGTGTGCGCCTCTTTCCGCGGGCCTGTTCGGGTTCCTGCGCGTACGGGATGCTGGTGGAATTCCTCAGCCTTGCCCGTCTCGAAGCACGGACCAAGGAGTCAATGTGCATACAGGCCGGCGGGTGGGTAGTGCCAAGTCGAAGGAAACGTGGGAGGCGAGGGCCATTTGTCGGCGTGCCGCCCACCAGACGCGAGTCTGTTGCGGGAGGGTTGAGTGCGTGCGTGCCCACTGGGACATAAAAATGGCGGGGCTTGCATCAGGGCGGGCCACGAACTGTAAGGGCCGCCCGCACGATGCCCTTTCCCCACCGCGGCCTTCAGAGTCCCCCTCTGAGCATCTGTTAATGCAAACCAAGAGTCGTACCGAGGCTGATTCATCAAGGCCCATGCTCCAAGGTAGGCCTTAGAGCAGGCCCCATCCTCAGTCCGCGGCTAGCCGTATGATTGGGGCCTGGCTGTTGGGAGCCTGAGGGGGCAACGGGCTCTGAGCAGCGTAGGAAAGGCTGTTGCGACCGCCTCCCGGGGAATGACCGAACGGGGGGAAGGGCTGGCCGGGCGGCGCAACTCAGAGCAACAACAGAATGGTTGGTGGAAGACGGCGGGCGGACCTGGACGGGGAACCGCACCGGGTACATGCGCGGAAGGGCCAGCGGTATATCCCAAGGTAGTGGGCGACGGGCCGGAGGGAGCAGGCTGGAGGCTATAACGGGCCGTAGCGGACTGGTAGCGGAACCAGCCGGGTGCAAGGCTGTGAGCCAGGCTGTCGGCCACTGCGTAGGGGTGAAGGACTATCCGGGTCACCCGACGGGAAGTCTTACTAAGTGCTACAGCCGTCGGGCAGGTCGCGGAGGGGTGGGCATTGTCGGGTTGAAGAAAGCGAGGAGCGCAGCGGTGAGAGGCGGCAGGAAGGAGGCGGATGAACTTGGCCGACGAATCGCGCCAGGTGCGTGCACATTGGGGAACGGGGATTGGCAGAGGAGTGAGGACGAGGAGACTCGCACATGCTGGAACCCAATGGGTATAAATTGGCTATACTATATTACTATTCTATCTACGAACAGGCTAGCCAGGCGCGGGCTCCATAAGAATGGACAGCCTGACTATAGCTTATCGTAATTCGAAGAGAGTATAATCAAGAGATATAAATGAAGGTAAACTTGGGCAGGCTGAACAACATTCTAAGATGAGCGACTCAGCCCTATGTTCATTTGGAAGACTAAGTGCAGAAAGGTATATATAACTTGGCTATTTAAACAGTTCAGGGCGACTAGAGTGGTCTAGTCATGGGCCCAAAAAAAAGAGAAGTAGTAGTGGCCTCTGTTTGTGTATACTTGGCTAAGTCAGAACGCTCCATAAGCTTAGGTATTCTGACTTTGGGTCTGGCTAAGTTGGGCGCGCTCTGTAAGTCCAGGTGGCCTGACCTATGCCTTATGTAAGTTGGGTATAATGGGATAACTCATAGAGAGAGCATGAACTATAATTTGTTAAAAGACTTGGGATGGTGAGAGTACTTACCTTTGTGGTTTGGCCTGCATGCGACTGAGTGAGGCTACTACTTGGTTTGAGTTTGAGGTTGATAGGTAGTTGCTTTAGTCGCTCGCCACGTGCTAGAGCTATAGGAGTTAGTTTCAATTCCTGCATTTTCTGAGCTAAGTTTTTTTTTCACTTAGATCAATTCACACATTTTCTGAGATTTTTTGTTGTGCTTGGCCTTGTATAAATTTTGGTAAGCTACTTTCTCTACAGGAAGCGCTGCCGAAATTTCTACAGATCCAAGGAGTTAGTCATTTTTTTGACTCTTCAAAGTTCAACTAGTCTAAAGTTCATATATGGCTTAGTAACTATCTGGAAAGTCTCATTTTCTAAAGGGAGTGTTGCCCAAATTTTTGCTAACTCAACGAGTTAGACAAAATTGGACTTTGAAAGTTCAAAGACTATTTATGTTTTCATATTCGGACTGATATAAATTTTGAAAAGGCACTTTTCCTACGGCAAGCGCTGGCGAAATTTTCTTGATGTAGAGGAGTTAGATTATATTTTGACAGGTTTTGATTCTGGCAATTCACCCTGAATAGGGGAGATTTTAGGTTATATTTTGACAGGTTTTGATTCTGGCAATTCACCCTGAATAGAGGAGATTCTGCCATTAGTCTACCTTTGTTTTTGGCACTAGCTTAGAGGCAGGCTTAGACTTAGTTGGCGGGTAACTTTGAGTGAGAATGTGGTATGGATATTCATCCCCCTTATGCTGATAACTTAGCTTGGGCATTGACATGTCTTATGGTACAGGCCTCTCTTGGACATTCGATTCGGGACTTGGACTAGATTCAGCTTGATCCTAAGGGGATCATCCTCTGTTATCACTGATAACAGGTCGGTTGACGATTCGTCGGTTTACGATTCAACTCCAATTCACTCCTGCCACTCAACCTAAAGGCTTTAGCCTCGTGATTGAACTGTTTTGTTGTGTTTTCACCCGGATTTTATTGAATGGTCATCCAACAAAAGTACTGAGTATTTATTTGAGAGTTTCACGAGTGAGGCTTGTATGGCTAAAGCGAGGGACATGAGTGTAAGGAATGGTTGAAGTTGACCCCATGTAGTGCGTTGACTTTTGATTTAATCTTTGATGTGATTGCAGGTATGGTTGTGGTTCGGCTTCCGGATGTGGCTGCCTGCGATTACATACATATATGGTTGAGAGGAGTCTCACTGTGACTGTGAGAAGTGATTGTCCTATATAAATAAGCCTTATGTATATAGTTATATGTGTCTTAGGTATGTGCGCGACTTACTTAGATCGTGCACAAGGGTTAACCAAGCTATGACTTGAGAGAAAAAGGGAGATCTCCTTTTATCCTTTGCTTCTTAAAGATTTCCATGGCCGGACGTTGATCCTGGGCCGAGATTCAAGGTCTTTGTCCATGACATCCCAAGCCCTAGGCTCTACAGGGAAGGAATCTGCCCCCGTGCAAAGCCTATTTGCCTTGCCTACCGAGACGCCTCGACCAAAGGCCAGAGGTCTCGCGGCAGCTGCACGACTATTCCTTCAGCCGTGCAATGCCGTGAAGGATTAGACCCTCACGACACTTCGAGTCTGACACTTGAGTGTCATAAGCGGTACTCGGATCCACGAAGGACCGCTTGATTATGGGCCCTACATAGTACGTCATCATTGCGACTGCTTGCGTACGCTTGCATTGCGAGGCGGTATGCCCTGCGTCCGCGGAGTTTAGTACTGATTCTCGCGCACGACGCTTATCTGATTTCCGCGTTGGAAAGTTATGGGATGGCTACTGAGGGACTAAGAGCGTTGTCACGTGTTTGTATTGCGTCGTTTGTGCGTATGTGTGTGTGCGTTTTGTTTTTTGTGTTCGTAAAGTGGTGTACGCGTGGTGTGTGGGATGCGTTCTAGTCGACCGACGACGGACCGCGCTTGGGACTTCAGCCCCCCAAGATGTCGGTTCGCATGAGGGTCTGATAGGCGTATTACCGCGCGTACCCCCTATGCTACAGCGCACGAGAAATGCCATCGGCTGGTCCACCTCTGCGATTGCAACTGATTAGCTTTCGTACTGTGGACTGGTAGCTCGGCGGGGATACGTCCACCGATGGGAGGTGATAGCTCCCGTAAGGTGGAGGTAAGTTGTGCCTCGCGTAGGCCCTATCCTGTCGTAGGGGCTCGCGAGAGCTATGACTGGTGCACTCGGCCGGAGGGTTCCGCGCCGCCATGTGCGATGCCGGACCGATGCGCTCGACAGGTGGCACCGTTGCCGGGGATAACGGCTACCTACCGTTGTCCCTGGTGGAACGACATCCGAGTATGAAAGTGAGAAATAGGCAACTCGGAAGTTTTGATAGGCTTGTATGAGTGATTGGCTAATATTTTGACTATCGCTGGGAGTACCGTGAGGACTGAGGGGTCCCTAGAAACCGAGCCTTGATTCGAGGCAGGTTGATAATCCGTGGAGAATAATTGCATCTGCTCTATTGACCGGATTAGGAGAAAGTGGTTGATCGTATAAGGTATTGGATAGAGCATGAAGTGAGGGTTAGTTCTGCGAGTGGGGTTTGAGTGATGCAGTAAGGGTTGCTTGAGATCGATAAGCGCCTTGACTATACGCAGTGAGCACTGCCTAGTATGCGATTAACTGGAGTTGAAAGGCTCTTTGACTTTAATGATTGATGAGTTTGGGTAATGCCTTGTAGGCTCGATTCGGCTAGGAATGAGCAAGGTGGTACTGGCGTTGCTAAGTATGCCTGTTATTGGAGTTAAAGGCTAATTGACTCGTTACGTGATTGTTGTGCAGAGCCTGCCGTGGAAGATAATCAAGTTAAGGCGGAGCGTCTCTCCTAGTCATGTGACTCCTACGTTAGAGGAAGTTGCCGATACGAGGGCAGCACGGGTGAGGGGATGATTGATAAAGTGCGAAGTAAGGAGGTTAATTTTAAGGATATTTCCTTGAGCTCAGGCTGGGATATGATATGATAGGTAGTACGGCCAGTACGGTGCTTAAACTCGTCGATAGCGTGAGTTGATGATGATTTGAGTCGCTTGCGGACTGTTTGGCTAACTATTGATAGATCTCGAGAAGTAGTGGCCACTAGGATAGCGGTTTGGCTAGTCCGAAGAGAGACCTATGTGTTAATTATATGTGATATATGTATATATGGCATTTATGATTGTTTGTTTAGTTGTCTCTATATATGTACTTTTATTATGTTCTGTTTGATGTTTGATTGATGGTGTATGTATGGATTGCCTTTCACAGACACATAGATTCTGCGTTTCACATTCACCCCTGGCATGGGACCAGGGGTGAATGGGGTGACTTACTTCTGTGGAAGGTGGTTCTTTCGAGAAGGAGTTAGTCGGCGTGTATAATTTGTCCTTAGTGGAAGTGCATTCTTGAGTTGTTACTCCCTCGATGAGGCTTAAGGAAGCGGTTATTCGTCTCGGAACTGATAGTGAGACCCATGCCGGAACTATGCTGCTGGTCCATTAGTGGGGTGTTGTTGTCTTTCCTGTAATGGGAGAGTAACTACATTATCTGTTGAGGGAGGAGGAAAGGGCTTGCTACCTCACTGAGGCTGTGATGGCCAGGTGGAGCAGCTACTGCTTAGTGAGAGCGGTCCAGGAGTAGCGATCTGGGTTCGTCTCGCATTAAGCAAGTAAGGGCACAGACTCGCTATCCATTGTCCTGACAGGTATGAATAGGCCTGACTATCTGACCATGATTAGTCAAGCGCTGAAATGAGAGAGGGTTGCGGTGAGGCTTGATCTTTAGAGCGGGGCTCGGGAGTCAAGATGTTATCTCAAGAGGATCACACCGCCCCTCTGTATTATATGCTTCGCTTAAGAGATGAAGGGGGTATCAATTGTATCATGCTAATCACTCATTGTAAGTCTTAGTCTGTTTTGTATAAACTAAGATATGTTTTGAGAACTATGTTGTTATATAGCTGGCAGTTGAGTTGGCTTTGTGTGGTTATGTACAAAGCATACTGGGCTCTTCAGTTACCACCCCTGCAGATAAGTTGTGCTTATTACGTTGTAATCGTGATTACGAGTATATCCTAGTTATTGTGGGTTGTACTGCATTTTGGGATGAAGGTTTGGGGTACTCACCTATATGACATGTATATTGTATTTTTCTAGATGGTGAAAGTGATATCTGATTAAGGTCGGAGTTATGACTCGAAGGCTTTATCGACAGGTATTTGGTGTTCTACTGCCGATGAATATTTGTGTGAAGGACTCTCTTCGGTATAGCCGATTGTTGGAATAGACTTTCTACGTGCGTATGCAATAAGTATCGGGATGATCTTAGCAGGGCATCATTGGCGTCCATTCTTTGAGTAATGTACCATGTTGTATGAATAGTCACCATTAGGAAGTCGGTGTTTGTGCAAGGGGTATTACCATGGTATATTACCATCGATATCTTCCTAAATTGGGCGGTCGCAAACGCTGGAAGTGGATGGTTTTAGGGAAAGATGATCTGAGAATAAGGGTTTGGGGATAAGGTGGTACAGTATGATTGCCAATAGAATAACGGAAGGCGCATGCTGGACGTTTTTTCTGTCATGGGCAGAGCCCAGACCGGAGCAAAGGCAACTCAGGATGCCTTATGCGAAGGAAGATCCCAGTGTGACCCTGCCTGTCAAGGGGGAAGATGGGCTTGAGATTTTCTTGCCGAGGCGAGTCAGGGAGGGAGAGTACATCTCTTCCTTGTGGGGCGCACCGATAGGCAAGGATATTTTTACCTAGATCGAGTCCGACTTTGATGATGGCCAGGACGGTGCGATTGTAAGAGTGACTTTGTATGCGCCTTCTTCGTTTTGGGCTTTACATGGGATTGAGCTGGCGCTTGGGCATGAGAGCCTGTTGGCGAGACCTTTGAGGGTAGCTGAGGGAGCTGAAGCAAAGTGGACGAATGACAGGGTCCAGGAAGGAGAGGAGCAGGTGGAGACCCGTATAGAGGTCAAGCATGCTGAAGAGTTTGCACTTCCCTCAGTCCCATTGCGAGTTGTCCTGCCAGAATTCATGGTAGAGGCATGTTTTGGGGGACAGGCGAGGGTGGAAGACGCTGCAGAGGCTGCCGTGAAGGTGCGAGAATGGGGATATGCACAGTACATGTGCGAGTTGATAAATGGGTTGTATCTAGAACGAAGGTTCTTGTCCCATAGCCAGGAACTTAGGAACCTGGCCACTGTAATGGATGCTTATGCAAGTTCGCACAACCCAAATGAAGGAGTTGTAGACTGGGATGAGGTTCGTGCCACAGTTGGCCGATAGGGAGTGTCCATGTATCCTGCTAGGGGGTGTTTTTCACAGACAATGTGCACATAGGTGAAGATAAGGGCTAGGGTGGCAGGCCAACCAGTTGTATGGACTGAACCCCTTTATGTTAACTGGCAAGATGCATCAGGATGGGTTGCAGGGGTAAGCTGTGAAGAAGCCAGGTCTGGGTGGGATGGGCCTGGAAGTTTGAGGAGACTGCAGAGATAAATAAGAAAACCCCATTTGAATAGATACGACGTGCAAACGGAAGGGGGTTTTCATTCATAATGGTTCGGTAAGACGGCCCGAATTATAGGCAAAAGGGACCCCAATAGAATAGTTGTATATGGGGGGGGTATGTTTGGTCTGCATCGGATCGTGCTATCGATATGTTTCTAGTAACTAGGGCTGGGAGATGAGTTTTAAATAAGGGTTTATCTCCCTAGACCTATTGATTGAGAAAAGAAGAGACGAGACCTAGGCTCTGTTTTAGATCCGAATGGTTGTATATATGAGAGAGATCTGAGGGGCTTGAGGGGAAGCCTTGATGTGGGAGAAGGTAGACCCCCTAACCTAGGGGTGCATTGCGGGAGACTTGTGTATATATGATGGATCATAGGAGGCTCCAGGGTGGGGCTGGGGAGATACCTTTCTAAGGCTCCTGCGACTAATTGAAGGTAGGATAGCAAGAGCATGGCCCAAGCATGGAAACGAGCCTCACGCATGGACGGATTGCTGAAGGCAAATATGGATGAGGGTGTGGCTTAGAGGGCCCGCTTGTGTGCTTGGGAGATCATGCGAGATTTGACTCCTTCTAGATCGATGTTCTAGAAATATTGCCCTAGGATACAGGGGAGGGGCTATGTCTTGAAGGATGGATTTCCTCATGGCCATACTACCCGGAACTACAAGGGCGTATACATCCATGCATTTGTGTATAGAATGTGCGTGGAACCTTGGTAGGCTTGGACTTAAGTTTCAAGTAAGCGGGGACAATATGTACAGTGTTTTGATTCTAGACCAAATTTTAGTCTCGAGCGAGTGAGACACGGGAGGGGCTTGGTCCTACTTTGTCCAAGAGTTAAATATGTCTGGAGTTACTTGGGTCCCTCTGATTTGAGGGGTATGATTACATCATGACCAGGACTGTGTTAGTATTAGTTCTTGTTAAGGAGGGCGCGATTTTCGTTGTGTGATGCTAGTACCAGGTTGAGTTCGAGATTGTTCGACTCCATGTGTACATATGTAATTCGAGACCATTCGGTTTGCGTTTGAGTTGGGATATCATACCCCTGGGTATATATTGAATTGAGATCTTTATCTGAGGCTATTCCTTGTATATGACGATCGCGATCATTCTCACATGTGTGGTTTTATCCTAATGTATGATGATTCTGTATGAGAGAAGTATGAGGAACATCTCATGAGTTGTGTGGATTTTTGTGAGAATGAGTGGATGTGAATTGTCTACTCTTCGGTATACTCGTGCGGTCTGCTTACGAGCAGGACAGGGCCGAGTATAAGGAGAGGAAGTGCGGTCTGTTATTGTGAAAGCGTGAGAATCCTAAGGGATTTTACGAGTCTCTGAGACTCGAATACTTACCATGTCGGATGTTGTACGGTTGGGTTGCGAAGAGGGCCCATAAGCAGGTCCCTCAGTTTGAGTTGTGTCGCGGTTGAGTTGCGAAGAGGGCCCATAAGCAGATCCCTCAGTTTGAGTTGTGTCGTGGTTGGGTTGTGGAGAGGACTCATAAGTAGGCCTCTAAGTTTGAGTTGTCTTATGGTTGAGACCCCTTCAGATTAAGGAAGGTGGTAATGTAGGTTATTGGGAGACTCATCTCCAGAAGGAAGGTGTTTTAAGAAGGGTCGCGTGATAGCCCATCCTAAAGAGAGAGGGATGGCTGGGAGACCTATTGGGAGGGACCTCCTTCGTGTGAAAGGTGGCTAACAGATTTAAGGGCATGATAAGCAAAGTTTGAGTTGATAAAGTCTGACGAAAGGAACCAGAATTACGGATTGGATCATTGGTGGAATTGAGAAGGTCGCAAGTCAGTGCATAGTCGTGGGATATGTGATCTGTTGTCTCTGATCAAGTCAACGGGCCACGGCCTTGTGTGTGAGCCTGGCAGTGGACCTGTTTGTGATTGTGAAAAGGAGCCATGCCTTCTATGGCGTCCCATAGGGAGCTGGTAAACGTTTTTAAAGTGAGACAGACCCCTGCGTAGTCCCGCAGTGGGCCTGTAGTCTGTTTTGCGACGCACCGTCTAGACACTTGTGCTAATCCCAAGGCATATTAAGGAATACCAAGCTAAATGGTAAAGGTTAGCACCTCTAGGGCGCAACCCCTATTGGATGACTGCAACCCAACACAACCTGGTTGCGGGCCCACGTCTACCAACAGGGTAAGAGTTTAAGGGGTTATGCATGCCCCAGAGAAATTACCCCGGTGGGATGGCGGGGGATATGAGTCGAGACTTTGGGTAGTCCTGATTCAATGCTTATCAGGAGAAAACCTATCGTTGCATAACCAACGAAGGAACTGCCGTTAAAATAACAATGCGGTAGGCCGTAGATCTGGCTTGATCAACCAGACTATGGTGGACCGAGATGGAGACCTAGCACTTCTTTACTAGACAGCAGAAGAGGCGGAGATGAAATTTGAGTACATATATATGTATATATGCCTGATTGGGAGGGTTTCGGCGAGGAAGGCGAGAGTGCCTTCTGAGGTCTCGTTTAAGGCCTGCGTCCCTGGGTATGACTCTGCTTACGAGAAGGAGTCTAACAGGGGCACTCAATGAGAAGCCGGCGTTTGTCTAGGACGAAGGAGAGAGGACGGTTTAGAGGGCCTTTGGAACTTATGTTGTAGTATCGATGTGTAATACACAAGAGTCCTAGTGTCAGGACGATGGAGACTCAGGTAAAAACCCTGGCGGCATATAGTTGTGTGGGGACGGATTGTTGGAGGCCTCGAACCTGAGTCTGTTTGCTAATCGGATTGGTTCCTTTCTCGTCAGCATTTGGAGTGCGGATGAATTTATAGCTTCTGATTTAGCGAAGCGACGGGGACGTCACTTAATAGGGTCCGGTAAGTTGTCAGCGCGAATACCCTTACAAGGGTATCCGCCCTGGGTTTTGCAAGTGACAGAGATTAAGTTTGAGTTGGAATTTTTGAGTAGACTGCGTGAGTTGTAGCAGTCTATCGGCTGAAAGTTTGACTAGAATGTCTAGAAGCAGAGAGTGAGTGGGCGCGCGAGTTTAAGGCGCGCGTGATATTTTTTTATTTTTTTTTATTTTTTTGATGACTGAAGGGTTGGCGTGATCCCCGGCCGGAGCCTTTTTCTGCTGGTTACTTATTTTTTGATTAAGCTAGGATTAAAAAAATTACGTCCGTTGATTAGTGTGCTTACCTGTGACCTATGCGTATGTGCGGAGGACGGCATCTAAACCGAGAAGGCTTCGAAGTATTTGTGGTAGGTCTACGCTTTGCGTAGGATAGGTTTGATTTAGGTGTCCGTTAGAGCTAGACCCTGTTTGGGCCTAGCGCTAGCAGTTGCAGTGGCGGATGTTCATCAAAGAGTTTCAGGGATCGAGATCGAGCGGCGGCAACTCGCGGATATCAGAGTAACGCGGAGGAGACCAAGCGGTTGGCCGCGGCGACGCGGGGCTATCCTACTTGGTCTACATTGGAGGTGTCGGAATGTTGCTAGCATATCCTGACGATTAGAAAATCATAAAACTATTTTATTATTGTCATAATTTTTATTTTTATGCGTCAGGCGCTCCTTGACTTGGACGCTACGTCAGGGTTAATGGCCGGCGCGGCGACCGAGGACCTTGAGCGTGCGCCTCTTTCGGCGGGCCTGTTCGGGTCCTGCGCGTACGGGATGCTGGTGGAATTCCTCGGCCTTGCCCGTCTCGAAGCACGGACCAAGGAGTCAATGTGCATACAGGCCGGCGGGTGGGTAGTGCCAAGTCGAAGGAAACATGGGTGGCGCGGGCCATTTGTGGGCGTGCCGCCCACCAGACACGAGTCTATTGCGGGAGGGTTGAGTGCGTGCGTGCCCACTAGGACATAAAAATGGCGGGGCTTGCATCAGGGCAGGCCACGGACTGTAAGGGCCGCCCGCACGATGCCCTTTCCCCACTGCGGCCTTCAGAGTCCCCCTCTGAGCATCTGTTGTTGCCACCGAGAGCCGTACCGAGGCTGATTCATCAAGGCCCGTGCTCCAAGGTAGGCCATAGAGCAGGCCGCATCCTCAGTCCGCGGCCAGCCGTATGAGTGGGGCCTGGTTGTTGGGAGCCCGAGGGCGCAACGGGCTCTGAGCAGCGTAGGAAAGGCTGTGGCGACAGCCTCCCAGGGAATGACCGAACGGCCGGAGGGGCTGGTCGGGCGGCGCAGCACAGAGCAACGGCAGAATGGGTGGTGGAAGACGGCGGGCGGACCTGGACGGGGAACCGCACCGGGTGCATGCGCGGAAGGGCCAGCGGTATGTCCCGAGGCAGTGGGCGACGGGCCGGAGGGAGCAGGCTGGAGGCTATAACGGGCCGTAGCGGACTGGTAGCGGAACCAGCCGGGTGCAAGGCTGTCGGCCAGGTTGTCGGCCACTGCGTAGGGGTGAAGGACTATTTGGGCCGCCCGACGGGAAGTCTTACTAAGTGCTACAGTCGTCGCGCAGGCCTCAGACGGGTGGGCATTGTCGGGTTGAAGAAAGCGAGGAGCGCAGCGGTGAGAGGGGGCAGGAAGGAAGCGGATGAACCTGGCCAACGAATCGCGCTAGGTGCGTGCACGTTGGGGAACGGGGATTGGCAGAGGAGTGAGGACGAGGTGACCGAGCGGGCGCTGCATAGAGCGGAGGTGAGGAGGACGAGGCCGGCGGATAGACCACAGCGGGGTGCTGCCGGGACGTTGAGGTGAGTGAACCGAGACGTAGGCCTGCACCAAGTGCTTTCGGGGATGGAAATGGCAGAAAAGGGGATCGGGCGCAGTCAGGGGAACTTAGCTCGCTCGATTCGTAACGGAATCGAGCGGGAAAGATCACTATTTTAGGGGGTTTGTGGTCATGTGAGCGTGATAGTTGGGTTAGATTTGGCATTAGAGTAGCGGAATAGGAGTTAGAGGTGAAAGAGGGTGCAACGAGCTATGGTGGAGGGGAGGAAAGACGGAGGGAGAAATCGAGATGCCACTCGATTCCTGATGGAATCGAGTGAGGAGGGTGCCAAAGTTGGGGTTTAAGGGAGATGCGAAATCAAATTCGTCGTTAGTTGGGGCGATCAGTGAGTATATAAAAAGGGTAGGAAGAAAGTTAGTGCGTGGGAACTTTGTGAAAGTGGCTATGGCCGAATGAGGAAAGCGAAGGTCTCGCTCGTTTCCTGATGAAAACGAGCGAGCGTGGAGTCATTTCGGAGGCTATGAGGGAGGGCGAACCCTTATGTGATGTTAGATTAGGAAGATGGTTAGTGTATGAGCAGTTAGAAGTGAGAGGGGCCGTGCTGAGCTATGGCGGAAAAGCGAGCATGGTGAAATGAAAGTCACGTAGTTTCCTCGATTCTTAGCAGAATCGAACAAACTGAGAGGCATTTTGGGGGTTCTGGAGATCGGCGAGGCTGAATACGAAGTTAGATTTAGTAGAGAGTTAGCGTAGAGGAAGTTAGTAAGAAGGGGGCCTGCGCGGAGAGTCGGGGGAGAGAGCGACAGCGGGAACTAAAAACGAGTATCCTGCTCGTTCCTACACGGAATCAAGCAAGGTAGGAGGGTAAGCAGAAGTTTGTGGATACTACGAATCCGATGACGTGGTCGGATTAGTTGAGGGTGAGGATTCATTGCCGTGCGGTCCGCAGACTGCGACGGGGGGGGGGTGAGCTCGAAAAACAGAATGTATCCGCCTGTGTTCTAGCGGAATATTCATTCGATTTTGTTCATCGCTGGAGGTAGTGAGAAGGTGGCTGTGCGTTGGAAACCCACCTGTTAGCCGGTGCGTCGCTCCGCCAGCCGATGGAAGAATCCCCTTCGCTCTGCCCCTCGAGTAGGCACTCGACAGTTTTCGTGCACCCGACTATGTCTTAAGTGAGAGATTCATCCGATCTTGCTCGTCGTATCACCGGTGACAGTGGGAGGCCGACTGCAGGGTTGGGGACTTACCTGGTAGGGGGCCGCTCGGGTCGGGATGTCTGTGCTGCCTAGCTCAGTAGGCAGCAGTCTGCGGAGTCCTATCGTGATGTGAGATGGCCGGGTGCTGATTTGCCCCGTGTTGGAGATGTGGACGTTCCCGACTGGGCTCTGCTGCTACCCTGCTGCCCGTGCCCGGTTGCCTTCACCAGAGGTTCCTTGCAGAGCGATGTGCGCGCTGTACGGTGTAGCCGTATTGCTGCTATTGCCACGTGCTCTGCCGCTTCGCTATCGTGCCGTCCGTGGTTGCTGCTCGTGCACCTGGGGGTTGGTTGCCTTGCTGTTGGTGCCCTGTGCCGCACTGTTGCCCCTGGCACGGCCGGTACTACGCCATTTCTGAGTTATTTGTGGCCCATCAGGTGGGAGGAGGCAGCGATTGTGTTGTTGCGCACGGCCGCCCGGGCTTGGGCTGTTCGATGTGGTGTGCTGCTACGGTGCCTTTCCTTGTTGCACACAAGTGTTGAACGCGCTGGGGCATTAGCGTTATTGCCATTGCCACTGCATTTCGGGCGTTGTGCGGTTACAGCGAAGTGCTAGACTGTTGCTGGGTATAATTACTAGACATAGTTGTTGGGCACCAATGTTGAGCGGACTGGTTTAGCCATTGAAGGTTAACTTTTTAGGCTGTGTAGCGGCAGACCGGTCAAAAGCTACAGCGAGAGAATAAGGGAGGAGGGGGCGTACTCTATGGAACTCAGTCTGACTAGGCTGTGTAGTGAGGGTTTGGACTAGGGACGCGGCATCGTAGCTTGAGGAAGAGGCGCTATTGCTGCGAACTAGGAGGTCATCAGAAAGTCAGCAACTAGCGGTTTGACTTCAGTTGACCAGCGACCGCGTGCTTTGGTCATCATTGCGGGGCCCTCAGGCGACTGAAGGTATCAAGGCCCTCTCGCACGAGTTTGAGGGCACCCTTCTTGTATCTGAGCGACTCAAACTTTCTCTCTCTGCCCCTCTTACTCTAAGTCTAGTCTGTTGGTTCTGAGAGGAAGGCGGCAGGCGGGATTGCAACCCGTAATCCGCGCCAAGGCATTCGTGGGAGGCCCGCCCCACTGATTGCGGGAGCTCTGCCGGGACTCAGGAGAAGTCCTGGAGGCAGGGAACTGAGTGGTAATTCCCTGACTCCGCTTATAAACCCAACTATAACCCCTATCTGTACGTTCTTCTATGGTTTGACAGGGTGTATTGCGTGAATCCTGTACTCTAATCTTGGTTTGACTTTCAGGACTTGAACTCAGTTGAAGTAAAGGAATGCGTGTGAAATGTCAGTTTCAGAGTTGTTGGTTGCCTGAAAGCAGATTATGAACAAAAAGGGTTGCATCTGGGGAAAGGTTGGGAGGAAGGTAGTATTGTGTGCGGGCTGATTGGGTCGTTAAGGCTGGGAGGTCCCCATAAGTTTGGGGRAGCCCAGCGCTTTGTTTATTTTGGTTTGCATGAAGCATCAGGCYGCTCTATAAGTTTAGGTAGCCTGAAGCTCTGAGGCTGGGAAGTTCCCATAAGTTTGGGGAGACCTGGTGCTGTGAGTTGCGTGGAGGGTCAGGACGCTCTATACGTTTAGGTGTCCTGACTGCTCTGACTTGCGAGGAGCTTGACTGCGATTGACTTTCAGGAACTCGGGGCGCTCAATAAGTTTTGGTGCCTTGGGTTGCCTTGTTTTCTTTGGGTTTTCTTAGGCTTCTTTGTTTTTCAAGGGAGGGGCCGAGCTGTTCTGTAAGTTTAGGTGGCTCTGTCTCTTCCTGCAATTGTTTTAAGGGGATGAACCTGACAAAGGGCAGACCCTTCTGTAAGTTCAGGGGGTTTTACTGGATGCCACACACATGAAGGCTCAGAGAGAAAGGAACCAGGTGGAGAGGCAGACCCTTCTGTAAGTTCAGGGGGTTTAACTCAAAGCCTCGCACATGCTGGAACCCAATGAGTATAAATTGACTATTCTGTATTACTATTCTATCTACGAACAGGCTAGTCAGGCGCGGGCTCCATAAGATTGGACAGCCTAACTGTAGCTTATCGTAATTCGAAGAGAGTATAATCAAGAGGTATAAATGAAGGTAAACTTGGGCAGGCTGAACAACGTTCTAGGATGAGCGGCTCAGCCCTATGTCCATTTGGAAGACTAAGTGCAGAAAGGTATATATAACTTGGCTATTTAAACAGTTCAGGGCGACTAGAGTGGTCTAGTCATGTGCCCAAAGGGGAAGAAGTAGTAGTGCCCTCTGTTTGTGTATACTTGGCTAAGTCAAAACGCTCTATAAGTTTAGGTATTCTGACTTTAGACCTGGCTAAGTTGGGCGCGCTCTGTAAGTTCAGGTGGCCTGACCTATGCCTTATGTAACTTGGGTATAATGGGATAACTCATAGAGGGAGCATGAACTATAATTTGTTAAAAGACTTGGGATGGTGATAGTACTTACCTTTGTGGTTTGGCCTGCATGCCACCGAGTGAGGCTACTACTTGGTCTGAGTTTCATGTAGATAGGTAGTTCCTTTAGTCGCTCGCTACGTACTAGAGTTGTAGGAGTTAGTTTCAATTCCTGCATTTTCTGAGCTAAGTTTTTTTTTCACTTAGATCAATTTTCTCATTTTCTGAGGTCTTTTGTTATACTTGGCCTTGTATAAATTTTGGTAAGCTACTTTCTCTACGGGAAGCGTTGCCAAAATTTTTACAGAACTAAGGAGTTAGTCATTTTTTTGACTTTTCAAAGTTCAACTTGTCTAAAGTTCATACATGGCTTAGTAAAAATCTGGAAAGTCTCATTTTCTAAAGCGAGTGCTGCCCAAATTTTTGCTAATTCAGGGTGTTAGACAAAATCGGATCTTGGAAATTCAAAGACTATTTCTGTTTTCATATTCGGACTGATATAAATTTTCAAAAGACATTTTTCCTACGGGAAGCGCTGCCGAAATGCTTGATTTAGAGGAGTTAGATTATATTTTGACAGGTTTTGATTCTGGCAATTCATCCTGAATAGGGGAGATTCTGCCATTAGTCTACCTTTGTTTTGGGCACTAGCTTAGAGGCAGACTTAGACTTAGTTGGCGGGTAACTTTGAGTGAGAATGTGCTATGGAGGTTCATCCCCCATATGCTGATGATTTAGCTTGGGCATTGACCTGTCTTATGGTACAGGCCTCTCTTGGACATTCGATTCGGGACTTGGACTAGATTCAGCTTGATCCTAAGGGGATCATCTTCTGTTATCACTGATAACAGGTCGGTTGACGATTCGTCGGTTTACGATTCAACTCCAATTCACTCCTGCCACTCAACCTAAAGGCTTTAGCCTCGTGATTGAACTGTTTTGTTGTGTTTTCACCCGGACTTTATTGAATGGTCATCCAACAAAAGTACTGAGTATTTATTTGAGAGTTTCACGAGTGAGGCTTGTATGGCTAAAGCGAGGGACATGAGTGTAAGGAATGGTTGAAGTTGACCCCATGTAGTGCGTTGACTTTTGATTTAATCTTTGATGTGATTGCAGGTATGGTTGTGGTTCGGCTTCCGGATGTGGCTGCCTGCGATTACATACATATATGGTTGAGAGGAGTCTCACTGTGACTGTGAGAAGTGATTGTCCTATATAAATAAGCCTTATGTATATAGTTATATGTATCTTAGGTATGTGCGCGACTTACTTAGATCGTGCACAAGGGTTAACCAGACTATGACTTGAGAGAAAAAGGGAGATCCCCTTTTATCCTTTGCTTCTTAAAGATTTTCATGGTCGGACGTTGATCCTGGGTCAAGATTCAAGGTTTTTTTCCAGGACATCCCAAACCCTAGGCTCTACAGGGAAGGAATCTGCCCCCGTGCAAAGCCTAGTTGCCTTGCCTTCCAAGATGCCCATACCAAAGCCGGAGGTCTCACGGCGGCTGCACGACTATTCCTTCAGTCGTGCAATGTCGTGAAGGATTAGACCCTCACGACACTTCGAGTCTGACACTTGAGTGTCATAAGCGGTACTCGGAGGACCGCTTGATTATGGGCACTACATAGTACGCCATCATTGCGACTGCTTGTGTACGCTTGCATTGCGAGGCGGTATGAGTCAGCCCTGCGTCCGTGCGGTTTTATACTGATTCTCGCGCACGACGCTTATCCGATTTCCGCGTTGGAAAGTTATGAGATGGCTACTGAGGGACTAAGAGCGTTGTCGCGTGTTTGTGTTGCGTCGTTTGTGCGTATGTGTGTGTGCGTTTTTGTTTTTGTGTTCGTAAAGTGGTGTGCGCGTGGTGTGTGGGATGCATCCTAGTCGACTGACGACGGGCCACGCTTGGGACTTCAGCCCCCCAAGATATCGGTTCGCGTGCAGGGCCGATAGGCGTATTACCGCGCGTACCCCCTATGCTACAGCGAACGAGAAACGCCCTCGGCTGGTCCACCTCTGCGATCGCAATTGATTAGCTTTTGTACAGTGGACTGGTAGCTCGACGGGGATACGCCCACCGATGGGAGGTGATAGCTCCCGTAAGGTGGAGGTAAGTTGTGCCTCGCGTAGGCCCCATCCTGTCGTAGGGGCTTGCGAGAGGTATGGCTGGCGCACTCGGCCGGAGCGGCCTAAGGAAGTTCCATTTGTGTGTTCGAGGCAAGGTTGGTCCAACTCCTGTGTGACGCGGCCGAGAGGGTCCCGCGCCGCCACGTGCGGTGCCGGACCGATGCGCTCGACACCGCTCCCCAGGTGTTAGTGGTGTCTGCTCTTATCAGCATCACTAACACAGACTGGGTCCTGCTCAAAATGCTGTCACCGGAGGCCACATCCCTGCATGACAGGATCCTGCCTCTGCATTGGGAAGAAATCAGGAGGCTGATCATCGGGAACGACCAAATAACTAAGACAGTTAACTACTATGACACCCCAGATAAGGTGGGCTGGAAACAGGTGGGTAAGGTAGTGGTTAAGCTACCAGTACTTGGCCCAGCTATCGATGCCGAGCCTGAATATGCCCTGCGCGCCGTTTCGCGCCAACCCGCCAGCAAAACAAAACAAAAAAATATTTTGGCTGGTGGCGTCAGCCTTTCAGCTCTGGTACCCCGGGCCTCCTAAACTTGCGGGGCGTTAACGACAATATCCCACAACCGACATATGGGCCAAGTACTGGTGGTTTAACACTGGTCTTTGGAAGACTCCAACTGCAATGGGGATTCAAACTCTGAGTCCAGCAGGGTCTGTGAGGAGGTCTATAACCTGTTGCTGAGGCTCCCTCCACAAGGGCAGGGTAAGGAGTCTGTACAGGGGTTCATAGCCCTGCGTTGTACGGACTCCGTATCCTTGCCTTGTGGAGGGAGCCTCAACAACAGACCTTTTTTTTTTTTTTTAATAAAAATTGCTCCATTCTATTCGTGGGGAGCATCACGTGCTGGGGACCGGGCCCAATGTCCCTTATAATGAAAATACATTAATGATTGACAATTGATGAAAATTTAGGATGATTGAGGATCATTTTGGATGATTTAGGAGGTGAGAGTGGGTGATTGAGGTCATGAAATAAAGCCTCATCAACAGACCTGGCAACTGGGACTGCAAAAAAAAGGCAACCTGGCACAATACAGTATGCACCGGAACCAACTGTTGGGTGGCCTCATGGGCCTCACAGTTAAAGGATGGTGAGGGAGCTATCATAAACCAGAGGCGTTGTGGCTGGCAGCAGCAGCGGTGACATAGAACAACGATACGGGGGGCGTGGGGCTGGTGATCCACAGGGATCATCCTTTCTCGAAAGGAATCTCTCTGGTCGCCATTCTGTACGATTACAAACAAACACAAAATACTGTAACAATTGACACCTCCTCACTGCTCCGGTTCTCGCGAGAACAGTTGGGGGAGCTGCAGGTGACAAGGCTCAAATCAAACTTAGCATGGCGGCTGCCGCATATCCATGCCCTTATGCAAGCAATATTGGAGGAGGACTTCTTACGGGCGGCCAACACATGGGATGACCCTCCCTCTGTGAACAAACAGTGAATTGATCTGCTGAGACAGTCTCCATAAAATGAATTCATTCCAAATGGAGAAACAACCCCTTCACAGTAGAGACTGCTCCCATGCAAGTGAGCCAATACCCCACCTCACACAAAACCTGCTTCAGCTAGCCTACCCTCCTTCATCTACTCGCCAGCAACAACCACAGCCGCGCCCTGACCCTCCTCCACCCCATATGCCACCTCCACTAAGAAGACCCCCACTGTAGGCCAAGAATTTGGCTCAAGCGGACCTACACATACGCTCACTAGACGTAAATGGATTACTAACACCAAACACACAGAAAATAGAGGCTATTTGGAATGAGATCAAACACCGAGACACAACGAATTGGCCTGATGCAATTTGTGTGCAAGAGACACACCTCTCACACACCCCAGGTCATGATGCCAGACGAAGAATGGTTTGGCCCCATACAACATATTCAGCTCCTGCAACAGAAAGGACATCGTCCGAAGTGGACATTTGGCTTCCCCCGTCCTCCTGACTGAAACCAATAGACTATGATTACGGCCGTCAAGACGCCAGGTGGGTGTATCTAAAAGCGGGATTGGGGGAAGAAATAGTGTGTATAGCAAGCGTGTACGACCCCAATGACCCAAACGAAAGAGTGTTGTTTCTTCAAAACTTGCATCGGGCTTTGCCTATAGACTGCCCCCTTATCATAGCTAGGGACTTCAATATCACCCCTGACCCGATGATGGACGACCGATCCACATCCCACCCTGTAAGGGGAAACATGACATTGGACATTATCGCCCATACTCAACTGCTTGAAGAAAGATAGATGACCGATATCTACAAGGGCCTCCATCCATCCAAAAACGGTGCATACGTGCCTCCCGTCCAAGGGGGTATCTGAACTCTCTAACTCACGAATCAACTTCTTCCCAGTATCCCAGTCTCTGGCCCCGCGGGTGACAATGGCAGAAAAACAATCCATTAGCCTATATCGGGCATTTGACCATAAGGGGATAATTCTAGGCCTATCACTCCACCAGCGTCTCTCACGCGGCCCGAGTTTTTACAAGTTTAACACCTCGCTGCTGAAATTGTGATCGCTGAACAAACTGGTGGAGGAATACTGAGGACATTGAAAGATACAAAAATAGGACCATCCCTCCTAGGTGGACTGGTTCAATATCGGCATAGCCAACCCAAGGGAACGAGTAAAAAAGTACTCGGTAGCCCACGCTGGGGAGAGAAAGGCCACGATAGAATAATTGTTGCATGCGCTGGAACAATGGGACCCGAAAATGTTAAACAGGCCCTTGGATCAACAAACATTTGAACACCTACAACAGGTCAGGGACCACCTTCAGGAACACCTAGACCACCAGACAGAGGCATGGCGAATAAGAGCAAGAATCAAGAAGTCGGACACTGAGGGCACCATGTCCTCAACTTTCTGCAATAAAACAAAAAGTAGAGCAACACAAAATCGTGTGGCATCCTTACACTACCCGCTTGATCCTCGAAAAAAGGATGCCACCAACCCAAATGGGATAGTTGGTCTGCGACGCATAGTGCTTGCTACTAGAACCTCTTCACCTCAGAGAACGCCCAATAGGAAGAAGAGGTATCGGTGGGTGCAAGGCACGCACTGCTGCAAAATCTTACCGCACTGTTATCCCAACAACAAAGATCAACACAGGAAGCCTCGATCACGATCCATGAACTCCTCTCAGTGTTGCAAGATATGGAAGATGAGAAAGACCCCCGATTGGACTCCTTCCCTAAAGGATTTTGGATTCACTTGGATGAGGTATTCCATCATAATTTGTTGTTGTACGTTCAAGTCGTCCAAACTGAGGGCAGATTTCGGGATCTCATCAGTCAAGGGGTAACTACATTATTGTACAAGAAGGGAGACAGAGCCGAGATAAAAAAATATCGACCAATTACCTTGCTCCCCCTCTCGTACAAGATGGTAACAAAAACACTATGTAATAGACTCCCATGACTCGCCTTATTCACATGGACCAAACGGGTTTCATGCCACATAAAAATATCTAAGAAAACATTATTTTGGTCAATGAAACAATTAAGTATGCTAGGCAATGGAAGAGAGATGTGGCGATTCCATTCATTGACTTCGAGAAGGCGTATGACCAGGTGGACTGACAATTATTGGACTTATGCCTCAAAAAGATGAACTTTGGGTCGAGTTTCATACAATGGGTCCGCACCTTCCACCGCTTGGCGACAACTAACATTATGATGAATAATCACATCTCACACCCCTTCCCCTTCCAAAAGTCGGTAAGGCAAGGGGACCCAATAGCGCCATTGCTCTTTGTCATAATCACCGAAGCACTAGCTTCCCAAACCAGAGCGAATCCTTAAATAGAAGGAATAAATATTCGAAAAATACCACCACATCTGATCCCGGTCACGTCGTTGTTTGCATATGATTTTACAGTCCTCATCAAAGCTTAACCCACCAGTATGAGAGTTATGGCGGACACGATCCATCTCTTCCCCATCGCTGCAGACATGAAGGTCAACTGGGGCTCCAGAATTGACCGGTCATGGCTCCAAACAACAAACGAGCTCCTACCAGACACCTCGCCAGTTAATTGGAAGCCCAAAGAAGAGGCCATAAGAATACTGGGGGTCAGACTCACGACCCTTGGCCCACCGAAAGACCACGCAGATCGTTTGGGCCAAACGATGATCCAAGCTATGGCCAAATGGCAAGGACTACATACATCGTTGGTGGGAAGGGCCCTGACCATCAATAATGTCATCCTGTTCACCATTTGGTACAAAACGGCGTTCTGACCGCTACCTCCAAAACAACTGGTAACCCTTACTAAAGCAATAGCGGGCTACCTGTGAAGAAACGACTATGAACTGCGCACCTGTATAAAAAGGGCGGTGTGAGCACAAATAACACTACCAAGAGTCAAAGGAGGACTGAGGATCATTGACCCAAAAGATGAAATAAAAGCACTCATCCTTAAGAAGGGGGCAACGGGAGTCTATCCTCAAGAAGGGGGTCTTAATTGGTCAAGCTTTGTCCGATTGATGCCCACTGTCCAACAGGCATTACAATGGCAGATCATTTATCGCTACCTACCAACACCGGATTGGTTTGTGTCAAGATCGCACCTAGAGCAAAAGGGTATATTGTCACCCGTATGCTCTTATAGGGGGAAGTCTTCCTATAGGCATATCGCTGATTTGAAACACTGCCTACTAGACTGCCCTATGGCAAAACAAATATGGCATTGGTGGGCGGTTGCATGGAAGTACGTAACAGACAAGGACGTACCATGAGACCTTAAAATTATATTGCTAGCCCAACCATCGCCCTCTCGGGCTACATGGTCAACCTTCCAACTAAATATGCTCGGATATACAAGGCTGGAAGTGCTGATGGCAGTGTGGAGGGCTCACCATTCTCATGAGAGGGATGGACACAACTTTGGTTACCTCCATGCCAAACATCATATTACAGAAACAGTGAGAGCCAACACACAAAAAGTATGGAAACACCTGAAAGAAAAGATCATAGGCACCACGAACGGGTCCAAAATAAAAGAATAAACTGCCACTATTCGAACAGATGTGGCTGGACCCGTCATAAAAAATAGGGTTGTTCGACGGACAAGGAAATCTACATTGGGAATTTTGGTGGAAGGACGAACATAGGTAGCAATGGAGAACACCACCGTCATATGCCTGACAATCACCGGGTGAGCCATTGGTGGTACTCGCCCGACTTGACCAAGTCAATCATGACCCTAGCCAGACAGGGAACCTACCAAAAGAATCAGACACCATGAACCCTCCGCTCCCAGATATACCTCCTTCGCTCACCCCTTCGCCTCCCTCGTCATCCACCCCCCCCCCCAACCTGTGGAATCCACAATGGCCATGTGCAGATTGAGACTACAAGTCCCCCTATGCCCCCCAAAGCTCTCGGAGGGATCCCCACCGTAGACCCCCTCCCCCCCTCCTGATTCACCACAGATCTCACTGGTCCCCTTGACACCCCCGTCGTTATTAGAAGAAACCCCACCGCAGACTCTCTACGCCCCTCCCCTCGAATCTCAGACACCACCCCCGCACCCCCCTGGCCTTGCCTCTCCCACCCCTCCGCCACGTCCGCCTTCCCATCCCAGCCGCCCACTTCGCCCGCTCGCAAATTCGTGGGCCTCTCCTCCGCCTCTGCCTCGCCCCCAAAACGGTCCCGGTCTCTCTCTCTCTCTCTCTATATATATATATGATGAGGAAACATGTCGAAAAGAAGCATGCAATTTCAGCAGGCTCCCCCGCACCCCCCTGGCCTTGCCTCTCCCACCCCTCCGCCACCTCCGCCTTCCCAGGGGAACCCCTACCTTCCCCCCCCTCACCCCCACCCCCCTCTGCCCCTCTTTGACATCTGACCCTACGCTGCTGTTGTAGTCAAGTCCTGCCCAAGCGACGCCTATGACAAAACATATACTCAACTGGGATACAAAATGGTAAGCGGAGATGTCGAACATCGGATTCGAAGACGGGGAACAACCTGGAAATCCAACAGGAACAAGGACCTCATCCACATACGGCATGGGCAGTCCAAGGGACACACAAATGAAAAGCATGTGGAGAGGGAGAGGGGGAGACTGTGATGTTATAACCTTATGCCCTGGTCTGTCTTCCGGTCGGAGTGATAAGTTGTGCGGAATAGGCCCTGAAAGACAGTAAAACGGGGTGTGCCAAGGACTTCTAGGAACTTGAGAGTGGGGACACAGACGAAACTCAAGTCCCCCGAGTGGTTTTAATTGCGGGGGAAAGGAATAAACACGCGTAATTTTCAAACATCCATTCAATCCAAAAAGTATCACTAAACCTTCGCGTAGGCTACTAGTCGTCTTTTAGAGTGGAAGGGCGAAGGTACACACGTGGGATCTCGTTCCCGAAACAGATCCCGACAATGCTCGTTACAGAGCTCGGAATCCGATGTGAATAGCCTCAACTGGGCTGCTCGTTCCTTGTGTTCGTCTTCGGCAGGTGTTCGGTAGTGGAACCCCCTTTTCCAATCACGCTCTGCGTTGCGACAATCGCTACACAGAGTGTTGGGCCAGTGGGTTGCTATCGCCGCCCACGGGATGACGATCAACTCGTTAAAAGGCAATAACAATGAGCATGGAGGGAAGTGAGTATCGATAATGATAAAACCAGTGTCTACGAATCCAGAGCACCTTGTCTCAGGTGGAAAGTAATAGCGCCCACCGCTCTTGACGACGGCTTCTCGTACGTCCCACTCGCAGACACGTGTCTTTTCCTCGTTATACGGGAACAACCGCGATGGGTTTGCAGGAGTCAGCACCCATACGGGTCAGAATAATCAGTTCATATGGCACAAGCAAATTATGAGTACATGAGTCTACCCAATCGACTCTTCAATCACAAAAGTAATAATTTGTGATACTATAGACTTCATTGCATTTTATCCATCCGGCGAACCGATCAAAAAGAAGGTGTGAGTTCGATCCCGTCACATCAACAATCATCATTCATCAAGGGAACGGCAAACATGCATTCCCATAACCTCAGCAGGATTCTTACTTAGTTAGCCCAGCCAATATAAATGCACATCATATCTCACATACACGATTCTTCAGATGTTTGAGAGGTGCGTCAACACATAAAACCGATAAGAGCTCCTTAGGCTCAGTGGTCTTGTTGAGTTCAATGATACTCGCTTGTGTGAGACCCGATTGAATTCAACAGGAGCGAGACAGATCAAGGTTTCAAACATTCACGAGATAGATAAGAGAAAGGAACAAGAGAGAGGGGGAGAGAGAGAGAGAGAGAGAGAGAGAGAGAGAGAGAGAGAGAGAGAGAGAGACGAAGGCGTAGCTTGACCGAAGACGGGAACAAAGGAGAGAGGGAGAGAACTGTGGTTATACAGACAATCTTCAGGAGGGGGACACCCGACCATTCCCCGTGAACTTAGCTTCTAAGAACAAAAGGAAGAAGAATCTGAAAATCAAGGCGCACCGGTCTTCTTGTTTATGATCATGACCCTGGCCATGCAACCACTCGTATACACATACTCTTCTCACTTAGGTACTGACGATCCCGGTCGCCACGTACCAACCTCCAAACCACAGCGATCGTTAACCCGCCAACTCAGCCTTTGCACCAACTCACCCAAATCCCGCAGTTCATCGTGGCCACTCGACGCACAGTCATGCATACACTGCAGTCTGTCCGTCAGGACTTTCCAACTCCCTACTTGCACATCACCTAGCAACGACTTCCCTGATGTTGGCGGATAGGTTGAGAGAGAGTTTTTCGGATGCGCTTGCGGATTTTATAGTTGCAAAGAGGGGAATAAAAGATGGAGGAGAGTGAGGTGGAGATAGGAAGGGGTGAGGAGGGATTTTGGTTTAATCGCCTAGGGAAAGCCATATCGATCCCCACAAGTTTCTTCGCAGCCAATCGGATCACGGTATGCGGGGAGTATCCTCCTTACACGACGTCGCTTGACGACTTCGAATACTTTGAGGGGGATCGGTACAGAGTTTCGGTACGGGGATGAAGGTGGGAAGAAAGGAGAGCGTGAAAAGTAGTGCGGAGCAGGACCAAGATTCATATGAGAAGGAGTAAGGGCGAAACGCGAGAGAAGAGGGGAGGGAAAACAGTTACGGGTGAAGAAGAGAAGGCGTGAAGAGGAGGAGCCTTAGGGTGAAAATGACATCTATCTATCTTCCTATAAAAACATCACGGATCTTTCAAGGGTGTGTGCGGGAACATGCATTTGCAAGAAAGGACAGGTCAACGGGAAGAGCGCCCGTAAATTCCGGAGTTTCCAACTGTGGAGCAAACATTACGGCGCTCTTGCTAAGACCGAGTAATTCCTACGTAGATGTATGGATTGCCGAAAGAAAATTGCAAAGAAGTCCAAAAGAAACATCGTTTCATACATGAGCGGGCCTGGTTGGCTTGCGATTCCCTGGACTGGGGATATAGCAAAAAAAAGGGGTACCCGAAAAGAGCCCAAGAGAAATCCGAAGAGTCAGTAGCCCAAGAGTAATCCGAAGAGTCAGAACAACAAAAGCAACTCGGGGCTTCGGAAGATCGTTTGGGTATGGAAGTTGGTACGTCACAGGACTCCGCAAGAGCGCACAAATACAAAAAGAAGGGAGACAATATAGCAAATATGGCCCTGTGCACGGACATGATCACAGGGTTGGCAGCACCTTACACGGTTCGGCTCAGCAAACCTCCTGGACACGGACACGATCACAGAGCCACTACCACTACACACAGGTTCAACTCATTAGGCCTCAATTGCGCCTGCACCAGATAGAGTAAAAGGAGAGACAATGCGACTAATATGATCCTGAATATGGCCACAAGGGCGGGAGCACACTACAAAAAATTCCACCAGTCATACCTTGACCGCCCCAAGAGTCTGCCACAATTGCAGCCACTATGGAATAGTGAGACAAAGTGTACCATCCAGTAAGTGAAGGGTGGGGATAGGGGAGAACGAGGCAGACTCACCTGCTGGAAGTGGAAGTAGGCAGGCAATTCGGTCTGCTGGAGATCTTTGCCTGCCAAATTTTACCTTTAGTTTATTTATGAAGGATGAGGGTTTGGGGAATGGGAGGTTTGCTTGCCTACATGGACTGAGGGTCAATTATAGGTGGTAGCTGCGAGATGGGGTCAATGGCTGGGTGAATGGGGAAAAGCAGATCACACCTCAGAATCTGAGTCCAACTCTGTTAGCAGCAGCAGAGGACTCATGTATACTAGCACTTACCTTAGGCTGCCATGTAGGTGATCCATTGAGGCTGCTATGTAGCTTTGTGTCTCAAATTTCCTTCTTTATAAGTGGTTCATGCAGCTGGTTACCATTACAGTTGCACGTTTATTAAATCAAACAATCACAATGTTCAGGGACGCTGGACCCGCTTTCCAGCAGGTGATGCTCCCCACCAATAGATGGAGCATCCCCGAGAGTGCTAGCGGTGCCTGCTCCTATTAGCATCCCTAGCATCAGCTTGGCTTGGATTGCTTAAAAAAAAAAAAAAAAAAAAAAAGGACGTGGTAGCTGGGTAGAGTTGTGGCGTCGCAATGGAGAGGTTGTAAGTTCAATTTTGTCGGCCGTCAGCCTCCCTTGTGCACAATCAGTTAGTGTTAGATTGGTACCCCACATCCCTCAGTCTAGTGCAACTCATAAATATTATCCTTGTAGCTTGGGTTTGCACTACAAGCTGTATGGATACTGTAAAAGGGGTTGACAGTATGAATCTGATTGGGCCAGGTAGAGCATATTGCACCGAGATAGTTGGAGGCAGGCAGGGATATTGTAGAGAGATTGACCACGTTAGTTGGTTACCTTAGGGCTTTGCTTTGTGGGGGGCAAGGCCACATGTGGGATGAATTGGGGGGTCCCGTTAGCGGAGAGATTAGGTAGGAGAGTCCCAAGATAGGGCCTCCCCGAGGGAAGACCAGAATACGGTCCAACCGATGACCAAATAAGAGGAACGGATGGTGGCGTAGTACACACCAATGACTAAACCGGTGCTGCTCTAGTTAAGGAATCTAGGGGGAATCTGCAGTCGGGGTTGTCTCCGGGATAGATAGTCTGGAATGGACTCCTTCCCACTTTGATAAAAATCAACCAAAGTAGGCCTACTTAATGACGGAGGTAAGGAAGGACGAATGGTGGCCTAGTACCTACCAATGACAAAATTTAGGGGCTTCTCTCGGTGATGACAACCTATAACATAACGATTGGAGGGGTCTAGTTGATGATCGAGGGGAAGGGATGGATGGTGTGTGATGCTCAACCTCACGCCCTGTTGTGTTTCCCTTGCTGGAGTGACTAAAGCGTAAAAAGGGGTCCGAAAAGCGACGAAATGGGATGTTCCAATGATTTTTGGAAAATTGAGTCTGAAGACAAACATGATTGAAATCTCTCGTGCACTCCCATATATGGAGAGACGGACAATAGGCTGAGAGGATAAGGAGGCGGACCCTTCCTCAACGACTACCTAATCGAAAAAGTATCTTTGAACTACGATGCGGGCAACGCGGTGTCTTGTTTTGGGTCGAAAGGGATGAGGAGCGCACGTCGGATCTCAGTTTTGCACAAGGGACCGACGTCACTCGTCACAAAGTTCCGAATCCGAATAAGAGGACCGCAGTCTTAATGCCTTTTGCTTGTAGTCCTCCTCGCCACGTGTTCGATAGTTGAACCCTCTAGCTTGAAGGTGCTCCATGCGGCGACAATCGTTGCACATAGTATAAGGTGAATGGGGTGCAACTGTCAGCCACAGGATGACGATAAACTCGTTGAAGGCCCGGGGAGTAAAACAAAATAAGGGGGGAAGTAAGTATCAGCAATCACAAAATGAGTGTTTAGAAATCCTGGACATCGTGCTTCGGAAGGGAAGTTATAAAGGCCGCCTATCTTGGTGACAACTTCTCATACGTCCCATTCACAGACACACGTCTTGTCCTCGTTGTACGGGCAGGGCCGTGGCTGGGGAGGTTTGAGAAGTTGACGCCCCGATGGCTCAGTTGGTTCATTTCACATGACTGATACACATGCATTCACCATTCACAAGACAAAATAATCAAATCTTATTAGTTCTGGGGGTTATTTCTGTGTCAGAAATTAGTTAACAAGAAATATTTTTGCTTTCGATATTCCATAGGGGTGGGGGATTACCGAGGACACTAATGAACGAGTTTTGGAAGAAGTTCTTTCGACCTCATTCGTGTCGATTTCTCGAAGGGAGAAAGGCGGGGGTCGAAGATATGCTTCTGGTGACATCAACAAAAATTTACAGAGAAGTACACTACGTCTGATATTCTTAGTGACAAGAAGAGCAAAGATCTTGACGAGTGGAACAATCGTCGAAAATGCTTATTCAGGAGATGATAAAAATTAAAAAAGTGAGGAATGTCGGGAGAATTCCGTGCTTTTGATCGATCGAGACACGACAAAGTTCATAGTTATATCCTTCAATATGATATTGAGGAACGAGCCGGGTGGATCAATCGAAAGCGCATAGAATATCTCCGACAAGATCGTCAATAAAGAAAAATAAATTGAAGTTGCATATATCCATCATTAGCACATTACTTCCAAAAGAAAGGGATAAACACGCATCATAACCACTGAACTAGCGTTGGTCCTTGTGCTTCAACGATCGTCGTCCGACGAAATTTTTGACAACACGAGGACAAACACTTGCAACTATTCACACATTACCACACACGCATAATCATACATTTACTCATCCATATATAAAAAAAAGGGAAAGAGGAGAAAAATAGAAAAAGAGATAAATAATATACACTCGCTCAAAATCGGAGAAACATTTGGCATATCGCCATACACTTAGCTCCCAAATATAACCGGCAGAGGAACCGAGAAAACAAGACGCAAGACCTTTTGCTCTCAAACTATAGTCCCGGACCATCCATCCAATCAACCAGTCTTCCCCTACTCGGACACCGACGATCCCGACCATCGCATGCCCAATACTTAGACTTAACGGCAGTCACCCCGTGCAATCAACTACTGCACATATTCACATGGATCTTGCAGGCTGTCACAGTGATCCAACACGCAATCCCATAAAGCTACAACTGACTTGTCAGAACTTTTCGAAATGTTAATGACCACCTCATCTAGCCACTACTCCTCCAGAGTTGGCCGATGCATTGCAAGAGAAAGAGACACACACACACTTGCAAGATTCATAGTTGCGGAGAAGAGGGGAAATGGAGAGAGAATGGTGATAATATGAAGAGGAGGAGAGGAGGGGAGACACACTTTGAAGGCCATGGCGATCGGCGTGAAGTATTTTGTAATCAATCAGGTTGCAGCATAAGGTTTTCAGAGCCTTTTTACACATTCTCGTCTAATTTCTACAGATACTTGGGGGATTAGTAGGGCCTTCCTACGTGTAGACGATTGTGAGAAGGGAGGTCACGAAAGATAGAGCATAGGAAGACCAAGATTCAACGCAAGTGAGGAGAAAAAAAAGCGTGAAGAGAAGGGAAGGAAGACAATTACAACTTAGTGTTAATGGTGCGAAGAACAATATTGAGAAGTGAGGAAAAATTGCTAGAGGAAACGCGACGAAGAAAGATGCACGCACGTAAAATCTAAAACGCACCAAAACAGTATCACGAATACCTGTGAAGTCACGCCTAATCTCTAAAACGGAATTGAAATTTAAAAGTTCGAAAGAAAATTTCGTGCACGTAATATAAAACAAGTGAATTCTTAGGCCTATTCTAATTCATTAACAAAAATTACACAGGGTTTGCAGGGGTACCTTTACATTTGCTCAAGGAAAGGATTTGTTTCCAAGTATCCTAACAAGCATTTAGAAACCTAAGGGAAAAAAAAATTCAAGCGTGCTCGTTAAGACGCACGCGAAACCTACGTAAAGGTACAAAAATAAATTTTGAAAGTTGTAGAAGCAAAGGTTATGATTAACCGACGTATCCAGCTTATCGGGGACAAGAAAGGTCAAAAACACAACCGAGATATGCTGAGCTCGTCACGTTGTTCACCAAGAATGCAATCTGGACCTGGTAAAGGATTTGGAACTGGATTGGATCAACCCCGGTTACTGGGCGGGTAGAAAAAAAAGGAAGGGGCTCAAAAACTCGCTCATGCACAGAAGTTCGTGCGTCACAGGTGGCCGTAGATCCGCGCCAATGGAAGAGGCTAGAGCACCTCTAGATGACATACAACTAAGAACAATCAGTTAGAAGAACACCAGTACAACCACAACAACGTGAGCATAGAGAGGTCGAGCGGGGACATCTATAGGTAGAGTGGCAGATGGTGGTCGTACATCTACTGATAATAGGCTAAGACCTCTAGGTTGTGATTACAAACAACAACAATACATATCATGAATCATACAACAAAAATACAATAAGAACAATCAATAATAGTTGTTTGCTGAGCAGACCCAGGTTACTCAAAGGAAATCATGTATTAGACTTTATTTAAGGTACATCTCGACATATACACTAGCAACCTGTGAATCTGGGATGGATCACTGCGATATTAGTTGCCCGAGGGATACCTAACCTTGATAGTTGGGACCATGGGGTTATCAATGATGAATAGGTGAGTCGGGAGCGGTAAATGGGACACCGATGATGATGGAATCAACACGAGGTTTTGTAGTAGGGGTTGTGGGTGGTATAAAGAACCTCGCACTTGGGGTTACATGTAGCAAGGGTTCTCAAGGGTTGAGTTTGGTACGTAGGTTGGGACCTATACATGGAATGTTGATAACGAGAGAATCAATGAGGGGCTCTGTAGTAAGGATTGAGGGTGGGTATAGGACCTTGCACTTAGGGCTATGGACAACCATCTGGCTAAATCGGGCTTGTGTTTTAGGGATAACTACGCGGCGGTTACAAAAACAATTTGAAACTATATTTGGCACAATGTTTCTACAATCAAGTCAGGCAGGAAGTTGAAAATGCACTTGAAACTCGGCTTGGCAGAAGAGTCGTTTGGTATAGTTTCTAAACTGAAGTGTAGTTTTCCAAATAGCCCGTGGTCCATGGTCTGCCCGTCGGTCCTGGTCCGGGGTTCGAAAAGGCAGGAAGGCAGGAAGGTGACGGGCGGTCCAGGTTCGAATAGGTAAACCCGTAGTCGTTCGAATTTCACCGTCTCCCTCTTCCTCCCCTTTTCCGTCTCCCCTTCCCCTCTCTCTCTCTCTCTCTCTCTCTCTCTCTCTCTCTCTCTCTCTCTCTCTCTCTCTCTCTCTCTCTCTCTCTCTCTCTCTCTCTC
>BFEA01000030.1:2779727-2792493 GCA_003427395.1 Chara braunii
CCACCATAGCCGACCACCCCCAACCCTTCTTCCACCTCCATCACCTACACCCATCCACCATAGCCGTCCACCCCCGACCCTTCTTCCACCTCCCTCACCTACACCCATCCACCATAGCCGACCACCCGAAGCCCTTCTTCCACCTGCATCGCCTACACCCATCCACCATAGCCGACCAACCCCAACCCTTCTTCCACCTCCATCACCTACACCCATCCACCATAGCCGACCACTCCCAACCCTTCTTCCACCTCCATCACCTACACCCACCCACCATAGCCGACCACCCCCAACACTTCTTCCACCTCTATCACCCACACCCATCCACCATAGCCGACCACCCCCAACCCTTCTTCCACCTCCATCACCTACACACTTCCACCATAACCGATCGCCCCGACCCTTCTTCCCTATCGTCTCCTTCACCCACTCGAAAGTCATGAGGATCGCAAGGGGGGTACACGGGATTCTGGGTAGAGGAAGGTCAAGGGGGGCAAGGTCGATTAGGATGTGAAACTTCTTGATCCCTCTCTCTCTCTCTTTCTCTCTCCCTCCCTCCCCCCATCTCTCTTTCTCCTCCCCCTTTCCTTCGAAATCTCTAACCCTTTCCCTTTCCCTCACTCCTTCCTCTCTGTGGCATATGACTAACCTCAACCCTCGCCTGTTACATTGCTAGGGGACGAACGGAAAAGGAACTTGGTCCTCACTTGGTCGAAAGCGAGGGCAAGGGGAGGGCTGCCGGTCCCTTGTGCCACCAGGAAGGAAAGGATACCAGACTGTTGGGAAAATCTGTGAAAGCGGGAAGAAGTGTTGTTTGTGTGACAAGGTAAGTTTGACTCAACCATCTTCCCCGATTGCATGACTAAGGTGAAGGCATGGTTTGCTTGGGGAAAGAGAAAGACAACCAAAGGATCATCGAAGGCAAAGGAAACTTAGACTTGTGGGAAGGGGCGGTGTGTTGACCCCAATGAGTATTGTATCTGGACAGTGCTTTGTGCGGTGTTGAGCAGGTGAGTAGCTTGGGAGGGGATTTGAGCGCGACCAAATCCGCCGGAAAACCGACAAGGGAAGGACTTGAGCTTTGCGTGGACTGTGGACGTGGGAAGGATTTGGGTTTTGCGTGAACTTTGGATGTGGGAAGGACTTGATGGTTGAGAGTCTGAGTGCGCGATAGACCATAGGATGTGACATTGTATGATGATTGAATGCAATGGCTACCTTGACTGCAATGAGAGCCCGAAAAGACTAAGGGCATCTATGGTTGATGTGAATGTTGTGCCGATGCCTTAAGCAAAAAAATACAGGGGCTAGGGGCATGGACGGCGCGACCGCCCCCCGATGATGCCGTAGGAATTGCCATGCTTAGTGAAATGGTGTATGGCCCAATGAATGACGCTTGGCCTACACACGAAAAGAGTATGAACTCTCAATGAACTCCCTGGACGGCCTGCGCATTGGAAGGAGCAATTGCCTGGTCAGACTCAAATGAGTCAAAAAAACGCCACGAGTGATCAAAGAGCTACCATCTAGGCGCGAGAGCGGAGCTACAACCCCCAACGTAAAGCCCTCTCGCAAAAGGCCCATCCCCATCTATCTCATAGCACTTGGTGGGGGTGCCCTAGGGACAAACGACCCGCAACCTGAGCGTGAGCGTGGGCGGGTCGAGCCAAGTGGGACCCGCAGTGGGGTCGACCAAGGCTCGAAAGTCCTTTAGGGTACGGCCCCTACAACGTTCTGATTTTTTCTTTATAAAGGGCATCCATTGGGGTCTATCTTTCTAGGGCACGTGTGAAATCGTATGGATCCGGGTAGGCTTAGCGTACCTTGGGTCGATCCTCCCTCTTTCCGAGTCATCAAAGGCAATGGCCTTATCGCAACCCCTTAGGGTCATTGCTACGAACTCCTTCTCTTTCTTCATGAGGTTTTCATCCCCTATATCCATCTTGGCCAACCTATTGGCCGTAATTCTTTGTCCCTCGGTCTCTTTCCTCCTTCGGATGATATCGGCAATCTCCTCCCTCGATATCGAAGTTTCCCCCGTTCTATCCCGGCTAACCACGGCAGGCTTCACTTTTTCCGCCATGGTTTTATGCTTCTTGATTCCGCCGGCTAGGGGGATTCCTCCAAAAAAGACAGTCTCACGTATCCACCGAACTCCTCCTCCTCGTCCTCCTTCCCGTACCCTATCCCGTTGATTACAACCCTGTCTCCGACATCCTCGACCTCTAACCGGTCACCCGGGGGTTCCCTACCTGAAAGGAGTGTCTCTTCCAGACGGATTTGACATACCCTCGACTGTGCCCCCTTCCGTCTAGGAATGTTGGTCCGGTTCCGCTCATCTTGCGTGTCCATAGTCCTTAGGACCACCCGGATTCCATCCGGACTTTGGATTGAGAGGGTCTGACTTCCATCATGTAGGTCAACCATGGTAGCGTAAACCGCGCTTAGCCAGGTTCTACCGAGGATCAACTCGGAGGAACACTCTTTTACCGAAAATATTGGGACCGAGGCCTCAACGTTTGCGATCTCGATCACGGGGTTGTGACACCCCCCCTCTGCCGGTTGTAGCTTGTTATCTGCTACAACCATTGACATTGACACCACTCTATCTATTTCCAATCCTAACTCCCGGGCAATGGAGTCCCTACATACCGTGGATTCGGACCCATTGTCCACCAGAGCCCTCATCTTCTTCCCACTCACCACCGCTTGGAGTTGGCCGCTCCCTAATACATAGAACTTTTTTGCCTCCTCTCCCGAGAAGAAGTTAGCATGCATCTCCTCCATGGTGATTCGGGAGGACTGCACTTCTTCCTTGGCTGGACCATCCCCCGGTACCGTGGGTCCTCCAGCGAGCGGTACTCTCACTTTCTTCGTGATGCTTAGGAGTTCTTCCCTAGCGCTTTTGCTGGCCGCTAAGTATTCCAGAAGCGTGCACTGCATAGGCTGCATCAGGGTCCTCCGTAGGGGAGCTACCATGTCTATCTCATCCAAGGTGCATTTCATTTCGAACTTTTTTGCCCCCCTCTTCCTAGGCGATTTGGGTGAAGCGGGCTCCTCCTTTCTTTCCTCCGCACCTTTGGCATCGGTCATCGGTTGGTCATCGTCACCGCTCCTTCTTCCTCCATCTTCCGCCACGCTCTCTTCGCTTTTAAACGTCTCTGCCCCAACCTGGGTTCTTACCCTTAGGCAAGGCCCCTCCTCTTCGGGCCGGGTCTCAACAAACTTGATGCTGGACACTTGGGGTTCCCTAATGGACACGCCTCCTGATGATCCTGTCATTTGGACATGGGAAGAGTTGGAGGTACCCCCAATCTCAGGCTTCTTCCCCAACCTCGCCTCTTGGAGGGCTATCCTCTTGTCCACATTCACCTTCATTGAGGGATAGAAGGAGACTGCTTCCCCATCATCCCCCCAAACTACCCACTTATTTTCGTTTAATTTCACCACCCCTAACCTCAAGGCTTCCGTAAGGTAAGGGCATTCTCGTTTGATATGACCCTCCTCATTACAGTAGATACACCCGCTTCGAGTCGGCGGGTTGTTAGGGCGGGGCGCGACTTGCGGTGGCGTTCCCGTCGCCGCGGGAGACCCAGGAAGCGGTGGCGTTCAAGTCTGACTCACCTCCGGTCGAGCACCCATGGCCCTAGGTTGGGGAGGGTCTCCCCACCTTCCATCCCTTGCATCTTTCCACCGGTATCTTCCCCATTCCGAGGCCCGATTATCTCTGGCATCTCTATCGGCCCTCCAACTCACTTGATTGTCGGGCTCGTTCCGCCAACCCGGGGGTCCTCCTCCCAAGCGCTGGGCGGGAGGCCCCAGAGGCTGCCTCTCGCTACTACTAGATTCGTTGCTCTTTTGGGAGCGCATACTCCAGAGTGCCATGTCTAGACTCTCCTTCATATATTCTCGTACGTCTACACCTCCTCAGGTGAAGACTACTTCGGCGACCCTCTCAAAATTAGCGGAGTCCCTAGGGGCTTTTTCGAGGACCTCCTTCCGCTTCTCCTCAGGCAGGTGCAACATGAACATCACGCACTTGTCGACTTCCGAAAGCATCCCTCTATCCACCAAGGCCTGGGACAAGCGTTTGAACCTCCGAGTAAAAGCCACCAGGCTTTCTTGTTCTCCTCTCGTCACCCGACGCAGCCGCTCTATCTGGGGATCATGTCGTCACACGCAAAGATCCTCAGTAGGCTGCTTTTGAAGGTCTTCCACCTTCCATCAGACGGGTATAAAGCCCTGATGGCCTGGTCCAGCTCCGGGTCCGAATGTTGTATGAAGTGGTCGATCCACTCTTTTTCCGAAAACTTTTTCCGGTAGGTGTAACTCTCTCACTTTTCCACGAATCCGGTCACATCCCTTCCGTTAAAGTAGAGCGGCTCTAGCCCCAAGTTTACATCGTAGTACGGGACTCGGCGATCGTCATATCGACAGAAGTAAGGTCCGTCTGCCGGCCCGTCTAGTGCTGGATCATAAGGTTTGTACCAGGACGGGTCCAAATCCTCCATCCGGGGTCGATATTTCGGAGGTCCCCACGGTTCTCCCTCCCTGCGACCCCCATAACCCGGTTCCTCTCGTTCCCAGTGCATGGCCTCCGGGGCCCTAGCCCCTCTCCAGATATCTCCGGGTCCTCCCATATTTCTGCCTACCGTCTCTTCTCGTACCCAAGCGGGACCGACCTCACTGCTTGCCCATATTCGCAGTCCTCCCCCAATTTCGGTTGGCCGTCCGTCCCCAAGTTCTCTCCTCCTCGGGCCACCTTCCTCGCTCCTCCTTGGTGCCCAACACCCAGTCCTGTCATGAGGGCACTCTTGTGCCTCGCCGATTCTCTCTTCCACGTGGTCCGTCCATCGGGTTTCGACAGGGAAGCCCCTTGTGGCTTCGGCCACCCTTTCTCTCATAGGGACACGTGGTTCCACCTCCCGGTGCAAATGCTCATTCGAGCTTGCGCGTGGTTTCGTAGCTTCCTCCCCGATGGGTTCTTCCTGGCTTCTTAGGGCCCTGCCCATAGCCTCTACCCCTTCGGCCGTCTTGCTCAACCTCGCCCCTAATTCGGCGTCTTTCTCGGCTCGCCCTATAGCGGCGGTCCTTGGAGATTGGGCTACCCCTTGTTCCATCAAACTTTCCATGCACCAGTTCTCAGTCGCTCTCCTCACTAGAGTCACTCCCTTGGCTGGTCGTTCCACTACTCTCCTCCGAGCCTCTTCCTTCTTTACTCGATCCTGGGGTCTCACTATCGCCTTCGGACTCCTCGCTAGTCACCGCCCACCAAGAGTCCCGCAGTTTCTTCTCCTCGCTAGAGGTCAGCGCAAGATTGGCAATCTCCAGGTCCGAGATGCCCCTAATCCCTTCCTGCTTGCACCGCCTAATCAGGTCTCTATCCACCTCGCCGGCCTGTCCGGAGAACAGGGGTCTGATGAAATCTCCTACCAAAGCCCACCACTTGAAATCCGTGAGCCCTAGGGACTCCCAACACAGGGTGAACAACTCGTGCCCCTTTTCTTCCCCCAGGGGGAATTTTTCAATCACCGGTCCTCTAATTTGGACTCTTCTCACCGCTGCGTCGTCGGGGTAGAGCAATCGGTAGATCCAAGCAGGGATCTCCTAGGTCCAGCCGTGGGCTGCCCGCGGGATTTCTAACCGCCCTCGGTATTCAATTTTTTCTATCTCTTGCCTTCCAGCCTCTCCCCTTCTCAACCTTCTAAGTCGGTCTCGGGTTTTCTCTGCTATACTTAAAGGATTCTTCCCTTCCGCCAATTCCGTGGCAAAGAATTGCCTGTCGTCGGGAGACAAATAGATCTCCGCTCTTCGCATGCGGGTACCGTCCTGCGAGACTATCGAGAAACGGACCAGTGTTGCTTGCCCGTATATTTCGAAGAATTCCGCGGTGACCTCCCCTTCTTCCTCAATTTTAGGGAGGGTCACTCCATACCTAGATCCCGTCTTCCAGGCCCGTTCCACGGTTCCAATAGGGTCCCCCTATCGTACCTAATCATCGGCCGGCTCACCTCACCCGAGCCAACCTCTCCGCTGCCTCTACGAGCGCGTCCTCACACCTCCCTCGAGAGCCTTCGCCTTGCTCGAGAATCGTCTGATGCAACGCCCGCTCGTATTCACCCGACCTATCCCAGAAGCGCTCTACTAGGTGCACCCTGGCCTCGAGAGGGTTTCCAAGCCACCTAGAGTCCTCCTTAAACCTTCCCTCGACCTCTGACAGGGGTTCACCCTGGCCTCGAGAGGGTTTCCAAGCCACCTAGAGTCCTCCTTAAACCTTCCCCCGACCTCTGACAGGGGTTCTCGCCACGTTCTAGTGAACCGTACTCCTCTCACCCCCCTAACAGTGATCGAAAACCTTGGTAGGGTGGTCCTGGACCTCCTTTTCCACAAGGCCAGTCGCCGGACCTCGACGAGGAAGCTCTTTTTGGCCCTAATCACTTGGTCTTCCCCAAGGCCTGGGCTAAGTTCCGCTACCCCCACTATCCCAACTTCGGGCCCGTCGTCCCTTGTCTCTAACTCCCTGTTTATCGCGCTCGAGGTATAGGTGGCTCTCATGCCTCCCCACCTCCGGAGAGTAGCTCCTCTTTTAAGTCATTTAGTACCTCAACCACTGCAGACTCTAACAATTTGATCCTCCGTAAGGCTCCTGGCCTCGCCCTCCTTTCCTCTTCCCAACAAAGGGCTAATACCTGGTATAATTCTGCCCTAACCCTCTCTAAGCCCACTAGTTCATCGCCGTCGGGCTCCCTCATGCCTCAAATTCCTCCGTCGGCACGCTACAGCTATCCGTATGAGATCCGATGGGTGCAACCCTTCTACCCCTGCCTCACAGATTTTGCCTAGGTATCTCCAGGTGACGGTCGAGACCCTGACGTGTTGGCCCTAGCCCTCAAAGGCGTAGTCCAGTCCTTCTAGTGAGGACCAATTATCCTCGTACGAACTCTGTAGGCACCAGGTCAATAGGGAATGCAGGTCCGACCTTGTGAACCGAAATTGGCGCAGGATCGCTATCCTACGTCCTACCACCTTCTGAACTGCTTTCGAGGGATAAACCCGCTCGAGAATAAATCGAGGGACCCTGATGGGGTCACTGTCGAAAAACCTAGGTATCTCTTCCCAACCCGCGTAGGTTACACGGTAGACCCTAGGGCATTCTTCTCGAGGACTCGCTTTTTCCACAAGCCTTTCTAAACGCTCTTGGACCGCCGGCGCGTTGCGAACCACCTCCAGAAACCCTTCCTTAGAAAGGAATACTGTAGCTTCTCCAACTACCAACCCCTCTCCGCTGCTCACTGTCGTCCGGACGAATGTTCTCCCTCGGAGTATCTCCGCTACCTCCTTCAAGATGGCCCTCGTCGGATCCCTCCGACTTTCCTTGGGCAAGGAGACCTGGACAACTTCTCCTTCCTCACTCATAGGTTATATCGAAGCCCAAAGAGTCTCGGGGATCCCACTTATCATCGGGCCTCGTACCCCCGCCGGTTTGCCACCTGCTCTTCCCCGAAGAGGCGGGTGTACGGGACGTCAGCGACGTGAGCTCTGATCCTCTCAAACCCTCTCAATCTTCCGAATATAGCGGATAACTCCCCTCTTGGGGGAATCCCAGCGTCCGCGCACCGTGTGTAGAGCCAGAACAATCCCCTAGTCTGCAATCCGGACTCCCGAGCTGCTCTAAGTACCGCCACTACTCTTTCCTCTGGGTCTCTTAAGAATGAATGAGTTTGTTAAGAATTGGGGTAAGCTCGCGTGGAGGACACCGGACGCACGAGGGACCTCGCCGGGTTTTGTGAAGGACACTTGTGACCACGACTCGAAAGTCCCTTCCTCGTAATCACCTAGCACCAGGCTCGTCGCTAACAGCCCCGCGGACTCACGGTACTCGGTATGGGTCTCTTGGCCTGTTACCAATCCTCTCCACACTTCTGTCCACGTCTTCTCGTTGAGGAAGATCGTAGCCCGAATCTCTAGGAAACGACCGAGGTCCGGCGGGCCTCCTCCTTGCACTTCTTCCTTCCAAGTGAGCCTGCGAGCTCGAACCCACACGTAGGCCCCTTCTCGGATGACTCCGCCTTTCTCAACGCTCATCCAGTAAGGAGTCACGCGAGGGTCTCCCGGAATCAAGACTTTACCCGCGTCACTAGCCTCTATTGCCTCTACCACCCCGTTTTCACTGAGCACAAGTCTCACCATCTACCAACCCCATTTTGAAAACCTACCGGTGGTATTTTTCTGGTGAGAGGGTAAAGGGTTTTTTCTAGGGCCCCCAATCTCCTAAAAATACCCCAAAGCTTCCCGCGTGGAGGGATACCCTGATCGATGCAATGCGTGTACAGCGTCCACAGGGCTCCAAAGGGTAATCCCAAACTCCTTCCCCTCTCTAGGAGTCTCACCACTCTTCCCTCATTCTCTCTCTCGAACACAAAGTTTGGGACCCACACGGTCACAGGGTAACTTGCCCTTGGGAGTTCGCCTGCCCTAGCGAACCTCTCGGTTTCCAACGCCTCAAACTCAAATACCCTTCGGACCCTATCTATCCACCTCCTCCTGACTTCTCTAGCTTCCCTGATCAAAAAGTCCAGCCCACCCCCTTGGCCCAAGACCAGGGGTACAATAATCTTCGACCAAGCCTCCGGCTTAACGAAGATCACCGAGGTGACTTTAAGCCGTACCTCAACCGCTTTTTCCTCAGCCTCTTCCGATTCTATCCACACGAAATTACCTCCAGCCGTAATCTCCCCTCCTTCTAACCTTCTCCAATCGGGGATTCTTCCATTGCTCGGGACCAGGCTACACATCCCTCGTTCGTCTAGAGGAGACTCAACGAACCTACCGACGCCCCGGTCCAATAGAACCATTCGTTCTACCCTTTGACGGACCCCAAACACCCTTTGGTATTGATAGTCCGTCCACCCTCACAGTCTATCTCCGACTTAAGAGAGATCCTCTCCCTGATCCGATCTGCCCTAACGCAGTAGGAATAGAACCAGTGGAGCGAGCGAAAGGACAGGCCCCTCCTTCTCTCTCGCCTAATAGACTTCACTACTTTTTCGTACTCAGTCCCTTCTCCACACACCCTCCTGAAGACGTAAGTAGGGAAGATAGCCTGGACGCAACCCGCGGCTCGAGGATATTCCTCGTCCCGGGCGCAAGTTACCTGCAAGCGGAACGGTAGGCTATGCTGAAGGGGCACCTCCTTGAAGATCCGCCTCAGGATAGGCCCCGCGCGTAACTCCCAGTGGTCCTCCCGATACCACCCTAAGGCCCAGTGGGTGACGTGCTCGACCCACGCCTCCCGACTTAGATAGACCGTGCCCTCGGCATGAACCGCCGCTCGCCGGGCCTTCCCCCTGTTCCTAGGTCTATTCCTAGTCCACTGATCTCCTTCCCAATTGCCCATTGCGAACCGTGCCCAGAGGAAGACCCCCTTCTCAAGTTTCACCCCTCTCCCGCGCCCCGCTAGGTATCTCTCAGTACGATGATGCAAAGGGACGCTAAAGCATTCGCGATCTTTGAGAAGGTCCGCCTTCTCGATTTTCACTCTGCCGTTTTCCCCCGCTTCTACAATCCTAACCACGCCCCTCCTGGCTTCGCACCACCTTCTTAACGATCTCTATCAATACCTTCCACTCGTCGGACCCGTCGAGGTAGGCCTCCGGTATGATCGGGGCCGGCTGCTCACCTCCTCGGTAGGTACGATAACCTAGAATATAGAAATACCGGGTCTCGTAGGCCCCCAGGAGTTCCTTCTCCAATTGCGCGAGGCCCACAACCTCCTCCCAACTACTAAGAAAGCCGTCCTAGATCCGTTCCCTCTTCAACGTAGAGGGCGATGTCCCAATCCCCGGTCCACAGGAAGAACCCGTGGCACCATACGTCTACCCCCCCACAGTCACCCACGCTGATGCCCCCTGGCTCAAACTCAAAAACCCCTAAGCTCATATGTTCTCCACTAACTCCTCTATGATCGAGACTAGCACTCTCCACCCGTCTGACCCATCTAGATACGCTTCCGATATAACCGGGGCGGGTTGCTCCCCTCGTCGGAAGGTGCGGCACCTCAGAGTATAGAAATACCGGATCCCATACCCTCCTAAAAACTCCCTCTCTAGCTGTGCTTGGCCAACCGCTTCTTCCCAACTATTTAGGAAGGCTTCCCCACGGTCGGTCCCTTCTTCCACGTAAAGTGTTATATCGTAATCTCCTGTCCACAGGTAAAAGTTGTAGCACCACACGTTTACACCACCACCGCTGCCCACGCTAATGCCCGCTGGCTCAGACTCTAGGACCCCCAAACTCATAGGCGCCCCACTATCTCCTCTATAATCGCTACTAATATTCTCCACCCGTCAGACCCGTCGAGATAGGCGCCCGGAATCACCGGCGCAGGTCGGTCGCCCCTAGGATAAGTTCGATACCCTAAGGAGTAGAAGTAACTGAATCCGTACCCTCGCAGCTCACCTCTAGCCCCTCTGGAGTCGTTGACCACTGCCTCCCATCCGCGGAGGAAACTCTCTCCCTGGTCTCGCCCCTCTTCTACATAGAGGGCCACATCAAAGTCTCCCGTCCATAGGCGGAATGTATAGCACCACACGTCGACCCCACCGTAGCTTCTTACGCTAATCCATTCTGGGACCGCTGCTAGGCTCATTCACCCTAATCAACGAGAGATGACTTTAGTCCTCCTTCCCTATTTGGCCACTCGAGAGACTACCCCTACCCTGCAAGGAAAATGCCTGTGAGCCCAGAAGGATCAAATGGACCAGAGAAGGAACGCCGTCTCACTCGGCTACCTTCTTGTCCTCCCCCGCTGGGAGGTCCTCCCACTTCCAGGTATAAGGAATAGTCGCGAACACAGGTTATCCCCGAAGAAAGTTGGCAACCCCTCCTCCGGAGTCGGATCGTAGTCACACACCTGTGCCCTATGTCCCCCACCGAACCGATCCCTAGTCCTAGTTAGCCTATCCGGAACCACGCCTCTACTCGACCCACCTCAAGCGTGGAATTATCCGGGTCCCAGGACTTGATCCGCCTATCAATCGGTGATCACTACCTTATCTATTTCCTCTCCCCATTCACCTCATCGTGAACTCTTCTCACTTCGTTCCCTCCTTTCTTCTTTGCCTCCGACTGACTCTTTTCTCTCTTGGAATCACGGAATGCAATCGGGGTATCCGAAAAAGGGGTAGGAGAAGCAAAGATTTAGGAAGAGTCTCTCAGGTTGGGCAGATAATCATACGTACCTTGTGGTCCTTGGTTCCTTCAATACTCATTCTCGTAATCCCAATAATCCCCTAGGTCCGAGTCCGAGAAATCGGCAAGGCACTGGTCCACCCAAGACCCATCCTCCGATCCCTCGTCCAAGGCGCCCCACGTATCTCTCACCCCTTCTCCCTGGGGCAGCCCCTCCCCCTCACTCACAACGGCGGTTGTATTTCCCTCGCTCCCTTGCCCTGGAACCAGAAGCACCACTCTCCTTACCCCCAAGTCCCGAACGGTCCTCGCTTGAGGACCCCCATCCCAAGCGGGAGGCGTCTCTCTCGCAGGCCCCGCACACAACCCACGTGGGTCGAGAATCGAAAACCCAAAACCCTCCCGCGAAACCCTTTCCGGTGCGGGAGCCGCCCCTTGAGCGGGCGCCCTCCACAACTCGTGCGGGTCAAGGATGTTCGGCGACCTCCTTGGATCCCAAATAGATATCGCCCTCGGACCCTCTCGAACCCCCCTTTCTTCTCTCCCCCTTGAGTCCACTCTCCCTCCTCGCGTCCGGACCCTACCACACTGTCTTCCCCGACGACTCATCTTACCACCCTTTGGTTGCTTTTCACCCTCGTTCAAACCCCAGCAAACAAACTGTGTTAGCCCTCTTAGTTCGTCGATTTCTGAAATAAACACACCAAAAACATCACACTCCCCAGCAAGGACTAACCTGAATCATCCTGGAGCAGCAGGGCCGAAGTCGCAAGCGGGGCCAGAGCGGACCTGCAAAAATCGAGAGTTCCCGACACCCCCAATCCCTAGCACCCAACACGCCCAGCAACCCCTCCTACGCAGAAATAAGACCCCAACAGAACCCCCACCGATGCTGCGGAAGAAAACGAAAGTCGCCGCACGGATGGTCGAAGAAAAAAGCCCGAAGAAGTCACGCTGAAAAGGAAAGCCATGGCCGAAAGCCCAGAGAACTTTGATGCTGAATCCCGGAAAACTTGAGGCCAAAAACCCAGGAAAAAAAAATCCTACCTGTCACGCCAGTCCTCCCTCACCCTGCAGTTACTGAGCCGGCCGAGGCCTCGGGAGTAAGCCCATCCCCGGCAACGGCGCCACTTTGTCGGCCAGGGGCGTTCCCTCCGGGGTGCGTCGCGACAGCCTGTCTTCGACCGCTATTGCGGCCGACCCGGGGCGCGTCCTCAGCCCGACCAACGGCGCGCATCGTGCAGCCTGCCCTGTTGCCCAACTCGCTTGTCCCCACTCGTCGGATGGGCCCCCGGACCGCCCCCGTCGGTACTCGTTCGCGGGCTCCGTCACCGGTACGAAAACAGGTGGGGTCCCATCAGGTCTCCGACCCCCTTTTTCCTGTTTCGCACAGGTCGGTCTACAGTCTTTCGCCAACCTCTACGATCTAGATCCCGCGTTTGTTAGATGTGCGGCGGAGCCTCAACAACCATACGTCTTTCCTTCCTTCGCCTCCCCATTTCCTCCCTCTCTCTCTCTCTCTCTCTCTCTCTCTCTCTCTCTCTCTCTCTCTCTCTCTCTCTCTCTCTCTCTCTCT
>BFEA01000030.1:2811687-2822114 GCA_003427395.1 Chara braunii
AGGCGCCGGACCATTCGATGGTCCGGAGTCCCCGAGGCGCCAGACCATTCGATGGTCCGGAGTCCCCGAGGCGCCGGACCATTCGATGGTCCGGAATCCCCGAGGCGCTGGACCATTTGATGGTTTGGAACCGAGGCGCCGGACCATGGGATGGTCGGGTGTCCCCGAGGCGCCGGACCATTCGATGGTCCGGCGTCCCCGGGCTGCCGGACCATCCCATGGTGTGGAGGCCTCGAGGCGCCAGGTCATGGAATGGTCCGGCGTCCCCGATGTGCCGGACCATCCTATGGTCTCTGTTGGACCCCGAAACGCCGACCACTCCATGGCCCGGAGCCCCCGAGGCGCCGGACCACCCCATGGTATGGAGCCTCCCCCCCCGAGGGCCCGGACCATCGAATGGTCCGGCGCCTCGGGGTCGCTGGACCACCCCACGGTCCGGACCCCCTGATGCGCCGGATCACCCCACGGTCTGGAGCCCCCAAAGCCCCAGATCACCGGATGTATCGGCCCCCCGGGGGCGCCGAACCACCCCATGGTCTGGGCCCCCGAGTCGCCGGACCACCCCATGGTCTGGAGCCCCCGACGCACCGGACCATCGGATGTATCGGCACCCCGTGGGCGCCGGACGACCCCATGGTCTGGACCCCCCGAGGCGCCGGAACAGCCCATGGTCTCGAGGCCCCGACGCACCGGACCATCGGATGTATCGCCGTCCCTGAGGCGCTGGACCACCCATGGTCTCGATCCCCCAAGGCATTTTACCACCCATGGTCTGGAGCCCCAGAGGCGCCGGACCACCCCATGGTCTTCAGCCCCCGAGGCGTCGGACCACCGGATGTATCGCCGTCCCCGAGCCGCCGGACCATGCCATGGTCTGGAGCCCCCGAGGCGCCGAACCACCGGATGTTTCGGCGTCCCCGGGGCACCGGACCATCCCATGGTGTGGAGCCTTGGGTGTTCGCCCATCCTCGTCGCGCCGGACCATCTCATGGTCCGGAGCCACCGAAGCGTCGTACCATCCCCGTGGTGGGGAGCCCTTGGGGACACCGGACCATTGGATGCTCCAACTTCCTCGAGGCGCCCGACCATCCCATGGATTCTTGCTCCGCGGCGCCTCCGTGGCTCCGGAATATGGGAGGCCCCCGAGGCCTCGGACCATACCATGGTTCGGAACGCGTGAGGCGCCTGACCATTGCATGCTTCGGCACAAACTATGAAATATACATTCTTTGTGTTTGCTAGAGTTTTAATCAGCATCGTTTTTTCCGATACGTTGTTACAATTTTCTTTCCCTTTTTTTGTTTTTTGTTTTTTTGTTTTTTTCGGAATGAAAAAAATGGGGAAAAAAAAAAACCCACGTACACACGCAGCAGGGGAGTGTTATATCAGAAGCCGGGAAAGGAGCCCCATGTCCCATACAAATAAACATAACTGTCTGAAAGGCGAACAACGCAGACCCCCGATGGAGATGGCTCCAAACTAGTGCTGAAGGGCTACACCAGCTGGAAAGCGGGTCCAGCGTCCCAGTTTTGTACACCACACTGCTGTTTGATTTGACTAGCAGCGATCCTCCCACCTTCACACCAGTTCGCCTTCTCGACCTCCCACCCTGCCTTTGTCCTTGGCATGTACATAACACAAATGTCCCAGTTTTGTACAAAAAAAAAAAAAATAACATAAGAGGACACGGAGGCGCGACTGCAATAGACAGGTACTGGGGCATACCACACGAACCCACCTACGTAGTACACACTGCAGAATGTACGCCCTGTACCCCGACACCACACGCTTCCCGCCATGGTTGAAAACAATCTGACTATGGAACTGTTTGACAATGTTCCAGGATTCAAGTGGACCTCCACGAGCAGCCAAAGCCATACAACGCGTTCATCGATGAGCCGACTGTGAGGCACTGCGGTTCGTTGATGGTCGCATTCTTTGTGAACACTGAAATGTATTTCATGCGAACGAACCCTCCACCCCCTGTCAACGATTTCCCTATTGCATCACAGATACACGTCACTTTTTTATCCACCTCTTGCCAAATGTCGATATCGTCGACTTGACCGGCTAACACTATATTCATCCTATCGTTCGGACATCGGCCTTGCACTAAGCATATGCCCTTCTTTTGGAAACTCAACTTGTTGCGCAAGACATATACAACTGTGTCGGTTAAAGTTCGACTTTTGTTCGAACAAGCCACGCACAACACCCTACCGAATATGAATTTGGCTAAACGTAATCTGATGCAATAGTACGACACAGCTCGTAGAGATAGGGCCTGGCCGCGGAGCGGGTGCTACTCAAGGTCAGGACTTAGGCGAGCGCAATCCAACATTTCTTGCTTCATCGCAGTAGACCAAACACGTGGCGAAGTCGAGGTGTATTCACATTCTTGCAAGCTGCACTCACGATGACAAAGCCACAATGAGGCACGCAAATGGCGGAGGTACTTTGGGACGAGGACGTTGTTGGGCACTGGGATCAGATTTCCCCACTCCATCATGCTAGCGAATTTATAGTCATTAGCCCATGGACAGTCTCGCATTACGCTCTCCCAAAAACTATCGTTCGACATGTCGAGATGCTCATCAACGAAAGGGGCAACAATCATCCATGGATCTGATTCGAAGTCCTCCCTGGTTGCAGTCAGGATTTTCGTGTTTCTGCCAGAACGTCGTATCGACAGTGCGCAAGGGTGAAACGGTTGTGGTCGACGCTGGAGCCATATCGCACGATTCATCGTATATGAAATTTTCATCGTCAGTAAGATGTACCCTACACACATGAATGAACACAACATACATCAATTATTGTGCACCCTGCCTTCCCGTGTGGCCGAATACCACAGGTAATAGACAACTTTGTTCCGATGAGTAACATACATTTCGGGGCATCGAATATTGGCGTATCGACTACAAAAAACATATATCTTTCTATCACGAGAAACATACATGCCGCTATACCTGAGCTAACCTGCGAACATATTAATGGACTAACAAAATGCTTGTATAGCAATGTGTCCATCAATCGACATAACTTACGTTACAGTAGCACATCAACGCAATCCAACATCCCTTACATACACCCGTAAGCACGAACAGTTTCACTCCCCACGCTGCACCGTGACCCTTTCACCTACAGTTAAGTTGAAAGCAAACGTTGTCTTTTACTGAACCCGTACAAAGCAGACAGCGACAAACCGTAAGTAAGGCGGAGGGGGTCTTTGTATTTTCCCTTTTCCGAGAATGGAGAGATGTATTTCATGCGAACAAACGTCCCGTTTCTAGCCAAGTACTTCCCCATTGCATCTCTGATGCGCACAATGTGAGTCTCAACCTCCAACTTTTCGTCGCCTTATGATACTCTCACGTGCTGCATGAAATCGGACTTGCTCTCCCTACCTAAGCACTTGAGAAGCGAGAGGCAATCTTTAGTAAGATGTAAACTATTGTGGGTCGCAAAAACGACGGCGTCTGTCAAAGTTGTTGCATTGTTCGTGTAGGCCACACATAATATCCTGCTGACAGGCTGGTGTCCTATTTTCACATGGACACAACCGTAGGAAATCACACTGGACGAATTCTGACAACTACTAGGCAAAGGGTAGTCACTCAAGAAGTCGCAGAACCTTGCGCATGTCAACAACTCGAATTGCTTAATCGGGGACTAGGTCCTGGACGAGGTTGTGATGCACTTGAACTCTAGAAAGTCGAAGTTGGCATCGGAGGCCGCAAAGGGGAATGTCTTTGCGGCAACAAATCCGAAGGCAGCAATTGTATCATGTTTCCCCACTCCAACATGTTAGCAAAGCGATACTCGTTCGCCCATGGACATAAGGACATTGCGGACTCCCAATCCTCTTCACACCAATAATGAATAGGCCGATCAGTCCATGGCACGACGCCCATCCACGGATCCATCTCAAAACCTTCTCGAGTGGCGGCGATGATCTCCGTCCGCTCCCGTGTTCCCTACTTGCCGCTCGTGGTATTAGCGGGAACGCAGCTCTGACCGAGTCGTCCTCGTGGTGGAGATGCTTGGCGTTCTCTCTACTCGACGGCATAGCACACACACACACACACACACACACACACACACACACACACACACACACACACACACACACACACACACACACACATACATATCTCCTTTATTAGGAGAGGAAATAATAATTTATAAACCATGATATATTAAATAATAAAATAAATAAATAAATAAATAAATAATATATTTTTAAAATATAATTATATAAAATTAATATTAATAATAAAAGATAAATTAAATTAAAAAATATATATATTAAAAAATAATAATAATAATAAAATAATATAATAATAATTATCTACGTTGCGACTTGTACTCACCCCCGTACGAGTACAAGTTGTACTCATTTCTTGTACACTACTCGTACTCAAGGCCCCGTACGACTTTTTTTAATTTTTTTTACTGTTTTTATTTTTTTTTTCCAATTCTAATAAGAATCTGCAGATGGTGCTCACGCAAATGTTGCTTGTCTTAGGATGTTATATCACACATATGTTTTTCGGGTTTTTTGGATGACCTTTTTTTTTTTTTTTTTTTTTTTTTTTTTGTACGGGTTGTATGGGGGCATACAGGTTCCCGTACAGATACTATCTGTATGTTTTGTACGGAAAGGCCCTGTACGTGTACGTTCGGTAACGTAGATAATTATAAAACAAAAAAAATAAAATAATAATAATTTAATTTAAAACCTTTTGTTGATAATATTAAAGTCAAAAAAAAGAAATTATTTTTTTTTATAAAAGATTAACACAGTTAGAAATTTTAATACACTGACGTTCTGAAAATCTATAAGCACGACTTGGAAAATCGTATACCACTCGCCCTTTCGATACCGATCCAGATTACAAGGCAATCTCACAACTTTAAGACGAAACATCCACCAACAAACCAATACGATACAAGCTACCAAATTTACATACCAATATACTACATACACTAGATAACGCTAACTAGTTATGGGAGTACCTAAACCGCAGGCAGTGGGCACACGGATAAAACAAAAACAAAAAAATAAACTCACATGACAGACCCCGAAACCCACACGTTTTGCAAAAGAAACCCAGTCCGGTCTAAACAACACCTGCTGAAAACACCAGTCCGTAACGACGTGAATGCCACAATAGAGGACAATGCCCACGCATAAAAGACAAGCAGGAAATAACGCTACCTACTTCCTCCATAGCCAACCCTTCCCGTTTAGAATAAACATTACACACATGGCTACAGAAAAAGACAAAACCAAAAGATCCCATGACAGAAAATCGCCCTGACGCATAAGCTACGAAACAGACCCAGAGCACGACACGGTGATAGCTCACCTCTAGCAAAAGACGGCTTACACCCAGAGCAGACATTCCTCCCACGATACACCCTTACGACCACTACCAAGCACCCCCGCCTTCCCAATCTAAACCCCAGGACAGTACTGCCACGAGGCTACAGCGACCCCATGCACTAGGCAGGCTATCAAACACAACACCTCTGAAAAACAAAACAAGGCATGCCAGTCCCCTACATAGAAAACACCCTTACCAGTAACCTTCACTTTCCTTCATACACGCATTACACCAGTCCGAAACGACGCCATAAAGAACAACGCCCATGCATAAGAGACAAACGGGAAACAACGCTACCTACTTCCTCCATAGTCAGCCCTTCCCGCGCACAACAAGCATTGCACACACGGCTACACGAGCCAACCGGTAAAAGACAAAACCAAAGAATCCTGTGACGAGAAACAGCCCTGGCGCATAAGCTACGAAACAGACCCAGAGCACGACATACTGATAGCTCACCTCTAGCAGACGATGACGTACACCCAGAACAGACCCTCCTCCTACGATACACCCATGCATCCACTACCAAACACCCCTGCCCTCCCAATCTAAACCCCAGGACAGTACTGAGACAAGGCTACAACGACCCCCTACACTAGGCACGCTATCAGACACGACGCCCTGCACAAACCAGTCCTTTACACAGAGACACACCTACTGCTAACCTGCACTCTCCCTCACATACGCATTGCGTCACCTTCCCCCCCAAAAAACGCAGGTACTACACACACCGCCATCCTACCCCCGCGAATCCCAGCTTGCACTCAAACCTGCTACACTGCACATTCTTCACATACATATCAATATAATACCTATGTGCCCTCGAATACACCTGCGAACGCAAATGCACTCATCTGCTTGCTGCATCGCTGAAGTACCAAACCTGCGTTTTTTCTGGCCCACCTCGCCGTAACACGAGTCCCCTCTGCTTCTCTCCCACGAGCACATCTGCTCGCGAGCTGCATCGGGTACCTGGGCTCGAGTGTACGCAATACAGTGCATCGTGCTTAGCACTTACACTGTAACCAGCTGACGGTACGCTACACGGCTGCAACTCCAGCTATGGCGACATCTGACCTTCCTGCGACACCGACCATGACAACTCAGGTTAGACTCGCTAACTCTACACCCCCTATCTGCCTACTATGGCTTACTCACCGCCCCATTCCCCCTTTGTTTCCCCCACCCCTTCCTAACAGGAGCCTCTACTAAACTAACCCCTCTGATGAGCTGCTATGGGTGCTAGGCGGCGAAAAGCGCGCTTAAGGGCGTGCACCCCCCCTATGGTTGGGTCCTTAGACCCTCTCCTAACCCCAGCTAACCTGCTAACTTTAATCTTAATTGCTCCTATAACTTACATATTGTTGGGTGAACCCTATGCCGGACTAAAAGGACCAACCGGCTTCGTCTACAGTCCCATGCGTTGGGATAGCTGTGTTCTTACACAACCCCCCCACACACTCGCCCGGATCATAAATCCTGTTGCTATGGTTGGGGTTGAATCCCCACCTCTGTAGACTATGCCACCTGTCCGATCTAACCATACTGTAAATGCCACAGGAATACCAACCTAATTTTACCAGTATCCGATTCCCGCACATTCACCAAACACCCCTGACCCCCCACCCCCTACCCTCCGCCGCCCACGAGCTTTACTCCATGGCACTAATATGCGCAACTCCCCCTAAAACTACTTACCTTAGCCGATACACGCTTATGCAAAATTAATTATAAAACCACCCGTTTTTTTTAATATACAAAAACTATGTGAATATTACTCCAAACCACACCATAGAACCACGCTTACGAGTTCTTAGATAACGAAACTTAACAGGGGAAACGAAAAAAACAAAACATAGTAATCCCTGATTGCTTGTCAGAATAACCATCTATATCCTAACCACTCCTATGCTATAAACCCCCCCCTCCCTTTCCCTCTTCACTTCTCAAGATGCTAAAAGATTGACCGTCCCCTTCCACCTATAAATCTTATTATCTCGCGCTGCCCCAGTTCTGCTACCATCTCTTATTAGGGTTTCCAATAAGTAATCTGATTTTCCGAATGAATGACTCTGCCTATAATATTTGTTTTCACAATAACAAAATAAGTATGCATACCGTCTCAGGTATCCTCAAATACTAGTAGAGAAGACCGTAAATTCCCTTGACTGCCAAACCATTAGCCCCTAAATTACTAGTAGGCATAATATGCAATAGCTATTAATGATGATATATAACGATGTTCCTCAGCGATTGTGGCGAGTTTTGAATCTGAAAGACGAAAGATCTCGCGTCTACCAAAGCATGATCAAGCCCGTAGATTTCTATATCCAACACATAGAAGCGTTATACTACCGTTGTTTCAGAGAAGCGTCTACCAACGATGACTGTTTTTCACCAAAATAGCACCGCCAATTACCTTTACCAGAGCCCCCCTCAATTGCAATCAGGAGTGATATTTTGCTACACAACTAGAAGTTACGCACAAAGATAATAATGGTCGTTGTCACCTCACTATCTTCTGGCAAATATACAAAACTCGCACATATCAATATTACTTTTATACAGATCGACACGCAACACGTGTAGTAATAGCTCAACACTAATCTTTACCGTACACAGTGATAATAAATTTGCTCCTGCCAATATACGGATGATGAATATGCATGGGTTAATTGAAATAAATAAATTACCATGCGCATACGAATGTCTTCCCATCAGATTGGACCTCCCAAATGAAAATCTTAGGGACATCATAATACGATACATACCTTCAACACTCATACAAATTAGTTGCGAGAAAGCTCTTTATGCCTAAAAAGCTCTGTAGCACCAAGCGCCTGCATTAAATCCGAATGAATATTAGAAACGATACCATGCCATACATGGATACGTACCTATCATTGCGCATGTATATATCTTCGCATACGAAAGTACGTATCTCCCCCTGTGTCTATGCTGACCACCTCATATACATAATTTTTATATACGCTTTGGACAGTAAAACGGGACATACCAGTCTTACGGAACACTAGACCTAGCGGCAACTATGGTAACAGGATCAAGCCCGCAAAACACCATAAATACCGTTTACGAAGGTATGATCGCACCATAGAAGCCTTTGACAAATCTTCTAATACAAGTAAAGATGTATGGTTTCTACCCAACACGAACCTCTTAGTAGGAAGGTACACTTGATGTTCAGATAATAATAATATTTACTAGGATGCAGGAGAACAATAGCAACGACTGCTCTCCGGTAATATTCGCATCCGTCTTTAGATGCGTACTGTACAGTTAGGTAAAATGTCCCATACTCTGAGCTGCACTAATCTCAAGGCACGTACCTACGTATAACTTTTTTTTTTTAAAGTTCTTTCACTAAAACAAAACATTACTATACGTCATATGATGACACGTCAACTACGAAGCACATAATGGTGTTTCCATATAAACGCCACAAAACGTCATTTCTTATACATTACTACTGCAAACGTGAAGATGTGTCGGCTACAAGAAGGCGAAATCATATGGAGCGCATACGCAACGCGATTGGATGAATTTTAATGCCCGTCCCCTCCATGGGCATATGGTCCCTTGGTGAGATAGTGTCGAATACATCTGACTTGTGTTCCACGCCCTAATTTTGCGCGATGTAGCAATATTTTCAACAAAAATAGCTTGAGTAAGCCGTTAAGACTACGTCGATTGACATTAAAAGATTCGTGTCAGTACGAGCTACGCAAATTACTTACTAATGATGTCACAAATCGAGGAAAGAACGCTAGTTGCACAATAATTGACCCTGAAACGAATAGTACGTACATATCGAATAAGGACATTTCTGGTGCTCCTATACTTGTCAATTGCTATAAAATTCAAAGCAGGATCTGTGAACAGCATGTAGTTACGGTAGACCTAGTCGCTGATATAAATATGATGCACTTACCAAATCATCAGCAAAAACACGCGGTCTCTTGGATACTGCCGCATTAGATAATATATAGACCCTAAAAGGTTATACGGATGCACGTTTGCTTTATGATTTCTGGTGTGCCTGTTTTTCGTAGCAGCAAGCATGGACTGAAGATTGGTAGACAACAACACAAAAGTAATCGTTTGAAGATGTGATGATGAAAGTGCAATAAGAAAAAACTCAGAAAGGACAATAAGATAGCACGACTAATTTTTCCTAACCTAAGGTGCATTCCTTTCTGATGTAAGTTAGCAAACAGAACCTTTCCCGTAAAAGCCTTTTTGTTTTCTTTCTTTTTTTAAAATAAACCACCCCCTCTCATGCTTGATTTAACGGGGAAGCCTTACTAAATTACACAAGGACATGGACTGTTGCACAAAGATACGTGCATTCCTATACAGCCCCTGTATGAATGAATAGGTGTATATTACTGATGCATGTACGTTTTCTCATGTTTTTGAAGGATGCCTGTATATAATTTTGCATCAGTAACGACAAAATGCATTTAGTACCATAACTTCATCGTTGAACAAGGATGTTAACGCACAAAAATTACTTCTCAGCTAGGCTACCAGAGTGGCCCGGGGTCACTTGCCCGGCCGGGCCAAAATAATTAAAAATAAAAAAAAATAAAAAAATATTTTTTGTATTTTTTTTTTTTTTTTAAATTTGGTGAAGAATTTCGATGTGACCCTGAGGGGTGGAGCAAGGCCCGTAGGGCCACTGCTCGTAGGGAAACGAAACAAAAGAAAGAGAGTTTTTTTGTGCAGTTGTAACGTGTAACCCATAACTGCTGGAAGCAGTGGAAAGCAGACCTGACTTCGGATCCATAACATATATTGCTGGCCTGCTCCATTGCCGTACAATCTTTGCCGAACGTCGGATTTGTGCAGATGCACTGAGGCCTTGGGAAAAAGACAAATTAACAAGGAATTCGTATGTTCAATTTTTTTTTTTTATGTGCCCTTCGATATTTTCAGGATCTGTGTAGTATCTGTTCTGATCAGTTGGAAAAAAAAAAAAAGATATATTTAGGGGTTCTGGACCCCCCAAAAAAAAAA
>BFEA01000030.1:2822366-2839370 GCA_003427395.1 Chara braunii
GGGTGCAGGGACCGGGGGTCCGGGTCCAGGGTCGGCGGGGGTCCCGGGGTCGGGGCCGGGGTGCTGGGTGCTGGGTGCCAGGGGCGGGGTCCCGCGGGGGTGCCGGGTGTCGAGCGGGCGCGGGGGTCTTCAGTGGGGTCCGGGGGTCGGCGCCCCCGCGGGAGGGGGTCCGGGGGTGAAATCTCGGCCCCGGCTTTGCCCCCAAGGGTCCCCGGGTGACAACCCTGCCTCCAACAGTCTGGCGCCTCGACGACGCCGGACCATAGTGGGTGCAGCTGCTGCTGATGTTGTTGCTGGTCCAACCACTGCAGCTGCTGCTGTTGTTCGATACCGCGATGTTGTCGCTGGTGCAACTGCTGCTGCTGCTGTTCGATACCGTTGTGTCGTCGCTGGTGCAGCAGCTGTTGCTGCTGTTCAATACCGCTAGGTTCTCGCTGGTGCAGCTGCTGCTGCTGCTGTTCGATACCGCTATATTGCCGATGGTGCAGCAGCTGCTGCTGCTGCTGTTCGATGCCGCTATGGGGTTGCTGCTGTTCCAAACTGCGCGAGGCGTCCGATGGTCTGGCGTCATCGAGGCGCCGGACCCTCCAATGGTCTGGCGCCTCGACGACGCAGGACCATAGTGGGTGCAGCTGCTGCTGATGTTGTTGCTGGTCCAATTGCTGCAGCTTCTGCCGCTGTTCGATACCGCTATGCTGTCGCTGGTGCAGCTGCTGCTGCTGCTACTGTTCGATACCGCTATGGGGTTGCTTCTGTTCCAAACCGCGCCGAACCCTCCAACCGTCTAGCGCCTCGATAACGTCGGACCATAGTGGGTGCAGCTGCTGCTGATGTTGTTGCTGGTCGAACTGCTGCAGCTGCTGCTGCTGTTCGATACCACTATGTTGTCGTTGGTGCAGCTGCTGCTGCTGCTGTTTGATACCGCTGTGTTGTCGCTGGTGCAGCAGCTGCGGCTGCTGTTCGATACCGCTATGGGGTTGCTGGTGCAGCAGCTGCTGCTGCTGCTGTTCGATACCGCTACAGGGTTGCTGCTGTTCCAAACCGCGCCGGACCCTCCGATGGTCTGGCGTCGTCGAGGCGCCGGACCCTCCAATGGTCTGGCGCCTCGACGACGCCGGACCATAGTGGGTGTAGCTGCTGTTGATGTTGTTGCTGGTCCAACTGCTGCTGATGCTGCTGCTGTTCCATACCACTATGTTGTCCCTGGTGCAGCTGCTACTGCTGCTGTTCGATACCGCTATATTGCCGATGGTGCAGCAGCTGCTGCTGCTGCTGTTCGATACCGGTATGGGGTTGTTGCTGTTCCAAACCGCGTCGGACCCTCCGATGGTCTGGCGTTGTCGAGGCGCCGGACCCTCCAATGGTCTGGCGGCTCGACGACGCCTGACCATAGTTCTTGCAGCTGCTGCTGATGTTGTTGCTGGTGCAACTGCTGCAACTGCTGCTGCTGTTCGATACCGCTATGTTGTCGCTGGTGCAGCTACTGCTGCTGCTGTTCGATACCGCTGTGTTGTCGCTGGTGCAGCAGCTGCTGCTGCTGTTCGATACCGTATGGGGTTGCTGGTGCAGCTGCTGCTGCTGCCGCTGTTCGATACCGCTATGGGGTTGCTGCTGTTCCAAACCACGTCGGATCCTCCGATGGTCTGGCGTCGTCGAGGCGCCGGACCCTCAAATGGTCTGGCGCCTCGACGACGCCAGACCATATGGGGTGCAGCTGCTGCTGATGTTGATGCTGGTGCAACTATTGCTGATGCTGCTGGGAACCGCTGTCGACACCGTGCTGTTCGAAACCGCTGTCGGGTTGCTGCTGATGATCTTGCAGGTGTGGTTGCTATTGCCGCTGCTGCTGCTGATGTTGTTCCTGGCGCAACTGCTGCTAATGCTGTTCGATGCCACTACCGGGTTGATGCTTTTCGAAACGGCGCCGGACATCAGCCTTGCACTGAACAATAGACGGCTTCCTGTCCGGATGCACAGAGGATACACGGAGATTACGGGCAGAGGTCACACAGAGGTTACACAGAGGTTACACCCGGGTTGCACAAACCCTCCGACGGTCCGACGTCGTCGGGGCGCCAGACCATCGGGGCCTCCGCGTCACCAGACCCTCCTTCCTTCTCCTTCCTTTCCTTTCTCTTCCTCTTGCTCTCCGGGTGCTGTGACAGAGATTACAGGCAGAGGTTACACAGGGTCTGCCGCCTGGTGGTCGACGTTACACAGTGAGAGAGCTTATAGGCAGAGGCTGCAGAGTGTGAGAGATAACAGGCAGACATTGTGCCGGGATTGTACGTGGATGTTACACAGACATTAGAGGCAAACGTTACAACGAGTACACCGAGATTATGGGCAGCGGTTGAACAGGATCTGCCGCCACGTCGTCGAGGTTACACAGTGCGACAGATTGCAGGCAGTGGTTGCACATGCCCTCCGATGGTTCGGCGCCGTCGAGCCGCCGGACCATCGGAGGGCCCGGCGTCACCAGACCCTCCTTCCCCTACCTCCTTCTTCCTTTCCTTCGTCTTCCTCTTCTTCTCCGGATGTTGTGAGGGATGTTACAGGCAAAGGTTACGCAGACATTAGAGGCGTGTTGGTGTTGGATGCGGTGGTGGTGTTATGCAGCTGCTTGCTCGTCAGGGGTCTCAACACCGAAGGTTGTCGGAAGGGCGGTCACGTTCCAAGAGAAGTATTGGGCGATCGATTGGGACCTCGGTATGAAAGTTCCCTGTTGCGGGCCATGCATTTTCTTGCGGGATGAGAGTGGTGGTTACTACCCGTGCGGGGGTATCAAGACTTACTCGTTTGATAAGAACATGCCTGACGAGGAGTACATGAGATTCCATTTGACGACGTGTTTCAACCGCGACGGTCACGAGGTGCTTGACAACTACAAGCTCATGTCTCTCCAAGTCGACAAGTTCCAAGGTTACGGCATCCGCGCTGCATCAATGCCGCCGTTCGACAAGTCGCAGAAGAAGGATGCGTCGCAGATGGTGATGCTAACGCCGTTCGAGTTCCTCAAACGCATTAATTGCTATAAGGTGTCGAACCATATCGTGACGATTGACAACAGCCTGCAGTTGTCAACTCCCTTCGTGCCTTTCGACTGTGATCTTGGAGACTTCGCAGACATGGTGCGACGTCACAAGCTGTAGGCAATGGGTCAAGCCGTTTTGCGAACTACCGTACATGTGAGCTCGCCACAGGCGGTAGGCAAGAGTTGTGGGGAGCCGAAAACAGCTGCCCGTATGAGCAAAAGTGGGGCCGCATCGACACAGGGAAAGAGCGTGAGCAAATCAGCTTCTCTGCTCCAGCCGAAGGGTGTGTCTGCGACGCGGGCACCATCACATGCAGAATATGCGGCACGCGTTTCTTTGAATCCGGCTGGTGGGGCCACTGACCATGAGGATGACGACGAAAACACAGAGGAGGACTCGCGCTTCAGACAATGGGACGGTGGGCGGTGGCCCGATGGCAATAATGCGAAAGACAAGGAAGGGGACGACGACGAACAGCGGTCCCGCGACGACACACACGATGAAGAGGGAAGCTTGGAGGATGACTTGGCCGAAGGCGATGGTAGTGAAGGCCAAGAGGATGGTGGTCACGAAGGCGATGGGAGTGAAGGAGAAGAAAACGAGGATGCTACAGAACGGGAAGACAACTACGAAGGGGGGAGCGAAGGAGATGAGGGTGGGGCGGACGACGACGACGGCGGGAATAGAGGGTCACAGAAAAGGCGGGAACTGTCTTCCCGTGCCACAAGTCATGATGGTCCGGCAGAAGATGACGATGTGTTGCATGGAACACGGAGGTCTGTGTGCATGCGCAAAAGGAAAATGAGATGTGGGAAAGCAGAGGAAGAGAAGCAGAGATAAGCTAAGCTCATCAGCCTACAGGCCTCAAAGGAGGCTTACAAGAGATCCTTGGAGGCCCAATCTGCTAAACCAGCAAAGGAAAAGCGTGAACGAACTCGATCTTCCCAGAGACCAAAGACGAAAGCAAAGGCCGAGGAGACAAAGGAAGTTGCGGACTCTGGGGACGAAGCGGCGGGGGTCGACCCGAGACATACAGCGTCAAAGCCTGGAGAGTTGACCAACGACACCATCGACACCACGAGATGTTTTTTCCTGGAATACGACGAGGACGGCAATGCGATAGATCGTCCTACCCAAGTGTTCGTTGATGTGGTCAAAATACTGCCCAACCCTTCGGAAGGCGTGCAATACAACCACAGACCGTTGAACGAGATGTTGGTCACCTCCATCAGGGATGCAATGGAACACCCGGAAAAGCAGAAGGAGTGGGACAGAAACATGTGGATTCTTGCTCCTGTCGTTGAGGTGCAGAAGGATGGCCGGAAGCAGTGGGAACGTGTGAAGCTGGAGGAGTGGGATGATGACAAGGTTGCCTCCTACCATTGGTACACAGTGGCCGGCCAACATACAGCGGAGGCAACAAAGAGGCTGGTCGCTGCAAAATCGTCTGCTGCCCACAACTGGGGCGTGCATTCTTGGAAGGCGCGGGTTGTGTATTTTGACGATGACCATTTGGAGGGGTATGCGTACATCTCCACGTTTGACAACACCAAGTAGACATGTGCTATCCCGTCGTCGTTTCGAATGACTGTGACTGTTATAAGAGGCCTGTGGCAGAGTATGAAAGAGCCAAAAGGTGATTGGCATCAGGCAAAGATGGTGGAAGAGAGGACTGCACAGCGTGACCAATATCATGAGTTCGTACGGAAAGCTATACGAATGACTCATGACACATCACTCTGGAATCAGTCGTTGGCGAAAAGATTTGTGAGGAATTGGTCAAACCTTTTGAGACCCTACATGTGTCTTGCGGCGAGCGGCAGGGTTGTGTGGAATCTGGTTGAGAAGTTCTTTGACAAATGGGAAAAAGACGAACTGCCAGGGCAGGACGGAGTGAGACAAGTGGATCAGGAAGGGAAAGCAGGCGAGGCGGCAGGACCGGGCCCTGCAGCGAAGACGGTGAAAGGCAAGAAAGTGTTGGTGCACTACGTCCAGTCCAACAAAAGCTCATCGGGTTTCTATGTTTGCATCAATAATCCCCCCGCGAGCGCATGGAAGGTGTTCGACAATTTCACATCAAGGGAGAAGGAAATGACCCTCGAGAAAATACTTGCGAGACACGTTGTCGTCACGATCGGAAGGGCATTTGTGAAAAAACTGATGAACATGCAAGACCTGTACGTGGAGGTGAGAAGGGAGAGATATATGGTTCGCATGTTTAACTATGTCCTCTTCAAGATAGTGCAGAGGTCGGAGGAGGAGTGAAATGCCAAGTTCTTCATTGGCTACGATACCATAATGAGGCGGTTTACACCACAAGGGTTGACGACAGAAAAATGGGAAGAAACAAAGTCCAAGATCGTAGCAGAGAAGACTATCAATGTCCCGAAACGATTGGGCGGCGTGGATTAGGCGAAACTAGGAAAAAGGAATGTCGGGGGGCACAAGGTGACGACTGCAATATATATGGAGTGTCCGTATTTCCTCAAACTTTTCGTGCATGAGATTCTTGGTGCAGTTGACCAATTGAGGGACGACCTGAGACGGATCAGCTCAAATGCTCAGCACATAATGTGGGACAAGCGCAAAGATCACACGACGTATCTTCCTGTCTACATCATACCTGTGGACGCACTGCACTCGACAAAAGATTTGACTCATGCCGTGAGAAAGCTGAGTTGTCACCTTGCAGTATTGGACTTGGCTCCGTTGAAGAATCTCGACGCATGGAACGACCAAAGGTTTCGCGAGCTCCGCCAAATGATGACGGTGTTGTGCGGGTCGCATTGGGCGCTAATCGTATTCAGCGCATTGAAAGTCGAGGAAACGGTGTTGAGGAACGTCTTCAGGTGGGACAGTGTGAGAATTCTTCCAAGGCGCTGGCGTCGTTATAGCGAAGCAGCATCATCCTGCACCCAAGTTGGGAACCTTCCGTTGAGAGGGCATGACTCCATGACCATAGTCCTGCACGATACAGAGAACGACTTCAAAAAGGTCACGGTCGCAAAGCCTCGAAGGAAGGGGAAGGTGTTATTTGTACAATGTACAAAAAAGGTAATCGGCATGCGGGGCGATAGCAAACCTGTGTACGGGATATGGGAGAGAGAACCTGCAAAGATGAAAGACTTGTGCACCTGGTTTTCGAAGGAAGGGGAAGGTGTCCTGTTACTGGGCAACGTGCAGGCAGGAACAACGTGGGACTTGCTTCGCTCAGGACACCATGTCGTCGCATGCGATGGTTCCTCAAACCTGATGGAGTACTCCACTTTGTTCATCGATCGTCACGTCAACAATCCGGATAATAGGTGTCACTTTGAACGACCCAGACCTCAACATCGTGCAGACCGAGACATGTTTCTGAAGCTCGACAAGAAGAGGGACTCTCTGTGGAGCTATCTGTTCTGCAATGCACCCGCAACACCAACAGATGCAGATTATCTCCACCGTAAGGTGATAGCGATCCAACATCTGCAAGGATATCACAACGTCAAACGAGGTACAATTGAGATATTTTTGGGGCGATGTGAACACCTATGGTTTGAAAGGAAGCGAGACAAACTTTATGCCAAGGTTTACTGCGAGGTAATGGATGTTGGGGAGCAGTTTAACATTATGGACAATGAGGAGGAGACGGAGGATGAGGAGATTGACCTGCCATTGTCGGGCACGCATCACAATGCAGTGATAGAGGAAACACCTTCGCTGTCCGCTTTGGGTGGTCAACAAGCGATGGAGGAAGATGTTGGCGGCAATATCGCAAGTACCAGGACCGAAAATGTGATGTGCGGAACAACACCGAACACAGCTGGTGCAATGGAAGGCAGCACATCCAAGTGCGGCATGAAGGAAGCAACCCCAGGATTCATTTCGCTCGTGAGGAGAGTTTGCAATGACATAGAAGGAGCAACGGACGGCGAGACTCAAAATGTTGCGCATGCAGACAAGGAATCAGAGGACGGCCCATATGGGATGGACATAGAGGATGATCACCTTTTTCACATCCCGGACGACGCCCCCAAACAACTTGCACCTGGTGATAGCATATCATATGACATGAAGGAGATGAAAGGAGGACCTCACTTTCTAGACATAAAGTACAAAGAGTCACATGAACACGAGTGGGGGCATCACATCGTATGACATCCAGGTCTTTTCGAGCCTTGTGTGATTGATGGCAGATGGCACATGGCTATCCGAATGGGTGGGAAATGGGTATTTAGGGAAAGAGTCCTCAGGAGCAGGTTTTATGAAATAGCGAAGGACAGCTTGTCTACCCCCGTGAAGCAGGCGAACAAAGATGCGTCAGACCACAAAATATCAGACAAAGTGAACTCGTTGTTCGAATTCCTGCATGAAAATCACCTTCACGAGTATAGCGCTGCGTTCTACGACTAGAAATCGAGTCTGTCGTATGGAGCCGTCATATGGTCTGTGGACTACTGTGCAACGGACTGTATGTTCGACAGCGACATAGTTCTGGGATGCAGTCAAGGCCTTGAGGGACACACGAGTGCAAGGAAGAAGATCGATTCAGCAGCAGCAGGAGATGGTGGCGAGAGTATGGCAGACAAGGAAGGGCATATCAGGATGCAAAACACAAATGGAGATGAATTCGCAGAGCGGCCATCAAGCACACCGCAACCAACACTTAGACTGTCAGAAGGCATCAGTGCAGTAGGAGCCAGAAGTGAGACAACACCAACAGCGGGCGGGGAAGTTGTTGCACACGTGCATGGCGAGATTGAAGAGACCAGGGACAAAAAGCATCAGACGAAGAAGGGTCAAAATTTCAGGCACATGAGGGAGTGGAGGCGGTGGCAAGGAATGTCGATTCGCATTCCAAGCAGTCGCATACGACTGTCATCACTTCACATGCGCAAGGCACCGACGAAGCTACCAGGGAGCAAAGTGCGCATGAGAAAGAAGAGGGGAAAGGACCAGTGCATATGGAATGCACTGGTCCAGGAACGTAAATAGTTTCGGAGTCAACAATCGCAGAAATGAGAGATGATTTGGAGGGTGTCAGTGCGGCAGAGCATGAAAAGGTTCCAAGCACGGCAAACAGGGAGAGGGGGGAGGAAAATGAGAAAGAAGAGGAGGCGGACAAGAGTCGGAGTGTGATCAACTTGGTGGACCAGTCAAGTGAGAACGAAGAAACATCTGACAAGAAAGAAGCGAAAAAGTCGGGAGAGGAGTTTCAAGAAAGAGAGCGTGATTTGAGCGAAGGGAGTGAGGGAATATGCGGTAGAAAAAGAAAAGCAGGCAAGGAAAAAGAGGAATGCACAATGCGACGTTCAAAAAGAGGCAGGGAGAAGAAAGCACATTGCAACGTGTAGTGCATGTGTGCACATGGGTGTCTGCCTGCATTCACAGTCGATGGTAGATGTGTGTGTGTGTGTGTGTGTGTGTGTGTGTGTGTGTGTGTGTGTGTGTGTGTTACATCACCGGTGAGGATGAGATTTTAGAGTATGAAACGATGAGTGAGAGACGTGATTTATATGTCGCTTGTGTCGGTCAAGTACATATTACATTTTGAGTACGCTTCGAGTTTTTGACATGTAAATGAAAAAATGGAATGCACAAATTATATATAGATTGTGTCGATCGAGAAAAAAACAGCACGATGTGTATCAGATTATGCTATTTTTGTATGGAAAGTGCTCGATGAGTTCAAAATTTTCACATTGTTGCTACCTTCGGTGTATGTAAAGATGAAGTTTTCTCTCTCTCTCTCTCTCTCTCTCTCTCTCTCTCTCTCTCTCTCTCTCTCTCTCTCCAACACACACACACACATTCAAACACACACACACACACACACACACACACACACACACACACACACACACACACACACACACACACACAAACACACACGTACGCACGCACATGAACACATAATTGATAATGCAATGACTTCACATGTTAACAATAAGTAATCCCATTGTGGTGTGAACCAGGGACATTGCTACACGTCCAAGGCGAACGCCGATGTAAATACGGGTGGAGTATTCAATTAGCAACGGATGCTATCACCGAGTCGGAAGAAAATACATTGCGGCAATGGGAAAATAAGTTCAACAATTACAAAACACTGTCAAGCACCAAGAATCCAGCGATGCGAGAGGAGTTAAGATTCACGGTTCACGATATGAGTATCCTCATGAGTGGCACACGATGGCTAAACGATGACATTATAAACTTTTACAGCAATATGATAAAGGTTGACAAAATGTGTAGGACCTCCCATCGAGAGTGCGATACGCGAGCTAACATGTCCGCGAAGTACGCAAAGGGTTTGATTCCTTGAACAACTGTATGTAACTTTTTTTTTTTTGTCAAGCTCATGGATGACAACTTCAGATATCACTGTGACAAAGTAGCTAAATGGTTCAGAGACGTATTGATCGCAGATAATGACTTGATTTTAACCCCATACCATAATATTCATGAAAAGCATTGGACACTTGTTGCAGTAGACCTTCGACGGACAGTTATAGAGTACCACGATTCGATGGAACCAAACTCTGACATTGCAAAAAAGGTAGTCAATAACTTCGCGAGATTCGTGTACGATCGATCAACACAACAAGGAAAGCAAGTCAACACTAGACATTTCAAGAAGGTATTAGAGGTAGTTGGTATCCCGAAAGAAAAAGACATTCATGAGTGTGGAGTATTTGTGCTAGCATACGCATCTCTTTTAGCAAGAGGTCGGTTGCCACCATTCGAATTCGATATGCACGATATCCAACGCATTAGACGTCGGATCGCACTAGACTCAGTAGCAACTAGAGAGGGTGTGTAGGATGCGACAGATTATAGAGGAGATTAAAGAGGTTGAAAGGTGACAGTCATTGAATTGTTCGGTTGCAAGTCACTTATGGCAGTTTGCAAATGTACAATGTTATGTACAATATGGAATGCTTTGACCGACAGATCGCAAATGCAGCGACATATACATCAAACTTGTACGTAGTCATACAACATGTTGAGGTCTACATATGTATGGTCTATGTGAGGTCTGGATATGTATGGTCTATGCGAGGTCTGGATATGTATGGTCTATGTGGAGAGTAGAATGCAAAAAGGATGGAAGTCAAGAATGTATCATATACCATAAGCATATGTATGGTGTACGCGGTATAATGTGCATATGTATGGTGTATGCGGTATGATGTACCCCTAATGGTATATTGCACATAATAGTTCACCTCCCATATATAATGCACGTGGTACCATACGACTACAGCCTACCATGGTCTACATATAAAGCCAGAAGTCACGATTTCGGAGGAAAATTTTGTACATTTTTCACTTAAATCAATTTCGCGATTTCAGAAAAAAATGTCAGTTTTAACGAAATGTCAGTTGATTCCTTCTGTCTAACTCTTTCATTCCTCAATCACAGGCAATAGTGAATGGTTCAGGCAGCAAATAAGAAGACTTTGACCAGTTAATCGAGGCTTCCGACAATTGGCAGTATTCCTCCAGCACTCTCCTAAGCTCAGTTAGTGATGTCTGCGTATTCTTACATATCAAAGTCAGGTCGTCTACTAACGCATTCCCCTTCCAGTTAAGCTTATCAGACATATATAGGCCGGTTATTTCATTATTATACCTGATGTTATCCAATAGGACTTCCAATTGGATGACGAACAGCAGTGGAGCCAACGGACAGCCTTGTCGCAGAGAACGGGTGAGCATAATTTCCTGCGATAGACAGTTGTTGACATTTACCACTGCCGAACCTTGAGAGTACATTGCTTTCACTACTTTCAAAAAAATGCGCCAAAATTCATGTTCTTTAATGTAGTGGCAACGAAGGCCCAACCCACCTTATCATAGGCTTTGCCCATATCGATCAATAGTGTCGCCACATTCCTGTTTTCAGTACCGATAATTTCTAGGGTTTATAGAATTGCCAGAATATTTTCATATATCGATCTGCCTTTAACAAAGCCCCCTTGCTCTTGGCCTACTATTTCAGGCAAGTACCTTGCCAATCTGCCCGCTACTGCTTTCGATAATATCTTGTAAGCAACATTCAGTAGTGAAATAGGTCGGTAATTTTTTACTTCTTTTTTGTCGCCTTTCTTGTACATTAGTGAAATCACGCCTCTTGTCAAGCCCTTCGGGAGAGACCTGCCTGTTAATAGCCCATTACTGATGTCTGTGAGGAATGGGCCCATTGAGTCCTAGGTTTCCACATAGAACTCCATCGGGAGCCCATCGGAACCTGGGCATTTACCCGATTTTATACCTTTCAATGCCTGACCTAGCTCCGTTATTGTGAATGGTCTGTCTAGATCAAGCTTCCCTTGTCTTGAGATCGTTACCTTCGATCTTTCCCAGTACCTTGAGGTGGTGGTCAGATCAGTATCAAAGTTCGACTCTTGCCTTTTTGTCGAGAATATATCCCTAAAATAATCCCTAACATATTCGCACATCTACTGGATGGAGTCTGTGACTGGGAGCAGTGGATCTAGCGGGTGAGCGAGTTGCCTCAGCAAAGGTCTGGACTGACGTAGAATCAGCGAACGAAAAGTTAATTTCGTCATTCTAATGTAACTTGTGATGCCTCTCGGATTTAACCATTCTAACCACTGGGTTTGTTTTCTTACCTCTAACTTTTCTAACGCCAGCAGTAGTTCTTTCCTCTTCTTAGACCAGAAGTGATTTGCATATTGGTCCGTCCTTATCTGTTTTTCTGCTTCTGCGATTGCCGCTTTCAGATCTTCTCGTCCTTATTTCTTCTCCCGACTTTAATCTGAGAGAAAACATTCATAGTATTTAAAATTGCAGCTAACCCGGTATCAGCCCAGTCTTCCTCTGTCTGGAATAGCGATTTGGCCTTAACCCAGTATTACATGTGTTTTGTCACCCACTCTTTTATTCCCTTGTCTTTCGGATTGGCGACATTCAACCGGAAAGAGCCACGCATTCGCTCCACATTGTCTCCAGGTAGGACGTCTATGATCACCGGATAATGGTCTGAAAAAGGGCTAAATTTAAATTCCGCCCATATACAGCAATCCCAGATTGCCCCCCTAGCTAGAAAGAAATCTAATCTCCTCCCTGAGGCTAAAGCACTGAACCACGTAAATCCATTTGACTCTGGATTCATGACACGATATGCATCTATTAGACTTTGCGACTCCATGAAGTTAATTAATAACTTAGAGTCATCTCTCATCGGATCTAGTCGGGGAGTATCCAATCCTGGAGTTATAATCGTGTTCCAATCTGGCGCCAATAGTAGATGTTCGGTATCCGGGATAAAGGCTGGGAGATTAGCAAAAAAGAAAATCCTCTCCTTATAATCCACCGGGGCGTAAATGGACATAACGGCCCAATCCTCTGTTCCTATAGCAAATTTGACCCATCCAAACCTCCTGCCAAATCTGAAAAGGAATCCAGAATCTCAACATCGAGGTCTTCATGGAATAGAACTGTTGTACCCCCTTTAGTCTCATCCGCGGGGGCCCAGTACTGTGGTCCCCTCCACCAGTTTCTTGCTTGCAACAGTTTGACCGAATCTAGCTTGGTTTCTTGTAAGCAGAGGATCTGCACATTTTCGGAATAGAAGTTAGGAGGTAAGTCTGCTTCTTTTATGCCTCCTCGATGTATCCCCTAAACCCTGAGCATTCCACGATCCTATTCTTAACCTATTCGGCAGTACCATGGGACAATGTCGGTGGTCCGCCCTGTTTTTGGATAGGGTGGGATGACATCAACGATGGATTCTTATTCGATGGCTTATCCTTGCTTCCTTCTCTGTTCAGATACCACGGTTGCAAAAGAGTGTTGGCCAAAGCCGGGCCAAGAATCGTGTCCTTCATGTCTGCGTGACGAAACCAGTCTGCTAGATCTTGTCCTGTTGCCCTGTCTGCCAATCAGACTCTCCCTGGATTTTCGTTACCGGTCGTTACGAAAATTTCCAGAGGAATCCAATGGGGGGCCAAGGTATTCAGATTCTCCTAGGTGTCATCTTTGAAATGAATATTCAGAAAAGCAAAATACGGATAGGTTTTCAAATCCTTCCCTACTGATATTAAGTGTCGACCCATTCGTGGGTCCGGAACGTAGCCTACGGGGCGTATCCCGTTAAGCACTTGAGTGGCCGCTTCAATGAACTGTTGCTCTGTGGGGGGGCCTTTTACTTGGAAGATCGGCAGATCAAAGTCTATTTCCGATATTTTCTTTGTCAATAAAAGAAGGCCCTGGTTTGAGGAAGAGCAGATGAGCGGTACCAAGAAATTCTCTGTTTTTTTTTTCTTATTCCTCGAGGCAGTTACTATGGGTAATGCCTTGATTAGGGATTGTCTCCTCTCTGGGGCGTTCCCTTTACTTTTCAGGGTTCTCCTGCCAGTCACGTCTGATACATACGGAGTGGTCCTAGAAGCTCCCTTCCTTTGTCTCTTCGAAGGCGAATCAGGGCCTACTGCGTCCCCTGCTGGTTTGCCTGCCACCTGTCTAACTGGAACAACTAAAAGAGGGTCCACCATCAAAATATTTTTCACCTCTGTCATGCCATCGGTAATTAACCGAATCTCACCTATTGGTGTGGAACCCGCTTCCCCCTCTTCTTCCTCTGAGGGAGGATCATTCAGATCCACCCCTGGGGAAGAGGGGGTTCCGTGAAATTGAAACAAATAATTCTCGTGCGTGGTGACGAAGGTGGTAGATCCCCATTTGCTCGGACTCTCATCTGATTGTGTGGCTACGACTACGAAGCTGGAGAAAGATGTGGAAGGGATAAAAGTAGGGACCGACCGTTTAAAGGGAGGCGGAGATCTCTCAATTTCCCGATCTCTATCTCTCGTTTCCCAACTGAACCTTACACTTTTATCCATTTCATCCTTGTTCTCCTCCCCGTACTCCTCTAGCTCTCTTAGAGCTTCTGCAACTCTCTCTCGCTCTCCCTCATCCTCTCTTTCCCTTTCTCTCCTTCTCTCCAACTCCCTTTCTCTTTCTTTCAGTCTTTCTCTTTCCATCGCAATCTCTTTCTGCCTTTCCATTTTTTTCTCTCTTTCCAGCCCATCCCTTCTCAGTCTCTCCCGTTCTAACTCTCTTTCCTTTTCTCTTTCCAACTCTCTCTCTTTTTCTGTCTCTTTTTTCTTCTCTCTCTCCTTCTCCTTTTCGCTTTCCATGTCCTCAATCTCTTTTGCCTTTCTTCTCTCTCTCCTTCTCCTTTTCGCTTTCCATGTCCTCAATCTGTTTTGCCTTGTCAATATCCATCTGCTTCACCTTCTCTCACTCTCTTTCCCGTTCCTCTTCCTCTTCCCTCCTGCGTTCCCTTTCCCTCTCGTTTTCTTTCTGTTTCTTCATGGCTCATCTCTCAAATTCATCAGGGGGGCCCTTCTCGGTGACATCGGGGGGTGGCCTTACCTTCCACCCTCTCGCCGGGCAGTCAGGGTCGTCATCTGAATGAAAGTATTGTTTGCAGACTGAACACCATTCCGAGGTGGCACATCCAACCTCCATGGTTACAATGGTTTCCTTCCCATCGGGAATCCCGATGACTAAATACGGCGTATACTTTTCTGCCACCGCGGGTTCCAGATCAAATCGAATATTATGCAATTCAGGTTCTACCGGATTTTTAGTCATGGGATGTGTCTTGATCACCCCTCCGAACGCTTTCCCAATTGCCTCTTCAATGACTAGCATTGCTGCTAAAGGGACTTGGAGACATCTTACCCAGAAGAATGCACATCTGTTCGTCTCCTTCCAAACCTAGAGTTCAGATTCCGATATCCATGGTCGGATTGTGAGCTTGTGCAATCTGCCATCCAATCTTACCTCGTCATTCCCTTCCAGTCGAAGGTACTCCGCAACTTCCTTTGTGCTTGTGATATATGAAATGAGATTTCTTCCTTTGTTTTTAAATAGACCTCGTCTGGGCTCAGGACCCAACATCGAACTCCCTATCCAACTATTCTCGTATGCCCTTATAATCTTCTTCTTCAGCCCAACCGAGAAGGAGTCAGACTCCAGGCCAAACATAATAGTCACTCCGTGCTCCTCTAGTTATTCCGTCTGTGCGGTATAGGCTTCAGGGGAGATGTTGACTCTAAAATGTAATCCTCCCCTCTCTCGATCTAGTCCGAGTGGTCAATAATTAGCCCTTTTGGTAGGATCCCCTCGTGGTAGCAATCCTGTATTAATTGACGCAAGCGGGCTTTGTCCGGGGATGAGGAGGTTAACGGCCCTCCACCCTCATTCTCAGGCTCCATCCCTAGTTTGACTTTAGCTAAAAGCTACGGCCAAACTTCTCGACTAACTTTGGATACTATCGAGATATTTAATTTATACGTTAATCACATGTAAAAGGATCGGAACAGTCATCCACCCTTGTTAGGACTTGTTAGTCTGTCCGAGCCTCGATTAGCTTTAGTCAACAGTCCTTCCTATCACGCCACGGCCTCAAACAACCTTAATTGTTGCATAGAGGAATAAAATAGGTTTTGAAGCTTTACCCAAAGGACCTTCCCTGTATTAGCTCTTGTAGACTGTTGCTCTTGATGCTCATATCTCGGACCTGCAGCCGCAGGCTCGAGCCACAAACGACTCTTCTTCTCTCCGGGCGAGTGGTTGTCGTCGTAACTTACGCATTAATTCCTCAATCAGGAAGTTGATAGGAGACAGTTTGTGTAATAAATAGACAAAGGGAATCGACTAGGGGCATGTTCCGAACGCGACGGCGTTCCTATTCCACTTAAAGATTAGTTGAGCATAACCACCCGTCGGCATAGCTCAGCTATGTTGGCTACTAGTCGCGGCACGCTTCTTTCCCCAACGCGTCACGGTAGCGCTCTGGGTGCGCTAAGTTAGCGCTATTCCGCATGCGGCGTAGCGCTAACCTTCCACGCCAGGGCCCGCCGGCACTTACGGAGAAGGAGTACGTTTCACGTCCATGGRACGCKTTGGGGAAAGAAGYGTGCCGRACGATGTATCTCGTCTYGTCRGTGGCGCGAAAATTTAGTATGAGATCATCARCCGTATCTCATCATTTTATGGYGGGAAAACRAAAAGATGAACCGTATCTGGTCATTTTGTGCCCGCCTGGACGATGTATCTCGTCTCGTCGGTGGCGAGAAAATTTAGTATGAGATCTGTCTGTCCAATCTCGCCATTTTATGGCGGGAAAACGAAAAAATGAACCGTACTTGGTCATTTTGTACCCGCCTGGACAATGTATCTCGTCTCGTCGGTGGCGCGAATTTTTAGTATGAGATCTGTCTATCCAATCTCGCGATTTTATGGCGGGAAAACGAAAAGATGAACCGCATCTAGTCATCACCATTTTATGGCGGGAAAACGAAACGAAAAGATGAACCGTATCTGGTCATTTTGTGCCCACCTGGACGATGTATCTGGTCGGTGGAGCGAAAATTTAGTATGAGATTTGTCTGTCCAATCTCGCCATTTTATGGCGGGAAAATGAAACAATGAACCGTATCTGGTCATTTTTCGCCCCCCGCCAGAACGATGTACCTCGTCATTCGCGGGAACTTTTAATCAATTCAACAATTTAGTTGACGAACATACAAATAATACAACATCCACGTACGTACACATGTCACACCTCAAGGCATTCTCCTACTATATACCTTCTTTCCCCGCACACAACGCCCGCTCATTATTGTTGTATCTAGTCTGAAAGATGCCCCAAATGCAGCTATAATGACCACACGTATTCGGGGTTTTCCCCGCATACAACGCCCGCTCATTCTTGCTGTATCTAGTCTGGAAGATGCCCCAAATGCAGCTATAATGACCACACGTTGTATTCGGGGCAAGAACTTAGGTAGGTAGCACTTACTTTCTTACTTTCTACATTTATCAGCCCGCAATGACGTCAAGTGCGGACGAACATACATGCATCTAGCCGTAATCACGTCCAGAGCTGAGTCGAAATCGTGTGAGCAGCCCCTCACACGAAAACGAGCGGCTGTGCTTTCTTTTT
>BFEA01000030.1:2841678-2872128 GCA_003427395.1 Chara braunii
AAAAAAAAAAAAAAAAGGAAAAAAAAAGACGTCGAATGAAAAAAAAAGAGGTCTGTCCTTCCGGATATTTATTAAAATTTGGAGCGATAAAGGACAAAGAAGATGAGCCTATTAAAATTGCAGTATTATTTATTTTTTCAAGTTTTTTGTTTTAAATCTGGATGATTTATTCATGTGTGGCCGCTGCGCAAGAACGACACGCATATGCATGAAGAAATCATCCAGATTTTAAACAAAAAACTTGAAAAAATAAATAATAATGCAATTTTAATAGGCTAATCTTCTTTGTCCTTTATCGCTCCAAATTTTAATAAATATCCGATGGCGTGGAGAAGCACAATTTTGGCGGAAATCGAACGATGATGGCGGGAGTTGCAAATCAAAAAAGACAAACGAAACAATTACTGTATAATGGAGGGAAAAAACAGATGATGGCAGAAGCGATATAGAAACAAGAGAAAAACGAAATAGTGGCGGGAGTCCCGCAATAATGGCCGAAGTAGAACCGTGATGGCAGGAGTCCCGCAATAATGGCTGGAGTCCCGCAGTAATGGTGGGAGTAGAAAGATGAAGGCAAGAGAGAGTCCCGCAATAATGGTGGGAGAGTCCCACAATAATGGCGGGAGTGGAACCGTGATGGCGGGAGTAGAAAGATGAAGGCAAGAGAGAGTGCAAAAGGAAGAGGAAAAGAAAAAGATGGCGGGAGTGGGGAAAAAAAAACAGGGAAGAAAAAAAGTAGGAAAAGAAAAAAGTTACCAGGTAGGCTACCAGTCGGGCCACTCGGGACTCCTCGTTTTCCTAGGCGGCCTGACCTCGAAAGGACAAGGGAAGGTCTTAGCACCAAAAAAAAATAAAAATAAAAATGAAAAAAAACTATATGATGCAGAAAAATAACCTGAGCAACTTTTGCGTCAGGGTCACATCGAAACTCTGTACCAAATTAAAAAAAAAAATCAAATAACAAATATAATTCAAAAAATATGTACACTTTTTAATGACCTTTTATCAGTTTATTTTTGGCCCGGTCGGGCAAGTGGTCCCGGGCCACCCTGGCAGCCTTAAAAAAAGAGCGAAAAAAACTAATATTGGGCGAATAGACAGATTATGAGGCTAATCAAATAATAATAATAGTAAAATAATAATAATAGTAAAATAATAATAAGAGAAAACGTAATAACAGCGGGAGTCCCAAAATAATTGTGGGAATGGAACGATGATGGCCGGAGTGGAAAGCCGAAGGCGAGTACAACAAAAAAAAGGAAAAAAAAAAAAGAAAAAAGAAAAAAAAGATGCGTAGCGATTGGCCTCGATATTTCACTATCTGTTTTTTTTTTTTTTTCCCTCTTTTTCTTTAACTTCTTGTTCTCATTCTCTTTCTCTAAGAGGCCGAAGAAGGGTTGTCCATGTCCAATCCAGCGGGTCCAAAGCCAGATGATGGATCAGAGAGCCAGGTTGGAAGGCTATGTATTGTTCATTTTCCTCGAGCACTCTGATTCTGAACAACCATTCTTTGTGGCATTCGATGGTTACATCCTAATTGTTTTTTTGGATTGTGTTGTCCCGTCGTACTTGGAAAATGTTTACTGCCACTGTTCCATCCTGGGAGCAGCAGGCCACCCTGCCTATTTCTCCTTGTCTCCCCCTCACTGCCACCCAGTCCGATTCTCGCAGGGTAGGGCCTTTGTGAAGGATTCTCCACCAATGTAGGGGGATCCTTTCCACAATCGCCTCTAGGGCTTCCTGTGGCCGGTGGCAGTACCTCAGTCGTTCCCGTAGCTGGTCGGGACCTATCCTGTTTTTTTTCTCCGTGTCCCATATGTCTTTTACTCTCGTTATCCCTCATTTGATCCATCCTTACCAAGGAGAGTCCATGCAATGAAGTGTTTGTCCCCTTGAGTCTACCACCCATCTGTTGCGAAAAATGGGTTGCCTTGCTACTTCTTCCCATCTGTTCGGTGTGTTTTTATCCGACAGAGGGAGACTCCTCCATGTTTTAAGGATGGAGGGCCAGGACGGGTCATTGCGCAGATCCGCCCTTGCTGCTTGTCTGGGGGTGTGCTGGTCGGAGTCCCGTTGCACCTGATTTGTTCTTGGGATGGACCAATCCCTGTTTTCCAACCACATCCTCGGGTCACTCCCTTCCAGTGTTTGGGGTGCCAGTCGGGATATTTGTTCTAGGGCTAACCCTTTCCAGGGGATATCGGGATTAAGGATCAGGCGTTCAATCCATTGTATTGCCAGTGCCTTGGTCTGTACTAGTGGGTCAATTATGCCCAGACCCCCTTTGTTTTTGAATTCCACGCCACTTGACTAATCACGTTATGTTTCTCGTGGTCACCCCTCCACAGGAAGACTGTTATCTGCCGCTTTAGAGGACGCAGGGCGTGCTTGTCTAATGCCCAGATTGCGGACTTTTACCATAGCAAGACCAGCACTACATTATTGATTATTAGGAAGCGTCCAAACACTGAGGTGTGTTTATTTTTCCTGAGTGCCATTTTTGCGAGAGGCGGGTCTGTTAGCCATTCGTTGTTGATGGATGACCTACCCTCCGCCGTTATTGATATTCCCAGCACTCTGATAGGTGCTACCCTCGGGAGCCATTTAAGTTTGGGTTGTTCTGGAGGTCCCACTCCCTGATGGTGGATCCACCACCCTTGGGTTTTGTTTCCCCAGTTCACTCTCATGTCTGACAGTTTGCAGAATCGGTTCATCATGTGTTGCACCTCCTCCATTGATTCCTTGGAGGCGTCCACCATTAGGGTCAAGTCGTCTGCAAACAATGAGCAGATCGGGATAGTTTCCTTGGGGATTGCAGTTACTTGGATTCTTCTGGTATCCTTGTGAGTTATCAGATTAGTAGCCAGTGCTTCGGATCCATGATTATTACAAAAAGGTAAGGGGTTATGGCGTCCCCCTGTCTAACCGGTCTTTGAAGGTTGATGGGGGGGGGCAGGTTGCCATTTACTATAACCCTGGTTGTTGCACTAAAATGCAGAATCTTTATCCATCGCCTAAAGTCTGGTCCAAAGTTGAGCTTTTCCAGACACTTATCTAGAAAAACCCAGTCCACGTGATCGTATGTTTTTTCGAAGTCAATGAAGATGATTGCTGCATTATTTTCTGATTGTCTGGATAGTTTAATCATCTCGTTTACTAAGAGGATGTTATCTTGGATGTTCCTGGCTTATATAAAACCCGTTTGGTCTGGGTGGATGATGTCTGACATTATTGGGGCCATACGATTGGCCAATGCTTTTGCCATCATATTGTAGACCACTGTAAGCAGGGTGATTGGCCTGTAATTTCCGATATTAGTTCTGTCCCCTTTTTTGTATAGGAGTGTCAACACTCCTTGCCCCACCAACTCCCCGGTTTGTCCTGAGGCCCACGCCTCCTGGTAATATTTCATGGGATCTAGTGATATGGTTGGCCACATTGACACCCAGAATTCTTTAGGTAGACCATCTATACCCATAGTTTTTTCGTCTTCCATTTGTGTTAATGTTGTCCATACTTCCTCCTTTGATAAGGGTTTATCTAAAGTATCTCTTTGCTGTTCCGTAAGAGTTTTATTGAGCGCTCGTAGGAAGTCGTCGATTTCCTCTATTCTCTGAGCGGTCCGCTGATTCCCACACTCTGATGTGAATAAGGTTTGATAGAACTCCCTTGCTATTTTTGTGCAGGCGGCTATGGACGTGTGCAGAGGACCTTGCTTCTCTTTGGGGTCCTCTAAAGCTTCGATTACCGTTCTTCATGATTAGTCTTGGCCATGGCAAAGAACCTTGCATCCATGACCCCTTCCATATTGTGTTTGGAGAGTCTACCTCGAATCCTCACGCCTTGCCATCTATATTCCATATAGTCTACAAGGCGGACCTCTATAGCCTGGATGGTTCTGGCAAGTTCCTCTTGATGGTCCTCTGACTCAGTTTCCTGTTGTTGCATGTGTAGCAGTTGATGCTGTAGGTTTGATTCTTCAGTGTGGCGACGTGTTGCGAGGAGCTTTGAGTATTCATTGCACTTGCGGCCCAGGAAAGCCAAACCGTTGTTGAACCATACTGTTTTGTCTTGGAATCGGCCTTTTTGTTCCTGCCAGAAGGACCATACCTCATCGAGGTAGGTCCTGAAGCGATCGATAGTCATGAGGGATGTTTTTATCTTGTAGAACCCACTACCCCGATCCGGTTTTTTTCTGAAGGAGAAGATCGCCACGCACATCGCGTGATCCAGACCCGGGTAGGGGCTGCGAGGGAAGATCTCAGCTAACTGAAGAGCCCCTTGAAGCTCCTCTGAGATAAGTATTAGATCTATTCGGGATTTAGATGCCTTTTCTATGTTGTTCTTACGAAAACAGGTGAATCGACGGTCAGCGGGGAATTGCCTGCGAAAGGTATCGAAGAGGTTGAGAGATTGAGACAGTTCCGCAATAAGCCTCTCGTCGTTCTCGACACAGATTGGGCAAGGAGCGGGGATTTTCCATCTGTCCAGCCATCGGTCTTGCGTTGCGTTAAAGTCCCCTACCAAAATCGTGGGAATGCCTACCGGTAGCCTAAGGTTTAAGGGACTCAAAAAAGGTTTGACGCACCATCGGTTCATTGGGGGCATATACATTTAAGATGCTTACCACTTCGAGTTCCAACATTGCCAGTAGATAGATCCACCGACCCTCTTCTTGGTCTGCATCTCAATTGAGTATCTCTACTTTGGAACCCGGCGGGAGCCATATAGCTACTCCCCCGCTTCCGGGGCGCGGGGCGTGGGCCCAAAAGGCTTGATGCGGCCATAGCTCTTTATGTTTGTGGTTGTGATCTGGGTTGTCCATGAGGTGGGTTTCCTGTAGGCATATGACGCCCGGCCAGTCCCTCCCCTCAACACCTTTCAACTGATCCATTATTGTTTGTCTTTTAGGGGCTTTGCAGAGGCAAGCCCATTTACGTTTAATGAGCGAAGGTCAAGGTCAGCTTGTCGTTTGTACTGTTTTCAATTTCTGTCTTTGCCATACAAAGCGTCAACCACGTTCATCCCTTATTGTTAGTTGCGTTGACCGTCTCCCCGTTTTTATAACGGTAGCCATTTCTCCGTGTCCAAGAGGTTACCTTTCTGCAGTATACCTTTCCTGAGAATTTTCACCAGAAAGTCCCCTATTTCTTTTGAAGACCAAAGATCGCCTGCCTTTATTTTTAAAAGTTGCAGCTCCTTAAGTCCCTCGTGATCTAACCATTGTAGCTCATCAGACTTCCGCAGGTCGTATCGTAGGTATATATCTTTGGTCCCGAGTCTCAGATCCTCATGCCCACGGGTGAGCACCAGGGCCACGCAGGCCCCTGTCAGGAGCCGACTCTGAATCAATTGGCGGATGTCCACCTTCCCGAGCACCAGGCTTCCGGCCCAGGATGTCAATGAGAGAAATACTGTCGAACAACCCTGGAGGGAGACTTCCTCGTGCGTAGTTGTGACGCCCAACCTCACGCCCAACGCGACTTCCTGTTTTCGGAGTGTTAGGGGGCCTGGAAGCGCGAAGAGGGGTGTGCCAAGGATTTTTGGAAAGTGGGGGTGGAGTTCCAGGTCGGAACTGGAATCTCCTGTGTCAAGTTTCAGGGGTAGAAGTGCAATTGGTTTCTCTAGCTCAGAGTTGGGGTGGGCGCCGTTCCCACAGCCAGAGCCGGGGAAGAGCCGGGTGCGCGAACGGGGTGTTGCGGGCGTCGCTGTGGGAATGCTCGTACCTCTGTCGTCCGACGCAGAACTCAGAGTCAGAGTCTGATGAGGAGGACTTGTTGTCGTCGGATCTGTTCCCTTTCCCAATATGTCCTATACTCGGGATCTCTCAGACTTTCACGGTCGGTGATCCAAAAAGGAGTTTCGACCGCCATATCCGGATCAATGGGAGTCACTCACCCACATCGCTCCTACGTGGCGGGATCGCAACCAGCCCTTGCATGCGTGCGTGTAGATAGCGAATCCGTTGACGAATTGCTGTCTTCCCCGCGCGTACGCACTGGCCAACTAGTTAAGTCCTAAGCTACGCATCCTGATGGCGGAATAATCTATTGGCGCTTGGTCCGATTGGGCATGCAACCCCGTTTCCAGAACAGCCCCTCCCTGGTTATACGCGTATGCATCAGAGGAAAGAGGGCATCAAACATTCGAAGAACAGACATATATTCCCCACAATTCTCGTAATTCTTACACGAACACAAGTGATTGGGCTAATGGTGAGCGCACCAACCCGATCTGCGAGAATTCCAACTCATAAATCGATACACGCGCTGTGATGCCGAAATGTCGAAAAAGCGACAAAGTTAAGACCACACTAATCTACTGATCACAACAAAATGAAAAAGCAAAGACAAATTGCGAGAAAGGATGCGAGATCCTTCGTCACCATATATACATACATGCATTCCAAGAAAGAGATCTGAGAAGATTCACACTGGAAATCCGAAAAATGCCGCAACAAAATTGGCCAACGTTGGAATCAAAATTTATATAGGAAGGAGGGAGGGAAGGACACTGTTCCACCATATCCCTCGTCTCTCTCTCTCTCTCTCTCTCTCTCTCTCTCTCTCTCTCTCTCTCTCTCTCTCTCTCTCTCTCTCTCTCTCNCTCTCTCTCTCTCTCTCTCTCTCTCTCTCTCTCTCTCTCTCTCTCTCTCTCTCTCTCTCTCTCTCTCTCTCGATGCGGGCAGTTCGTCGCCGCGCTGTCGTGCCAATGCCCTTACAAGGGTATTTGGCGTGTTTTCTGCAAGTCACGCAAGTGCAGCCTCGCCCGCTTGACGGCGTGCGCGCGAGAGGAAGCATAGGTCCTCGTCAGGGTAAGTGGCGCGCGGGATATTGATGGCGAGGCGCAGCTATGCGCTACCTGAGCGTATGAGGCGCCATGGACCAGCGGGACGCGCCACGCTTATTTATATTTGATGTTAAAATTATTGTTGCATTAATTTTTTGAAGGCGTCGGCATTTTTTTTGTAGTCCGGACCTGACGCCGGGCTCAATGGTCGTCACGGCGGTCAAGGACGTTGAGCGCGCGCCTCCCTGCAGTGGACTTACGTGTGCGGGGCAAAAATCTATTTTTGAAGCGCAGGCCAGGGAGTTCATCATGCCTACGGGCCGGTGGAAAAGCAGGCCGCGAGGCGGAAAAGAAGTCCGCATGGCGGAGGCCGTTGAGGGTATTTGGTCGGCTACCAATTATCGGTTGCAAGGGTGAGTGTGGGCACGCCCACTGAGACCAGCGGGCTGTGTATTCGGCCCCGACAGGGGCTCGAGGGGCTACGCCAGAAGGTCGCGGTCCCCCATGCTGTGGTCTGGGTATGCTACACACCGTGGCGGATCGTGTTGGGTTGAGGTTCCACTGCGTTCAGGTTGTGGGCTGTGAAGGCTACTGCCCTCTGTCTCTTGGGTTTCGCCCCCGTCGAGTTCTGTTGGTGGTGCCCGCGGCAACAGGCGCGTGTGGACCCAGGATGGAGGGGGGCTCCCCTTGGGCCCGCGTACACAGGTGGAGGCTTTCTGCCTGTCCCAGCGTAGCGGGTGTACTATGGATTGCAGTTATCACTGGCGGGCACTATCGGGCAGACCATTGTCAGGTCCCCTCCGGGGCTTCCTCAGGATGACGGGCGGTAAGGCAGCGGAGGGCGGAGGGGGCACTAGCAACAGGCGGAGCGGTCAAGAGGAAGGCAGTCAGTAAGGGAGGGGTCGGACCTTGTAGCACTCAGGGTAGAAAGAAACAGACGGGCGCTGCGCTAGAAGCTGGCGAGCGGGCGGAGGGGCTGGCCGGGCAGCGCAGCGCTGAGCAGGCAAATGAACCCGGTCGCAAAGCGGTGCCGGGTGCGGGCAGCGTGAATACGTGCGATAGCGACAGTGGGTGGACGCTTGGCAGACAGGCGGAGGGGAACGACGGGCTGTGGGGAGGAGGCCAGCAAAAACTGGTCGAACCTGGAAGTGGATCCCGCCAGGTGTATTCACAATACCCGACATTCACAGTGGGAAGAGCGCAGCGACGAGGGATGGACATGGCGGACTGGGAAAGTGATAGCTCGTCCGATTCTTGGTGAGTTCGGACGAGGGAAGACCCTAAATAGGGGTTCTCGGCTATTGCGAAGCTGACGGTACCAACGGTATGGGCGTTAGAGTAACGGAGTGTGAGTTAAAAGGGAAGAGTGCGGCGTTGAGGGATGTCGGGAGCTATGGCGGAAAGAAGAGGGAAAGGAGGAGTAACTCATTCGATACTCGAATGGGTGGAGAGGTTAGTTTGACGTTTTTTAGGTAGGGCGAAGTGGAATATAATGTTAGTTCTGCCGAAGAGTTAGTAAGTTGGGAGTTAGAAGGCAAAGATGTGCGCGGAGGTATGGCGGGAGAGAAGAAGAAGGTGGGAACGATAAGTCTGAATCTCGCTCGATCCTTGATGGATTCGAGCAAGGTAGGATGCTAGACTAAGGTATTTGGGTCGGGCGAACCCGATTTTGGAGTTAGTTTTAGTGAAAAATTAGTATAGGAGTTAGTAGAAAAAAAAAAAAAAAACAGTGCGTCGGGAGATGGCGGGAGCAGATACGGGCCATGTCGCAGGCAGCAAAAACGACATCCCTCGGTCATCTCTTGACCAATTTTGACGAGCTAGGATGATAAGGAGGGGTTTTGGGCCATTCCGAGTTTAATGGCCACGTCAGATTCTCGATTTAAGCCATGGTTTGGCGGGGTTTGAGCGGTAGGAGCTGCGCTTGAAGATAAACGTCAGAAGGAAAGTGTATTTTTCCCGTGTTTTAGCGGAAATAATCATTTTCTTTATATATATATATATATGTATATTGCTATTTTCATCCCGTTGTCATATGTGAGGGAGAGAGGCATGATAGAAGTTGGGGAGGAGCAAGTACGTACCTAATCGGGCAGGACTACGAGGCAAGGAGCCGACGGTCGGGCTACGGTGGCAATTTGCGTAATGATCGATGACTATTCAGTGAACCAAACTAACAATGAGATTCAAGCTGAAAGGGAAGAGGACCGATCAGATTGGAAACTGAGTGGTAAGTCGTAAGGCCGGCCTACATAACGGCACGTACGGGAAAGGATTGTGTACGTACGTTCCCAAATGACTTCTGTGCAAGCTCCCCCTTGCTCTGCACACGGACGGTCTGCCCAGCTCGTGCCTGTGTGAAACTGTAGGTTTACAGACTCGTGATAGAATAGAGTAACCGCGGTAAGATAGTCATGTTCTACGAGGGTGAGTGATGGCTGGATACGGGGGGATAGAAGTGCGTAGGCAGGAGTGACAGAGTGGAGAAGAGAGAGTCAGAGGAGCCGCCTTTAGTGATCTGCGTGTACAGCCGGACAATTACAACGATGTCTGACTACAACTATGCCTTGACCACTGCTGTGTTTGGTTGCTGGTAAAGGTTGGATTGCTGGTGCGCCCTGTTCGTCCGTAGAACTGTCGCCTTTACAGTTGAGGTTGACATTGATGCTACCAGAACGGTGCTCCGGTGGAGAAGATGCTATCAGGAAGGTCGTCGCTGATGAGGCCAACGCCGTCCTACCAAGCCTAGCATTGAAGCTGTCATTACCAGTGCGGTGCTGTGTATTTTCGGGACTGCTCATTGTTGCACGCTTCTCTGTGGATGACTGGGCACTCCGCAAAGCTTCCTCTGCTGCAGAATCATTAGGTGAGCGAGGAGTGGAAAGGACTGAGGTAAGAGGTTGATGAGGGGGGGGGGGATGATCGAGAAGGGGGAAAACGGAGGACTTACCTGGCTGGCCGGAGCGACGTGTAGCTCTGCGTTTAGGTGTGTTGCGGCTGACCGGGTCTGGCCCGAAGGATCATTTGACTTGGCCTATCTTTGTCGGTGGGAGTAGTGCCTCCCTATCTCTCAACGTGGGTTGGCATGTTCGAACAGAACAATCGAGCCGAAGAGTAGTGCATGTGCTCCTACTCTGGTAGCAGATTCCTCCGAAGCCGCTCAACTTAGCAACTGAAGTAGCGGGGATTTGCTCCCCGGGCTTGTGACTTACATGTAGGCCAGCATGCTACCGAACGAGGCAGCTACAGGCAAATCACGAGCTTGCCGGCTTGCGTATTGGCCGATGGGCTGCCATCACAGCGGTCTGGGTGTGTGAGGCAGTTATGGTCCAGGGACTGCTGGTGTTGTCACAGACTGCTACTTGCCAGGAGATCTGCCTATTGACTGACAAGAGAAGGGGGAGGGGCAACCCAATCCACCGTGCAAAGTAACTGCGGGCCTACCGCTGCTGGATACGGCAGGCGACTGCACATTACTGCTTGTTGCCGCTGGCGGCTGTGTAATACTACTGGCCACTGCGAGCAATTGCTCGCTACTGCTGGCTGCGCACAAACTATGGTTGTGTTGCGGTCTGGGCGCAGGCTGCGACTGCGGTTATTGGTTGTGGCGCGCTGCGGTACACTGCTGTAGGCTGCCGGCATACCGCTGCTGACTGTGGAAGGCTGTTGCGCACTACTATTGGTTGCCACGTACTGCTGCATGCTGCTGCCGGCTGTGACCAACGGTTACAGTCTGCTAGGCGGCAGGGATCAGGCTGAGGGACACTGCTGCTGCGTGTGGACTGCGGTTGCTAGTTACGTCATATGGCTGCTGATTGCTGCTAACTGTTGACTATGGGCGAGCTGCTGTTGGCCGCCGCCGCAAGCTGCTGCACCTAGGGATTGTGTTCAAACTGCTGTTGTTGTTAACTGCGGCTGCTTACTATTGGCCGTTGTATGCTGCTGCACACTGCCGCTAGCTATCATTGACTGTAGACTTAGGGAGGTGGTCAGGCTGGAAAAGTAGGGGGTTAGTGCTGCGATTTGGGAGGTCGTCAGGGGGATGATTTCGGCAGCTTGACTTCTGAAGTTGGCCAAGCTGATACTATTTGGCCATCATTGCGGGACCCTCAGGCGAATGAAGGTATCAAGGCCCCCTCCTAGGAGTTGAGTTGTCCCCTTCTTGTATCTCGAGAGTCTGAAACCCCTATCTTCTGCCTTTCTTACTCTAAGTCTAATCCAGTTCTGAGAGGAAGGCGGCAGGCGGGATTGCAACCCGTAGGACCGCAACAAGACTCTGTGGGGAGTCAACCCACCGATTGCGGGAGCTCTGTCGAAACTCAGGAGGAGTTCTGGAGGCAGGGAACTGTCAGGTATATATCTTTCTGTCTGTATGACCCCTCTATACCCATGTTTGACTATCTCCCTCTAGTTTGACTGACGTATGCATGTGATGGCCCTATGATTTTACTGTCATTCCAGGATTTAATCAGATAAAGTAAAGGAATGCATGTAAATCTCAGTTTCAATTTTGTTGGTTGACTGAAAGTAGATTGTGGGATTGCATCTGGGGAAAGGTGGGAGAAAGGTTGTATTGCATGTTTGACTGGGTCATTAAGGCTGGGCCAGTTCCATAAGTTTGGGAAGGTCTAGTGCTATGTTTATTTTGAATTGCCTGGAGGACCAGACATGTTCCATAAGTTTGGTGGTCTGGTTGCTCTGACTTGCGAGGGCTGACTATGGTTGACTTTTCGGGAACCAGTCAAATCCATAAGTTTGGGTAGTCTGGCGGCCTTGTTTAATTTGGGTTTCTGTCAGTTTCTTTTTGCTTTGGCTTTAAGAGAATGAACCAGGCAAAGGACCATACGAGTTCCATAAGTTTGGGTGACCTTAGTCCAATGCCTCGCACATGCTGGGACCTGAAGGATATAACTTGGCTATATTCTACTATTATATTATCTATGAACAGGCTAGTCAGACAGGGTTCCATAAGTTTGGGTGGTCTGACTATAGCTTATCACCGACTGAAGAGAGTATTTAACTAAGGATAAACTTGTGGTACGAAGGGGCAGGCTGAATCTTGAGCTGAAGATGATCGGTTCAGTTATGTGCTACCTCAAAAGACTAAGTGCAGACAATTATATAAAGTTTGGATATTTAAACAGTTCATGGCGACTAGGGTGGCCTGGTCACATGCCCAAAGAGGAGAAAAGTTGTTGTGCCATGTGTTTGGGTATACTCCATGGCTGAGCTAGACATGTTCCATAAGTTTGGGTGGTCTAGCTTTATGTTCTATGTAAGCTGGGTATAAAGGGATAAATCATTGAAAGACTACGAACTGTTATTTGCTAAGTTGACTTGGGTTGCTGAGAGTACTCACCTTTGCGGTTTGGCCTGCATGCGACTGAGTGAGGCTACTACTTAGTTTGAGTTTCAATTTGATAGGTAGTTGCTTTAGTTGCTCGCCATGTGCTAGAGCCATAGGAGTTAGTTTGATTTTCACATATTCTGAGCAAAGTCTATTTTTGCGTAGTCAATTTCTGCATTTTCAGGGATCTTTTATTTTATACTTAGTCTTGTATAAATCTTGGTAGGCCACTTTCTCTACGGGAGGCGCTGTCGAAATTTTTACAAAACCAAGGAGTTAGTCAGATTTTGTCTTTTCAGAGTTCAGTTTGTCTGACTTTCATATATGGCGTAGTAAAGATATGGAGAGCCTCCTTTTCTAAAGGGAGTGCTGCCCAAATTTTTGCTAATACAGGGAGTTATACAAAATTGGACCTTGTGAAGTCAAAGTCATTTTTAGATTCTGAACTTGACTTTGTATAAACTTTAGTAAGCTACTTTCTCTACGGGAAGCTCTGTCGAAATTTCTACAAATTCAATGAGTTACTCAAAACTTGACTTTTCAAAATCCAACTTGTCTTATTTTCACATATGACTTAGTAAAAATATGGGAAGCCTCTTTTTCTAAACGGAGTGCTGCCCAAATTTTTGCTAATTCAGGTAGTTAGACAAAATTAAACTTTGAAAAGTTGAAGATTATGTTTGTTTCCATATGTAGGCTGATACAAATTCTAAGAAGACACTTTTTCTACGGGAAGCGCTGCCGAAATTTCCTTAGTTTAGAGGAGATAGATTATATTATGACAGGTGGCGATTCTGACGATCCACTCTCTATGGGGGAGATCCTGCCATAGGTCTACCTTTCTTTGGGCACTGGCTTAGAGGTAGACCTAGGCTTGGTCATCAGGAGAGTCTTAAGTAAAGACGTGTCATAGGGATTTGATCTCCATACGTTGACGAGTTAGCTTGGACATTGACTGTCGTATGATACAAGTCTTCATTTGGACGTTTGATTTAGGATTTGGACTAACTTCGGTTTGATCATTCGAGGATCATCTTCTGTTATCACTGATAACAGGTCGGTTCGTTAATCGCTGACTTGTAGGCTCACGACACAACTTTGCTTACATATGTACCTCAGCTTGATTGCCTTAGCCCTACGATTTGATATGTTTCCTTGAGGGATTTAACCGGACCCCTTGTAAGTGACCATTATAAAGATTTTATGAGATTTATGGAAAGGTTGAACTATGACTGGGGCTTGAGTGTGTGAGGCGTGGTATGAGTTACAGGGTACAGTAAAGTTGACCACCTTGGTGTATGGCAATGTGGCTATTGTGTGTACCTGTGTTGTATGCATGTTAGTATTTTAAAGCTTGGTATATAAACCATATTTTGGAGGAAGTGAGAATGACAACCATGTGTCGCACGATCTGAATACCTGATGGACTTATGTTCCCTTTTTTCTTTGGTTGTTGTCTCGAGTCCTGATCTGATATATGAGCGTTGTGATGCTTATTTATGTATTGACTGATTTTGCTTATTAATCTTTATAGTTGGACGTTGTAGTCCGTGGCAGCCGTCAAAGTCAAGCCCCTTGACTTCTTTCCAGACCCTAGATGATGGAGCTGGTCTCCAGGGCGATAAGAGACGACTGCTACCACAGGTATGAACCTGTGTACCACCCACTCTCCGCAGGGTGCAGAAGAGGGTGTGGTTTTCAACCGCACTTGGCGATTGTCCAGCATCGAGAGATCAATCCCTTAAGGCGCGTGTCGGCCGACACTTGAGCGTCGAACGCGATCCTCGAGAGGAACGAGGACCGCATGAGTATGGGTACTATATAGTACGCCATCATGGCGACCACTTGCATACGCTTGCATTGCGAGTCGATATGAGTTAGCCCTGCGTCCGCACGGTTTTATACAAAGTCTTGCGCGCGATGCCTAACCGATTTCCGCATCGGAGAGTTATGGGTTCGCTACTAAGGGACTAGGAGTGTTGTCGCGTTGTTTGTCCTCTGTCGTTTCATATATGTATGTGCGTAGGTATGTGTGTTTTTATTTTTATGTTATGTAGACTGGTGTGCGCGTGGTGTGTGGGATGTGTCCTAGTCGACCGACGACGAGTCGCGCTTGGGACTTCAGCCCCCCAAGATGTCGGTTCGCGTGCGGGCCCGATAGAGGCGTATTACCGCGCGTACCCCCTATGCTATAGCGAACGAGAAACGCCCTCTGCTGGTCCACCTTTGCGATCGCAACTGATCAACTTTCGTACTGTGGACTGGTAGCTTGGCGGTGATACGCCCACCGAAGGGAAGTGACAACTCCCGTAAGGTGGAGGTAAGCCGTGCCTCACGTAGGCCCTATCCTGTCGTAGGGGCTCGCGGGAGATATGGCTGACGCACTCGGCCGGAGCGGCTTGCGAAAGCGCCATGAATATTTGTGACGAAGGATTTAAGCCAACTCCTGCGTGACGCGGCCGGGGGGGTCCCGCGCTGCCCTGCGCGGTGCCAGACCGATGCGCTCGACAGCGCATCCCAAAGACCTCACAGAGTCATCACCCCGCTTAGTCTGAGCGTGGAAGCCAGGTTCGCCCACGTGCCACAGTCCCTCGCGGCCACGCGTCAACCCCACACAGTCAGCACCAACTCGTCATATCGCCCAACTCTCTACTCACCGTCTTTCTGCTCGTTAGCCGATCCTCTCGACTGTTCTAACTCCCAAGTAGATTAGAGAGGGAATTAATAGTGCTTGTAAAATTTATAGCTTGCTAATCAGCGCGCGATAGTCGGGATTGCCAGAGGAACATGAAAGAAGAGAGAAGGAAATGCCTACGAGTGCATGACTGGGCCGCGGCGTGGGGGACGTAGCCTCACTCCACGCTTCGATCCAACCATGCAACGATCCGGCCAATGAGATAGGAGGTGGAGTACGCATGCAGTGACGCGGGAAGGGAATTTCAAGAACGGGGAAGATTACGGTTACACCTGTGTAGTAGGGAAGGAACGAGAAAAGATTACAGTTGAGATTAGAATTTGGGCACCGCGGTAACAGAGCGCAGGTCCCTGTGCAGCAGAGCGCGCGCGCAAGTAAGAGGCGATGTGCCATTATGGGCACAAATTCCAACGTACCCAATTTCCTACTCTAATTAAAGTCCTAATTACGAAAAGAAATTCCAAAAGCCCGCATGGGCTCATTCCAAATTCAAAAATTTCGAAGAATTACCCGCGCGATTATTGCGCCAAAAAGACGAACGCCTTATTTGAAAACAAAAGAAAAAGAAGAGAAAAGCAAAAAAGACCGTAGCAGAAGTTGTTCCCCTTCCGCGCTCGTTAAGGCACGGGCCCATTGTCCCAAGGTCCATAACTGCCACCGTCTCTTCCCAAAGGACCAAGGAGAAAACTTCGAAAAATCAAGAAAGAAGGACCGCCATGCAATTTATCCTCGATCCCTTTGTGTACCCCCAATCCCGGTTACGCAGAAGATGGCGCCTTTCAGAAAGTAGTTCGTCACATATGTGACGCCCAGGGGGTTCCATCCTGTGCAAGCTCCCGCTTGCACACACATCTCCCAAGCTCGAAGAGGAAAGAAGAAGGAAGGGAGAAGAATTACAATCCCACCAATATTACACGTGTCGTTACCGTAGGATAAGAGTGTGGATGTCATTCTTTCGACACGTCATTTGAGCCGCCCTTATTTCAAGGGTGGGGGAGTCGGAAGATGGCGGGGATAGGTGGGTGGGGTTCATTCGGGAGAGGCGGTAGGAAATTCCCCATCCCCATCACCGTTTCCAGGAGCTCCTGGTACCTGATGATGCGATGGATGCGGGGGAAGCGATTTCCACCTTCAGGGAGGGAAGCAAGATAATCGGGATAGAGGGTTGAGAAAGTGCGAAACAGCGGTGCACGAAACTGCTCATGATCTGCACACACGGGGATAGTTCCCGTGATGATGCAGTAGACATCAATGCCGCCCTGGTCTCGCCACGCGGCGCTGATCAGAAGGACGTGGAGATAGAAGGAAGAAGAGACACATTGGGCAGCGGGGTGTGGATATACGTCAGCGACGAGGCGGGTGGCGTAGGATTGGTGGAAGGTCAAAGAAGGAAAAGGATTGGAGGGGAAAGAGCGTGGAGTATCGATCTGTCGGAAGGTGATGTAATCAAGGGGACGGCGGGATAGGGAACGGGGACGTAGCCCGATGTCCCGAATTGCCACGAGCTCGAACTGAGGGACGGGGGGAAGGGGATGGGGAGCGGGATCGCCTGCGCGTCGCCGTGCCAGAAGTCTTTGCATGAGGGTGCTCATCTTCCTTGGCTGGCGGCTCGAGATCTTTAGTCGGGTCGTCCGGAACAGGCAGATCGACTCCCAGCGACAGCTCCAATGGCCGCTTTCCCTCTGCGATGGCCGCCCTGCACCGCTCTGCTTCTGGATCCTTCTCCTGGGCTTCCACCTGCTCCGCTTCCTCTTCTCCATCCGCTTCTTCTTCGGCCACCTCCTGTTCTTCTACTTCTTCTTCTTCTTCTTCTTTTTCGCTCACCACCCCCGTCTCATGGTCGTTGTACTCACTATAATCCTCATCCTCTTCAGAGGTCTCCTCCTCGTCTTCTTCCTCCTCCTCTTCCTTTTCCTCTTCCTCTTCTCCTCCGCTCACCGGGTTGAAGAGAGCGTCCGCAATCGTCCCGGGGTCCAGGTAGTTGTGCGATGGGTAACAAGCGTTGTCGTCATCGCCTTCCAGACATGCTGACCATTGCAGATATGGTACCAAGTGGTGCGAGAGGATGTGTGGTACTGGACTCTTGTCGGAGTGCGAGATGACGTCAAGTGGAAGGTCGTCGAGTAGCTCGGTCTGAAGGACCAGCAGTTCGTTTATAATCGTTCGTCGATGACCCGTCTCGACCGATCTGAAGACGAATCCTAGAAAATCCCCCTCCGTGTCCGTCCGCCAAGCTTGAATGAGTAGCAGCTCGACGTTCTCACTAACAGCGGGCTGCTCACCATCCTTCCACCACATCAGATCGAGATCAACTAAGCATAGCAAAAGCGTCACGTACGTTTGCCACCACCTTAACCACTGCTCCGGCTTGATCCTTGGAAGCATAAGCGGGCGTACGGGGGATGGAGGGCCGACTGCCAGAAGAGAGGGAAAGCAGAGGGGAGGCTGAAAGCAGAGAATCTGGAGCGGTTCATTGGGGGCGAGGGAAGGGGACAAGCTCGGGGATGAGCACCGCTGGTGCGTGCCGAGAGAGGTGAATGCCGTCTATGTCAATAATGTCTATATTGACGATGTTCTCCCCCCGCTCCACGAGCATCTGACTCCACACCCTCGATAATTGCGCTCCCCACTCTCGCAACGAGTCAAGGATGGCCGTATGCGTTCTGGGATCGAGCGGCGTAAGATCCCCGCTGAAGATGATGACTGCCGAGATGTGAGCAGTTCCTGGCGCCGAGAGCCGACGATAAGCCGAGGCTTCGGCCAACACGTGTGACCTACTATTGGGGATCGCAAATCGAAGCTCTGCCGCCTCGTAGAATCCCCTTGTATTGAAGAACTGGGCAAAGCGAAGAGCGTCCGGGCTGATGCGCGAATGATACACTTGCCGAATCGACGAGATATGCCCACTTGGCGCCAACATGCGTTCACTGAGTACCTTCCGTGGAGAAACTCATGGCGAAAAGGAGAGAGAAGATGAGTGAGTAGGAGAGAGAGAATGAGGCTCGTCACTATCCCACTCGGACCCTGAAATCGACCCCGCTGGAGAAGGAGGGGAGGAAGTCGAGAGATGGCGGAGGTAGGACACGTGGCGGGCGATAGGCCTAGTCGACCGGCTACCGAACACCTCAGGAGCAAGCCGCACCGTGTTCACGCAGTTAGGACCGAGCTCGATCACTCTGAAGCATCCGTAGAATCGTGGCGCTAACTTGCCCTGGTGCGCACATTTCCTTACCTGCACCAAGTCCCCCAATTTGTACTGGGGCTGAGGGCCAGCATTCCCATTTCGGGCCTCATAACTCCGGACCTGGCGTCCGTAGGCCAATTCAGTCATACGCTGTCTTTTCCGGGCCAATCTCGGAAGGGCCCGTTCTATAAGGTGCAGATGGCGCTTGGCCTTGTCCTTGGCCGTCGCCCGCGTGGGACGTTTGTCCAGCGCCGTTTTGTCATTTAGGTTTGGTATCGAGACACAAGATAGGTTGTTGGTACGTACCTGGAAAGGTGAAAGTCCGGTAGATTCATGCGGGGTGCCTCGGTGTATAGCTAAGATGTGATCTATGATATCAGGACACGGCAGTGACTGCAATATTTTGTCGAAGTGTCGTTTTAATTACTCGGTTGGCATTTTCCACGAGGCCGTTCGATTGAGACATATGGGGAGCCGTATTACGAATAGACACCCTGTGTACGACCAGGTTCCTCATGACTTCTCCCTTGAATTCAGCTCCGTTGTCGGTAAGGATTTCCTCGGTGTCCTAATGCATCCCGAGGAAACGGTTAACAGACCGCGTTATTTCCGCCGTCTGTCTTGTCCGGCATGGGTAGGCCTCGATCCACTTTGAGAAGTGGTCGACAAACACCAAGAGAATTAAATATTCACAACTATTCGGTGCACGGGGGACGATAATATCTGTCGTGTCCATGCTAACCCTTTGAAATGGTCGTTGGACTACGGTGGGCACTATCGACCTAGGTGGCTGAATCGGTGCCTTGTCGGCCGCACAGNCTGTCGTGTCCATGCTAACCCTTTGAAATGGTCGTTGGACTACGGTGGGCACTATCGACCTAGGTGGCTGAATCGGTGCCTTGTCGGCCGCACAGACAGAACAGTTTTTAACAATATATTGAACGTCATCCCTAATGTCGGACCAATACCATTCGTTCTTGTCGATGGCGGATTCGGTGATCCTGACCGCAAAATGGGCTGCTGTCTCTTCGTGGGCTGCTTTAACCAGTCATACCTCATGAACGGGTGTGGGACTACCATCCATATTCCACTCCCGTCTGTTTTTCGCTTTTCTAACCGTCCCTCCTTCCACGTATAGTCCCGCGCCCTATTATTGGCCTGTCTCCGATCGTCCTTGGAGAATTCTCGAAGAGGGTTCCCTACGACGGTCGCTATCAAAGCGTATACTGTAAGATCTTTTTCAGTCCTTCCGACGTAGCTTCCAGGAATCGAGCCTCCGTCTGAATCTTGTCGGTATGGCACAGGTGGCAGAGCCACTGTTTTTGCGGATTCCTATACTGGATGCATGACCCATGGACCCTGACTACACACGTGGCGCACTCTACCCATTCGACGTACCCTTCATTTTCCGGCTTAACCGAAATAGAGTGGATGCCCGAGATAGATTCACACAGAAAACAAAAACGATCGGGGAGGGAGAATAGAGAAGAGGAAGAAGGAGAGAGAGGGCCCTCAATGTTTTCTCCTCTCTGGGCCGTCATAAAGACACGTGTCACTTCCTCGCCTGCCGAGGGAGAACCTTCACCTGGTCGTACCCGGGTCCCTTGGTCTGTTCAGGATCCTTCCACGGAGTGRTCTCTTCGTGGCRTGGCACCTTGCCCGGCCGGTGCAGACGCGTCAGTCCGTCGGCGTTCCCGTGCCTTTCCGTTTTTCTGTGGACGATATCGAAATCATACTCCTGCAGTCTCACCGCCCATCGCCCAATCAKTCCCGTGTAGTTCGTCAGCTTCTCGAGRGCCAGCAATGGCTCGTGATCCGTTACGAGGRGGAACTTCTGCCCGTAGAGATACGGGTGGAAGTGCTGGATTCCCCAGACGATAGCATAGCATTCTCCCTGTGGCGCCGAGTCGTTCTTCCTTTCGTCCGGCACCGTCCTCGAAGCATATTCGACCACGTGCTCCCGCCCGTCTTTCCCCTTCTGAGTTAGGATTGCGGAGATTGTCAACTTCTCGAGGGCCAGCAATGGCTCGTGATCCGTTACGAGGAGGAACTTCTGCCCGTAGAGATACGGGTGGAAGTGCTGGATTCCTCATACGATAGCATAGCATTCTCCCTGTGGCGCCGAGTCGTTCTTCCTTTCGTCCGGCACTGTCCTCGAAGCACATTCGACCACGTGCTCCCGCCCGTCTTTCCCCTTCTGAGTTAGGATTGCGGAGATAGCCTCGGGCTGCCAGTCAGTAATGAGTAGGAACTGGCGCTCGGGATCGGGCCGGATTAAAATAGGGGTCGAGGTCAGGGCCTCCTTCAAAGTGCAAAAGGCCTGCTCACACTCCGCGTCCCAGCTCAGCGGCTGGTCCTTCCGCAGGAGGTTCGTCAGGGGTCGAGCGATTGCCGCAAATCCCTTGATAAACCGTCGATAGAATGAGGCCAGTCCCCGGAAGGCTCGAGCCTACGTCAATGACGTGGGCGTGGGTGCTTCCCGAACAGCCTCGACCTTCCTCGAATCCGGTCTCAAGCCTCCTCGGGTTGCCACGTATCCCAGRAACGAGATCTCGGACAGGAAGAATTCGCTTTTCTCCAACGCAATCTTGAAACCGGCATCCCGTAGCGAGCCAAGTGTCCATTCAATATGCTGCGCGTGTCCATGGAATGATTCAGAATATACCAAAATATCGTCCATGTACACGATAACGCAAAAATTGATCACGCCCTGAGTTAACTTGGTCTTGTTCACGAAGTTCTGGAAAGTGACATTCATTGCCCGCTGGAAAGTTGCCGGCGCATTGCATATACCCATAGGGCATTGAACCCACTGCCACGTGCCCTCAAACAAGACAAACGTCGTCTTCGGTCGATCTTCTTCCCTCACAAGCATATGGTGGAACCCGTGCCGAATATCAAATTTACTGAAATAATTCGCACAGCCAATCGCATCCAGCAGATTATCAATCTGAGGGAGGGGGTACACATCCTTGATCGTGATGTCATTCAATTTTCGATAATCAATGCAAATGCGAATTGATCCGTTCTTTTTCAGAATCAAAACTACTTGAAAGGACCAAGGACCGATAGCGGGCTCTATCCAACCATTAACCTCGAATTCCTGAATTCGCTCGAGTGCCGCCTTTCATTCTGCCAATGAGTATCGATACGGTTTGCAATGAATCGGCGGGTGATTGCCGGTCTGAATCTCGTGTTGGATTATTAAGGATAACCCGATGTTCGTGTCATCAATGTTGATAGTACCCCGATATTCCTGTACGATCTCTGCAATAAGTTGGTGGGTTCCGTTGGGCACGTATTCTGGCATGTGCAACTCGTAAGGCCGCCCGTGTATATCGACTGCAACGTGTTTGGTACGTACTGCCTTAGAGTCCCGGGGCGGCGGGGAAGAGATGAAAGAGTTGTCCGACTGCCACGAGAACACGGTGGCTACCATCTGGGCTTCCTCCTCTCGGATGGCCACGTGTTCTTCGGGGGTTATTCCATCCGCGATATCCCGGGGATCCACTGATTTCTCAGCGATTCTTATCCCGACATCAAACATCGAGGCTTCGGGGCACCCAGAGGGTTCCAAGGCCTGTACTACCGCTCCCAGACGCAACAATCGTATCTCCTTGTATGTGGTAAGAAGCGATCGGGGAGGGTGTTCCGTGACGTTGCAGAAGGACCGCTTATCTACGTTGTCGGGCGGCCAAATCCTGTCGGCCACCCGAAATAAAAGGAATTGGACCCTCAAACGAACGCCCAATTAAGATTTTAGTGATACTCTTGTTTGACCTGACCGGAAAAATTAGGGGTACTTGGAGCACCCCTAATTTTTGAGGTGCCGACCGTTGAGAGTAGCCCTCAAAATTGACAAGAGAGACTACCGCTTCTACCGCGGTGACGCCCACCTCTTTTTCGCCCGCTCCGAGGCTATTCCCGAAATGGCTAGCCGCGGGACGGTAATATGGGAGTAGGCCTTGGCACGACTCTTCTACATCAGCCTATCCATGGGGAGATGGAGCCTCAAATTTTGTTAATTCCAATGACAAAATTAAAATTAAGAAGAAATAATTAAAAATAATAAGAGAAGGAAAAACAAAGGAATTTTCGCTATTTAATTGAATTCCCTCGGAATTCATTTTTCATAAAAATACGTTTAGTTTTATTATTTTCGATAATAGAATTAAGAAATAAGAGAAATAATTAAAAATGATAAAAGAAAAGAAAACCAACGATTATTTAATATTCGATAAAATTTTATTTGAATTATTTGCGATCGGATTTATCCCGGTATTATTTACTTACCTCAATTCTGACAATTCTTACAGTTTTCCGATTATTGCGGACCCTTGCGAGATTTACCTGACGTATCTGAATCCTACCCTTATTGCCACCTGTGTGTTATGAGTGAGTGCGGGATGGATGCTCGGCGCGGTATTACTGTTGGTGCTATTTTGGTTGTGCCGCTTGACTTTATCACTTCGGTATGSACACTGGATCGACTCCGACATGACACTTTGGTTCGGGGCAGGTATGGCACAGACCTTGGTGGTACTCGCGTGACACATATTTGGCACCTTTCTCTGGTCACGACGACATGATTGGGCTACGACATGTGTTACGTGGTTCTGTTACATTTGGTATGGTTCATTCACGACACGGTATGATGTTACGCTGATTCGAGACGGGGTCTCTCTCTCTTTCTTTGGCTTTGTTTCCTTACATCGAGCGCAGTTCTTCGCAGCTAGCTACTCACGCGTAACACTGGTCCGTGCGTGCGCTCGGTGCGTGCTCCCTCTCCCATATGCCTCTCCGCAGAGCGTGCGCAGTTCGTGACGTCGAGCGTGGATTCCGATCACCTCTGTGTCCCCCCCTCTGGCTTCTCATCTCTCTTTATACTTCCTAGTCCGTCTCCCTTCGATCCTCCTCCCTTCTCTTTCTGCCAATCCCTCTCTTTTCTCGATCCTCCCGAAATATCTTCCTCTTTTTCTCTCTTCCCATCGTTCGTCGTGCAGATTTTTTAGGCTTCCCGCTCGGCCGCACCAATTTTATTTTGTCCTCACTACCGCTCCCTTCTTTCCTACCTTGATCCGCCCATACATCCTCTTCGCCAATGGAATCCCTTTCCGCGGTCGAGGCGCTTCTGGAATCGCATCCCGAATGGCACTGCACAGGTATATCAATCGTCGCCCACTGATGGCCTTCAGGGCAAATGTACTAGTACGCACATCGGGGCTTGGTTGCACTCTCACACACCCCTGTTCTTCTCTTTGCGCTCCTCCCACAACCTCTTATTTTCCTGCTTCAATCGCTCCGTTCTCCTCCGCCGCCTTCCATACTGCACAACCGACCTCTGGGCGGTTATCAAGATGGTCTAGGCGCGCTCTCCTTTCCCCAGTTCAATTATCAAGAATCCGAGAGCGCGCGCGCCCTCGATCAACCTCAAACGAACACGCCCACCGCGTTTCGGTTACTGATTCTCTTACCCCTACTCAGTAGCCGGCGTCTTGCAACCCGAGCCCTGAATTTCTCCGCATCTTCCTCTTTTGCCCAGCCATTCCTTTTTCCAATCCTAACATCCACCGGCAAGGAGATCCCAACGTCCCTCCTTTCTTCCTCATTCCCGCAGCTCGAGGAGTGTCGCCCCTCCCCATAGTTACCAAGGTCGGCTCGCCTTCCCGTCGGTTAGATCATCCTCCTCAAATTCTCGAAGCGCAGTCAGTGCAGTCCTTGCGAAAGATACGTGAACATTCACCCACGAAGAAGACCAATCCTGGTCTAGAATCGCTGCCCTTCCTCAACGCCGATCATCTTGACACCTATTCTCGGTGATCGGTTTGCTAATAAAAATCCGATTTTGGGTTTTCCTCCCCTTCAAATTCAGAAAACGGTTAGAGGCGGAGCGTAGCGAGGCATTTCGACTCTTTTTGTCACCCTCATCATCCCAGGCCCAGGGCCCTGAGGCTATTCGTTCGACGATCCAAAGCGTCCTCCCCACGGAGGGGTTGTTTTGTCGCTGATCTCAACTCGTAGGCACTCTCAATGATATTCATCGGTTCTCGTGGCCAATCTTTTTCGAGAGCTCAGGGATCCTCACCCCAGGTAGCTCGTAGTTTTTGCTATCTCTCCGTGCCCCGTATCCTTTCGATTTCTCCCCATAGCTTCAATATGGGCTGCTACTCCCGCACTCGAAACCTCAATTTTATTTTTGTCCGCTTTAGGCCCAGCTTGAGACCAGGTATCGACCGCTCTCTCTTACCTCGTCTATACAAAACATAAAATACTCACCTTTCCAAAAAAAAAAAAAAACAAAGCCACACGCATACAAGCACCAAAAACCAAAAATAAAGAAAACATTCTTTAAAGAGGGTCCCTCCCTTTTCGGCGGTCAGAGCTATTTTCTTCCTTCACACGGTTGTACCAGCAATGCCCCTGAATCCCAGATTCCCTCCTCCTCGCACCGGCTCCTCATGCGAAGCCCTGATCCGCAGTCCGCCGTCTTCCAATCGTCACACCCGAAACGCCCAGGTTCTTTTCGTGGTCAGTGCGACCTCCTGTCCCGGGCACGGCCCCCAACCCTTGGCTCGGTTGGAGAAGCCCCTGGCTATTGACCTAGGACTCCCACTTCGACCGTCCTCATCTTGCCATATCTCGTGCGGCCGCGGAATTTGGATTATCGGCCATATTGCACGACGAAGATCGCTGCCCCACCCGATCTCCTGGAACTGCAGCCCAGGCCAGGTGCGAGATGACCCCGCTACGTACAGTTGTGGTAGTTTGGTAATCTTTCGGAACCGTCGTCTTGGCTTTTCACTTGCCCTTCGTTTTTTACCCGACCAAGGCCTCCTCCGACACGCGTCGTCTGCCTTGCATCTTCAATCTTTGATACCGAAACTCCCACCTTTTTGGATCCGCTCGTGCCCGTTTGCGACCAAGGTTAAGATCGTCACTCCAGACAACAAAAAGGTTAGGACGGAAATCCGGACGCCTGAAGACGTCCGTAGATACCACATCCACATGCATGCATACGTCAAACCCACGCAAAAATAACAAGAGGAAATAAAAAAACTCTTTCCATTTCAGAGAAAAAAAACTTCGGCTGGTGGGCAGCCGCCCGACAACCAGCCCACACCCCAATTCTCGCCGTCCCCAGCGAGCCTTAACGTACCCCTTCCTTTAACCTTTGCCCTTCACCCAAATGTATCTCTCTTTCTCCCATGGTTCACTTCATCTCACTCCCAAGGTCAAATTTAGTTCGCCCTTTCCCCTATACTAGACTTAACCATATTGCCTTGTTACGGCACCCCTCGTCTCCCACCTTTGGAACCATGGTACACGACTCATGATACATGGATCCGGTCTTCCCTAACTAAAGTACAGTATCCCTTTTCGGATTACGACACAGGGCCCCTACTAACCATGGTACATCCACATGTCCTCCCAACTATGATATGTGCATCACCCCGCCCTTTTCCAACTATGGTACAAGTTTCCCTTCGGGACTATGACCCAGCACCGCCGGGAACTTACTTTACATTACTCTCCCTCTTTTTCCCCAAGCGACTCTATGCCCGTCTTCGTCTCCTCATCCTTCTTTCGCGCCTCTCCCTCTCTCGTTTCCTCTTTTCTCTCTCACGTTTGACTCTTAAGGCTTCCCTTGCGGCGTTCCTTCTCTCCCTTAGCCTGCGTTTTCCTAACCGGTCGGCGTCGCCGTCATCCTCTCTAGGTCTCTTCTTCCTTCTAGGGGTCTTTGGCAGGGCAGGATTCCGAACCTTATACCCTTTCTTTGGTGGTCTAGAGGAGGCCCCTTGCTTAAAGCTCTCCTTTTTTTCGTGCGTAAATGTCACTTTAGTGTCGATCGCTTCCTCCCCCTTTCTTCTCGGCTCCTCCCTAAGGGTTTCTCTTGATCGGAAAAGTTTGAGGCGAACCCCTGCAATAGGGGCCCGTAGCTTAGTCCCATCTAACTCGGTGAGCATATAGGGCCCCCCATCCAATCTCTTTAAGACCCTATACGGCCCCATCCACCAGTTTGCTAGTTTTCGACTCCATGTCTTTTCTAACGACGAGTCGTACATTAGGACGGGATCGTTAACCCCTATCGGCGTTCGTCGGACCTTCAAATTCTTGTCCCACCTTTCTTTTCCCTTCACCCTCTCTTTCTCGACGTTCTCACCTGCCTCGGTAAGTCCGACGTCTAGGTTTTTGGCTATTTGCTGTATCCGGGCTTCCAACAGCTCTCCTCTAGTCATGTGGGTCTTCCATGAGACACTCGTCCAAGTGTCGACGTGGAACTCGATGGGCAAGGGACAATGCCTTCCGAACCAAAGGGTGTAAGGAGGATAACCAGTACTTGATTTGACCGTGATGTTGTCCGCCCAAACCGTGTACCACAAGTACTTCGGCCATTGTTCCACTTGCCCCTTGCACCATTTTGCTAAAGCGTCCACGAGCGTTTGGTGACCTCTCTCGACGGGGTAGTTGCTCTGTGGGTGATAGGCGGTCGTGTAGGCCGCCTTTATTTTCGCCCCTTTTAATATCGACTTGACCTTTTGGCTCGAGAACTCAGAATCTCTATCCATGACTATCTTCCCGACACACCTGTACCTAGCGATGTATTCTAAGAGAAAGTCACTCACCTCTTCGGCCGTCTTCTTCTTAATGGCCTTCGCTTCCACGAATCCAGTGAGATTGTCACAGGTGTTGATTATGTACCAAAGTCCTCCGACCCCTTTTGGCATGGTAACGAGATCAATGTGGACCTTCTCACCTGGCACGGTGGGGAGCGATGGAACCAGGGGCTCCTTATAGCGGACCGTTGCTCTCTTTTGGCAGGCCTCGCAGGTCGAACAGTACTTTTCGACTTCTCCGTACTGTCCGTCCCACCAATAGAGCCTACGGACTTTGTCGAAAGTGCCTTTCACCCCTCTATGCCCTCCGACGACCCCGTCGTGCAGCTCCTCTATGACTGCCCTCCTTTCTTCCGGGTTGCAAGACACCCTCATGGGAATAACAAACTTGGTAGGCCGCTTAAAGAGGTGTCCCCCTCGTAGGAAGTACCCGAGTGCCTCCCGCCTAATCACCTCGGTGCCTTCCCCCCGTCCTGCTAGGTATAACCCTGTATTGCGGTATTTCCCATCGTAAAGGTTAGCCAGGAACATCTCTGGCCTTCTTTCTTCCTCTCGGATGGTCACCCCCACTCGCGCCTGGTTGGTGGTTGTCTCTCCCTTGGTCATTGCTGCCCTCGCATCCTCCAACTTCTGGTAATCCTCATCTCGGATCGGGAGTCGGGACAGCCCGTCGGCGATTTGATTTTTGGCCCCAGAGCCGCTTGACCCTATAGTCGTAGAGCCTAATATGTATCATACACTTGGCCATTATTGGGTCAGTCAGAGAGAAGTCTTTTTGAAGCACAGCCGCCACCGCGGTCGGGTCCACTCTCAGGAGGAAACGTCGCCCGTAGATGTAGTGACGGAAGGTTTTTAAGCAGTGCAACACCCCTAACACTTCTTTCTTGAATTGGCTATAGTTTCTCTCGGCGGGATTTAAGGCCCGACTCTCAAAACGAAGAGGGCTCTCTTTCCCGTTTTGATTATTTTGCGACAGAAGGTCTCCTACGGAACAAGGTCTCGCGTCAGTAGAAACTATGAACGGACGATTTTCCTCGTCCTCGAAGAACGGAACTCCTAGGACCCGCCCACCTTCAAGGAACTCCTCTTTAAGGACTTCCATTGCCGCGGCCTGCTCATCTCCCCAAATCCATCCCTCCGATTTTCTAAGCAGTCGTCTAAGAGGCTCCGCTTTCTCACTGTAGGCTCTTATAAAGATCCTCCAGTAGCCCACTACCCCTAGAAATTGTCTAACTTCCGTTATCGATTTTAGCGGCGACGGCCAGATCATTAATTTTTCCAATTTCCCGGGATTGGGTCTCCGCCCATCCTTGTCGCAAATGAAGCCCAATATCTTGATTGACGACACCCCCCAGCGACTCTTAGTCCCACTCACCGTAAGGTTGGCGTCGTCTAATTTCACAAGGACATCCTTGACATCTCTCATGTGGTCTACTACGAACTTTCTCAGCCCGGGGAAGACCTCTGTCTCGTCCCGTTCTACTGACCCTTTTATCGGGAAGTTGTCAAGGAAGACCTCCACCTTTTCTGGTATGAACTCCTCGAGGACCGCAATCATGACCCTTTGGAACACCGTCAGTCCGTTCGTCCACCCCATCGTTACCACCATCATTTGGACCAGCCCTAGAGGCGTCTGCATGGCGGTCATGTGCCTATCCCGATAGTCCAAGGGGATCTCATCATACCCCGAGAAGAGATGGCAAATCGAGTAGATCGAGCGACCTATTGATTCTTCCGCGAGTAGATCCGCTTCAGGTATGGAACCTACATCCCTTATGGTGACTGCGTTGGTTATTTGGAGATTCTGAATCCACCTTAACTTGTTACTACCACCCTTCCTCAAAAAGAACCATTTATTGGAGTAGGCACTTTCACAGGGCTCTGCGACGAACGTTGTCGGGACTGGAAAAAGAGAGAGAGAAAAAGAGAGAGACGGAGGGGAGCTCTTTCGGTGCATCGAGGCGAGTCGCTCGTTGAACTGCGCACGAAGATCGGGGGGGGGCAAGGACGCGTACGGAGACTCGTGGGGGCCCGAGAAGCCGGAGGGGGGGGGGCGCACGCAGACGCACGGGGTGTTCGAGTGCTCTAACGACGCTCGGTACTGGCCTCGCGTTCAAGAGAGAGAGAGAGAGAGAGAGAGAGAGAGAGAGAGAGAGAGAGAGAGAGAGAGAGGAGCAGAGCGTCCGTTCGGTTGGTGTGAGCCATCGTACGAGGCGTTACCGTCGCTCGTTCAGCCACAAGAAGCGTTGCTCACAGTCGCGCTAGGAGCGTCCCAAGAGGTATCGTCGGCGCTTACATTCGGAACGTTTGTTCAGTCGGGCGGGTCATCTTACGAGGAGGTTCTGGGGCTCTAGTTCGGAGGGGCTGTGATTCAGGTTGTTCGCCCTGTCGGGCGAGCCATTTTGTAAGGTGAAACTAGAGCTCGAGGTCGGAAGTGCTACTGTTCATAACGCTAGGGAGTAACTCGGGAGGTCTCGTCGGCGCTTACATCCGGAGCGTTTGTTCAGTCGTGCGAGCCCTCGTACGAGGTGCTAGCACCGCTCGAAGCTTGCAGTCACAACGCACGCAGTATTGCCAGCGCCCACACACGAGGCGGCACCAGCTCCCAAGCGCAGAAGTGTTCCCATTCGGGGCGTCTGTTCAGCTGGGCAGGCCATCACTCGAGGTGGAACTGGCTCTCGAGTTCAGGAGTGCTTCCGTTCAAAAGCGACCATCGGAGATCGCACCGGCTGTTGCACACTGGGCTTTTGTTTAGCATCGCGCTGGGTCCACGCTCGAGTTCGGAGGGGCTTCTTCTTCTGCGGGGAGGGGGAACCTTCATCCAGATCGGCCCTTACATGAGGTCACGCCTGCGCTTCAGTTCGAGGTGACGCTCGTCCGGATGGGCCGTCTTAGGAAGGCGTGCCCGCACACGAGCTCGAAGTAAGGAACGGGCGTATCGACCACGAAGGAGTACCCTCTCCTGAGATAGGAGGGTGGCTGGAGACGGAGAGAGAGAGAGAGAGAGAGAGAGAGAGAGAGAGAGAGAGAGAGAGAGAGAGAGAGAGAGAGAGAAGGAAAGAAAAAGAGAGCGAGAGAGAAGGAGACGGAGATAAAAGTAAAGAAAGAGAGATAAAGAGAGACAGAAGGAGGGAAAGAAAGAGAGAAAGAGAAAGAGGGAGAGAGAGAGAGAGATAGAGAGAGAGGAGGGAAAGATAGAGGCGTAGCGAGGAAGAAACAGAGGCCGCATCGATGAGGGAACCAACTAAGCTCGGGTCTCCGCAGAGAACCTGTGCTGCCTTTTCGACTTTGTTTAGGGTCCTGATTTTTTCTGAAGTAGTAAGTATCTGGTTGGGTCTTCGGAGCAAGTGCATCTCAATCTGTGGTTCGATGAAAGCTGCCTTTTCGACTTCGTTTCGGATCCTGTTTTTTTTCCTGAGTAGTAAGTATCTGGTTGGGTCTTTAGAGCAAGTGCATCTAAATCTGTGCTGCCTTTTCGACTTCGTTTTGGATCCTGTTTTTTTTCGGGTCGAAAGTACCTGGTTGGGCCTTTGGAAAAGGCGAATCTTAATCTGTGGCTCGACCCGAGCTGCCTTTACGATTTTCGTTTCTATTCTTGTTTTTGTTTTAAGTCAAAAGTTCCTGGTTGGGTCTTTGGGGAAAGTGCATCTTAATTTGTTGCCCGACTTGCGCTGCCTTTTAGGCAACACTCAGACTCATGTTTCTTTTGAGTTCCAGGTGGAGTCTTCCTGAAGGTGCCTCCCCAACAGACGAGTTTCTCGTAGAGAGGAGGACAGGGAAAAGAGAAGGAGAGAGAGAGAGAGAGAGAGAGAGAGAGAGA
>BFEA01000030.1:2898264-2911279 GCA_003427395.1 Chara braunii
AAAAAAAAAAAAGAAAAAAAAAAAAGAAAGGAGCCATTCATTCAGAGGAGGAACAGCCTAACAGGGACATGAACATCATAAAGAGAAGATCAGGAGAAAAAAAAAGAAGAAGAAAGGAAGAAGAGCACAAGAGGAGAAGAGCACAAAAGAGACGTGAAGATATAAGAGGGAGACGGAAAGAATGATGGATTGAGTCCAATTGACAGGATTGTTATCATTGTGGGTTTGCAAGCTGGGTCGAGGTCCCGGTAGTAAAGAGGATTGGATTGAACTCTGAATCTGGACGTGTTCTGTGCAGAGATGCAGAAAAGCAGTTCCATCTGGGTTTGCTGCACCTCACCGCGAACACGGCCAGATTCAGGCGTTCAGATCCGATCCTCTTTGCTAGTGGGACCTCCGCCCTGATGTTTTGAAATGGGGGGAAAAGCAACATGATGGAAGATGTGGAGGGGAATTCCCGGCCTCCTTGCGTTCATGACTTCAACATGCAAGCTTGGTTGTTAAAAAAAAAGAAAAAAAAAGAAAAAAGAAAAAAAAAGAAAAAAGAAAAAAAAGAAAAGAATGATGATAGAAGATTCATCGACAGTACCATCAGGCAGGCAAGAAAATAAAAGTGCAATCAGATGGACATTGGACACGGTCCCACCAGCAAGGAGGATTGGATTGAAGGCCTGAATCTGGACATGTTTTCTTGGAGAGGTTGGTGCAGTAGATCCAGATTCAGGAGTTCTGCATCTCTGCGTGAAAAACATCCCAGATTCAGGCGCTTAGTCCAATCGCCTTAGATATTGGGACCTCGTCGCCCCTTGGGTAGATTGGTTCAATAATCATACCTCAAGGCAATCCTGTGTGTTAAAAACCCTAGGAAAAAAAAAGAAAGGGGGCAGATTCCTTGTTAGGAAGTTCCCAAAAGTGAGGTTTAAGGCCCTTGGGTGACGTCCCACCAGCAAAGAGGATTGGACTGAATCTGGACATGTTTGCCTGAAAAAGGTGCAGAAAATCAACATTGAAATGCTTTTCTGCATCTCTGCTTAGAACACGTCCAGGTTCGGAAATTGAATCAAATTCTGTTTGCTAGTGAAACCTCGCCCCAGTGGTAGCTTCAGTACAGTCACAAAAAGACAGTTTGAAATTCCACCTCAGGGATAACCCCGAACATAACACACCCCCATGTAACCCTACCTGAATAGAACGGCTGGTCATTATCACTGCATCTAGACTTAAATGTCGACCAAATACAGATATAATGACTGGGCGTTCTATTTGGGTGAAATCCCAAAGTGAAATTCGAAACTGTTTTTTGCCCCCAAGAAGTGTATGTTCAAACTCATGCTCTTCGGGCCATCACAACGTAGCGCTTCCGTGAAACGTGGAGAGTGTGAACGCGGTCCCCATCAATGTGTAGAAGGTGCCGCGAGGGTGCCGGCGGGTGCCAGCGGGTGAACGAGTGGTGGGTGCTTGCACATTGCAAGTCCTGACGATGGAGGGAGAGCTCCCGGGTGGTGCGAAGGCATTAACGACATTGGAGAGAAACACAGTGGTCACAGTTTTGAAAGTCGTCGCCATGTGTTATCGTATTGAGAGAACTATAACACGCCTGAGGAGGAGATTGTTCGTTTGATGCAACAAGTGACGGATGCACCTGATTGTGTGTCGTTATCCAAATCCATTGTGCAATTTTGTTGCGCCATGGCACCGGGTGTGATCCCACGGGTGACGCCAAGATGGTGGATGAGCAGAAGGACGGGAGGGGCATGGGAGGATCTCCGGCAGGTTGACGGCGCAGCGGAGGGCTACTACAAGGACAAGCTGCGGAGTGGAGTAGTCGATGGTGCGTGGTGGCTGTCTGCTGGAGGTTTTCCGCCTGTCCATCGTCGTCTTCCTCACCTTTCATCGTTTCCGTCTGCTGCCATAACCGTGCATAATGACCCACACGTGGAACAACACGACAAGGAGCAGGAGAACAATGGCCAGCAGCAGGGGCGGGAACCGCGGGAGGACGTCTGCCATAAATCGCAGCACGCGAGGCGTGTACCAAACAAAGCTTGCATCAATGCGCTCGACAATTGCTGACAAAACACGCTATGCAGAGGAATGCAATCGGCCAACAATGCTTCAACATCGCTTGTAGAAAAATGAAAAAATTTGACCGTTGGACACCACAGTCAGCGACGCGCGCACGAAAAACTTTGTTTCACGAAGCGCCTTGCGGCTGAAGAACCACCCCCATGCATTTCCACGCCAACGGTAACGGTGGAAGGCTGTTGGGGGCCCGTCGGGTACTGGAGACTGGCGATGTCTGCCGAATGGACCACGGACGAGCTGTGCACCAACATTGACTCCAAATTTTCTTGTCGGCGCTCGCTCCAGAACACTCAGGAGGGTTTTCACATTCGTTCAAGGAATTGCGGCAAACCATGCCCTCCATGACCTCTATTAAGCAGCAACAAAACCAAGGACTTGCGGCAAAGCATGCGTGTACTAGTCCCAACGGGTTGACATGGTGACCGGGATCCGAGTGCTTCGTCTAGGGCCCTTCAGAGGCTTCGCCCGTCTCCCACCAGCTTGCTGCCCAGGAAGAATGTTGACTCTCAAGGTTGAGCGTTCGCGACACCTCACATTGACAAGACTCTCAAGACAGAACTCACTTCCTCACGGTAAGAAGTAATGAAGAGGGTAGATAAGGAAGAGAGCAACATACCTCATAATGCTGCCCCCAACCACAGATTTCTCACCGGCAACCTGATGTGCATTTATGATGACCGGTCTTTGCCTCGGCACAACCAACAGCAGAATGCAGTTCTACCTCGGCTTAAATGCCACATCAGCCAACTCTTATCATCTAGCGCACACCCCTAATGTCACCACATAGCTTCCTGGCGCGCCCACACAACCCTGGGCCGTCTATCATTCAACGCCCAAGCCTTATTACTGCCCCACATTTCATCCGAAGCACCAAACAGCTATTGCGAAGAATCAATGAATTGCAGTTCGAATCAACTCCGATACCAAATTGCAAAGAACAATAAGCAGAAGCGAGATGACAATATCCAGAATGCACAATCACATTGAAGGCCAGATAATATCACAGTGTCCAGAAAGCAGAATTGCACCAATAAAACACCAATGAAGAATCATAACACTGAAAACCAATGTCAATGAGAGTTTGCTCTCGCCACCACCAACATGAGTGTCCAGGTCTTTCTCCCTACTTGGCGCTTGGCGTCCAGCCTACTTCCTACACAATTACTCTCTGCCTACTAATTGACAATGCAACTGTTGACGTCTGCAGCCCACAAAGTACTTGAAGATGTCGCCCACGCAGACCATCACCAATACCAGGTATGTGCCCTCACATCATCATCATCATCATCCTTCTCTCTCTCCCCTGACTTACACCCACGTCTTCCCTCTGTACACCCGAAGACAACCCCATGCGCCTCACTGTATGTCCAAGCCCACAACCAGCTATGGAGGCTGGGCTATGGCGCTGCTCTCAGCAGCGCCCTGCTTCACCACAGGACCGCATGTGCGCAGCCTCTTGCTCCAGCGGTAGCAGCCAGCACGCGAGCAATTGCTCCAGCAGCGTTGCCGCCAGCCAGCAAGTGTCTGAATGCCCCTCCGGGCCGCGAGCTCTTTCCTATATGGAAAGAGCCTACCTGCCTTCGCAGCCTGGCTGGCCTGGGCCTCGGTCCAGAAGCTTCCGGTAGGCCCCAAAAGGCTGCGCCTCTGTTGCAGCTGCTGGGCCTCGTTCAGTTGGGCCTCCCAACTGTCTGTGTATAAGGCTGCGATTTTTGTCCAGGGCCTGCGTTTCTAGAAAAACTTGGAAGGCCGTGGACTATATTTGTTGCTCGGCCTGTGTTTCCCTCAACCAACTGGCGCGTCACAACTGCGTGGACCCCAAATACGAAATTGACAGCCGAGGGCCTCTCGTGATTTGTTAGGCCCGCCTTCACTTAGGGCGGGTACATTTGCAACAGGGCCCCTTAGGCCTGCCGACGACCCAGATCCTCGCATTCCCTCCTCCCTTTCTTCGATAGTCCTCTAAGAAGTCGTCTAATGTGCAGACATTTTCCCCTTAAGTTCTCTTTCGTAGCCTGCGATAACTTGAGGTGTTGTTCTCACGAGTTCTTGTCTGGTGAACCACCGAGCTTCCTTGGGATTCAGATTATGTATGAATCTGACACAATATTGCATTCTCGGTTTAGGAGGCAGGCCTCTGCCCGGCGGCTTAGGCATCAGTATCACTCGATGCTCCACGATTCCGTCGATGTCAACTTCACCATCCATGGTTGGGGCCAGCATTGACCGTCTGGAGGGAAACTGTAAAGTTCCTGCAAAAGGTGCTAGCTTTGAAGCGTGAAAAACTGGGTGTGTGCGGAGGTGAGGTGGGATGCATATCGCACAGGAAGGTCCATCCATCTGATCTCTTACTATATCTAGGACCTCCCAGGGACTGAAGTACCGTGGCATTAATTTTCCTAATTCCTGCTGCAGTTCAAATGACTTTACCCAGATTCTGTCTCCTAGTTGAAAGTTAGATGGACGTCTGTGTTTTTTCTCAGATGCAATCATAGCATTATGAGATGTCATGATGTGTTCAACGGTCTGCTGCAGTGTTCGTATTTGATGACAAACTCTATGCTGCGAGGTGCTGCAGTTGACTGACATTCAGGCAGTAGAAAATCCAAGGCGGATCTTGGCTTCCAACCAAGATGCAATTGGTTGGGGGTCATGCCAGTAGGGTTGTGCACAACGTTGTTGTACAGGCTGGCGACGAGAGGCAACTTCTTGTCCCGGTCATCCTGACTTGGCTTGATGTAATGCCTTAATAGGTGCTGCACTACTCGGTTCATTTGTTCCGCCTGTCCGTTTGACTCACGGTGATTACTTGATGTCATCTGCAGTCTGATACCCATCTGTTGAGCTGTGTTTTGCCATAGTTCGCTTGTGAAGCGGACATCCCTGTCGCTGATGATGGACTTAGAAGTAAGCCAAAGTCCCGTACCCAATTATCCACAAACAACCTAATGACGTAATCGGTTTTAGTGGTCTTTGGCATAACTATTAGTCTTGCATGCTTCGAGAAACGGTCAACTATAACGAAGATGTCTTTTCGTAGACTTGCTGGTCACAAGAGTATCCATGAAGTCCATGAACACACTCTGACCAGGTCCTTCAGGAATCGGCAAGGGCTTAATAAGCCCAAGTGGAGCATGAGTCCTAGGTTTGTCTCGTTGGCAAACCTCACAGGTTTCCACTTACTTCGTCGCATCTTGCATCATGGATGACCACCAAAATCTCTGCACCAGGTTAGTTGATGTCTTTTTGTAACCAAAATGACCAGTTGCATCATGAGATTCCCCTAGAAATAAACTTCGCAAAGTCTTTTATTCCCAACCTTTTCAAGAAACAGCAAGTCATTGACCAGCCCAAACTCATCGGAGGTAACTTTATCCTTAGCCTCCAGTTTGCGAATGATCTCAGACATAACTGTATCTTCCTGATAGGCTTCCACCAGGGATCGAGTTACATTGTCGGATATGCCAAACTCAGTTACTAACGCGCCCAGATAATCTGTCCGGCGTGATAGTGCATCAACCACTTTGTTGTACTCTCCCTTGATTGGATCAAGTTGATAGTCATACATGTCTATCACTTGGATCCACTGCTTGAGTGCGTTAGAGAGTATAGGCTGTGTCTTGATCCAGCGCAAGGTCTCATGGTCAGATCTCAGATCGAAGAATCTGCCCAGGAGATAGTGTCTCCAATGGATCGGTGCTCAGTATACGGCATAGAGTTCACGCTCATAAGTAGATATGGTCAGTTTTTTAGAGGACAATTTTTTTACTCATATACTCAATCGGTCTCAACTTCTTCCCCTCCTTTTGCGCAAGGACCGTGCATATGCCATATTGGCTGGCGTCTGTGGTCACGACCAAGGGTCGTTCAGGATCTGGAAGTTTGAGGACTTCGTAGTGCGTTGGCGCGTACTTCAATTTCTTGAAGGATGCTTCGCACTCTTCCGTCCACTCCCAACTTCCCAAGGGGTGTCAAGTCGAGTTAGATCTGTTAATGGGGAAGCTATAGTACTATAGTTTTTAACAGCGGGCGATAGTAGCCCGTCATCCCAAAAAACGATCGGACCTCAGTAACAGTCTGAGGTCTGGGCCAGTCCCGTATGCTGGCCACTTTGGCATCATCCGACCTCAACCCATCCGCGGAGATTTCATAACCTAAGTACAAGATCTTGGTGTGACCGAACTCGCGTTTCTCCAATTTTACCTTGTATTGGTGCTATCTTAGGAGACCTAGCACTATTTTCAAGTGCTCAGCGTGCTCCTCTACAGTCTTACAAAATATAAGGATATCTTCGAGGTACAACGATAAACTTGTCTAAGTACTCATGAAATATCCTATTCATGGCGTGTTGGAATGTCCCGGGGGCATTGCATGGGCCAAAGGGCATTACCACAAACTCGCACAAACCGTACCTGGCTTGAAAAACAGTTTTGTGTTGGTCCTCAGGTCTAATGGCAATTTGATGGTATCCTGACTTTAGATCTATCTTAGTAAAGTACCGGCACCCCTGCACTCTATCCAATAGGTCGTCGATACGGGGTAGGGGTTCTACGTTCTTCACGGTGATGGCATTGAAGCCTCTATAGTCAATGCACATCCCTAGTGTACCTCCCTTCTTAGGAACAAATAAGACTGGCGCACTGTAAGGGGAGGTACTAGGCCGAATTCATCCCTTCTTTGTGAGCTCATTGAGTTGGCGGCGGAGCTCATCGAACTTTGCATGAGACATCCTATAGATTCGTCCTCTAGGCACCTTACTACCTCAGACAACCTATATTGCATGGACTACCTCCTATGAATCCCCCTCGGCGGCGGACAACCGTGGCCAAGTCCGCGGACGCGGACTAGGCCGCGAGCCCGCGGACGCGCGGCTTTGAAGCCACGTGGCGGCCGCAGGGGAGCGACTTCCGAAATTCAGGAGACGCCACGTGGTGGCGCATCCCCGGCCCCACCCCCCCACAAAAAAAAACAAACAAAAAAAATCAACTTTTGGTTGGGGGGTATGGGCGAAATCGAACGAAATTGAGAAAGAAAAAAAAAAACGCGTTTTTTTTTTTTTTYTTTCCGTAGATTGATTGATTGATTGATTGATTGGTGGGGGCTGGGTCGCCCCCCCCCGCCTTTGAGTGATTGATTGATTGATTAGTTCGTCAATTTTTTTTTTCCGTTGATTGATTGATTGATTGATTGATGATTGATTGATTGATTGATTGATTGATTGATTGATTGATTGATTGATTGATTGACTGGTGGGGGAGGGGTCGCCCCCCCGCGATTGATTGATTGATTGATACTAGGGTTGGGAGGTGAGGGGGGGCGCCTTCCAGTGGAGGCACTGAAAGGACAAGAGGTTGTTTTTTTGGGGGGGAGGAGTAAACCGCTCAGTTTCTCATGAGCCTTTTACATCCAGCAGAGACGTGAATAGGCGCAAGAATTTCCATGGGGAGAGAAGTAGTTCCCTCCCGTCCTCTCTCCTTGCCTTTTAGGTTACGATTCCTGCGCGTGTATCTGAGTTCCCTGAATTCGTTTGATTTTTCAGGTCTCAATTGGAAATACGTCCATAATTTTGGTGTTGGTTGCAGTGGACTGTGTTTGCGGAGATGGTTGGAGATAATGCGCTCTGCGGCGAAGGGGCTAGCCAGTAGGGCGGAAATAGGGTACAGCAGCGGTGGAGATGGTGGCTCTACCGCAGTAAGTCTTGCCGGAGTAAGGTTGAGAATTTTTTTTTGTTGGATGTCTGCAGCCAGTACTTGAAAGAGTGGATGATCGGAACTACGGCTATGGCGACGACTGGTGGCTTGTCTGGTATCTGCTGATGTCCTAGGTCCCAGTGGTTTGCGAATGGACGAGGTCAGAACGACGCTGGTCGGTGCTGGGGCTTGGTCACGCTGCCCTGTAACCCGAGCGGTACGGGGGCATGAGACCTGCTAGAGAGATCTGGGGAGTCGTTGAGGGTGGAAGGCACTCTAGTGTCTATTGGCGAGCTGATACTTAGTCGATGTTGGCCGGAGCCGAGGTGGGTCGCTTTGCCCTGTATCCTAGCAGGTGGGGGGTTTCTGGGGTGGGTCGTGCCACTCTGTAACCTAGCAGTTGGGGGTGGGAGGCCTGGTAGAGATTGGGTATCGGGGTATAGGGGAGAGGCGGATAGGGTTGAGCTGCTGACAGTTGCTAAAGGCAGGTGGGTTTCGGTCTGAATATCCCCATGATCAAACCTTAGAGAACCTAACTTTTTGTGTAGATTGCATAGCTATGATCTTTAGCCGAAGCCGGGTAAAGCCCCCGGTATCTCAAAGTTTTTTGCATAATCTTCTCAATATGTTTTTGAATGGGACCCTGGGCCCGGTTCCCAGCACGTATTGCTCCCCACGAATAGATTGGATCATTGGAGCATGTCCAAAAAAAATAAATAAATAAAAATGACATCGGTGCCACTTTGTCTTTTCTTGCCTGTTTCAAACTAGAAAGGTGACTCAGGAGCAGTTTTCCCATTTTTGGGGCAACGGCTCCTAAAAAGGTGACTCAGGAGCAGTTTCCCACTTTTTTTTTACTTTTTTTCTTCAAAACATCAATTGTGGGGTGCCAGCCCTAGCAAAGCAGTTTTGGGGCAAGGTCCCACTAGCAAAAAGGATTGGACTTAAAAAAAGCCTGAATGCAGACGTATTTGCAGCAGAGGTGCATACAATCAGAACCCATCTGCTTTTCTGCACCTCTGCATGAAACACATCCAGATTCAGGCACTTAAACCCCCAGTACCTTTCCCAGCTATTTTGCTGAGACGCGCCTGGTAATGTGGGGGCCAAACGGTGGAGGGCCGCCGTCGATAAACCGGATAAATAGAATCCGCGGCCCATTTTTCGTTTCGACCTTCCTTCCGAAACTGCATGTGGCCAACATTTGGGAAAGGTACTGGTGGTCTAATCCAATCCTCTTTGCTACCTTCTTCCCTCGTACGGTCATTATAGCTGTATCTAGACTACACGATGCCTCAAATACAGCTATAATGACGGTGCGTTGTATTCGGGGGAAGCAGGTAGTGGGACCTTGCCCTTGGAGTGTCATGCGCAGGGGCCATGCTAATCTTCATTCTCTGTATCGTTCCAATTTTAACGGATGTACCGAAGGACACAACGGAGTTTTCTGAGACGAGAACCTTTTCCTTTTTTGGCATTTGGTATGCCTGAATGTCCTTCTGAGACAAGAACCTTTTCCTTTTTTGGCATTTGGTATGCCTGAATCGGGATGTGTTTCATGCAGAGATGCAGAAAACTGCAGAGATTTCCTGACCTTTTCATATCTCTGCAGTTTTCTCTCTCTTTCTTCGTTCCTATTTGAAAGTGAGACAGATGTCCTTTCCGACATAGGTTAAAATTGGAACGATACAGAAAAAAAAAAAAGAAAAAAAAAAAATGGAACGATACAGAGAAAGAAGATTAGCATGGCCACTGCGATACAGAGAAGATCAACGTGGCCCCTACGATACAGTCTGAGAGCAGATTATTATGGCCCCTGCAAAAAAGGATGACGAGCATAAATCGAGAAATGGTCCGAAAATTAGAAAGGAAAAAAGGGGAGACATATATATAATGCTGTCCGAATTGGATGACTCAGAGGAAGATGGATGGATTCGTTGTGCGTTTCCTTCTTTCGGGAGATGATTGCTGGCAACCTGCTGATCAGAACCTCCGCCGGGATTCCACTGACAACAACAGTGTGTGTGCGTGTGTGTGTGTGTGTGTGTGTGTGTGTGTACCAACTGAGCTAGGCGCGTTGGCATTGACGAGATTTCATTTATTAGTGGAGAGCAGGCCTACACCTCCTGGGGCCAGCTCCCTTGCAGGGTCTTTCAGGGTCATGAAAGCAATTTCACTTTTCCATTCAGGGGTACACCCTTAGATTCAGAGGAGCTGGTAAACTGACACCAGGCTGAGACCTTGCAGACTGCACGATCGTGGGGGGGGGCGGGGGGGAGACTGCACGCTCTTGCTAAATTTGGTGCTCGTGCTGCATGCAGAAAAATGTCAGAGTCCTGTTTTCAAACCACCAGTTCACAATGTCATGAATCACCGTGAATTGCACCACAGACTACTGTAACAGTCTTCCCCCGAATACAACGTACGGTCATTATAGCTGAATTTAGACGGAAAGATACACCAAATACAGCAGCTATAATGACCGTACGTTGTATTCGGGGGAGGACTGTAGGGGTAACTTCAGTAGAGTCACAAAAAAGAGTAATAATTGCACTATGGGGCAAGATACAGTTTGCAATTATTGCACTTAGGGCACCCTACCTGGCCAGAAAGCTGGGTTGTATACATTGCCCAAACTGCAATAATTTGAAACTGTATATTGGGCGGTAGTGCACTCATAACTCATTTTTGTGACTCCCGTGTAGTTTCCCCTTTCTGGTTTTTATACAAGGTGGCCCTGGTATTTCAAATCATTTGTATATTCTACATGGGATGCTGGGCCCGGTTCCCAGCACGTGTTGCTCCCCACTAATAGATTGAAAGCATTTGTCCCCCCCCCAAAAAAAAAAAGAAAAAAAAAAAAAGGGATGCGTTTGTCAGCCTGCTGCTCTTTCTGATTGGAGCCAGATGGATGCCCTCATAAGCGGATCTTATGGCGTGTTTGCATTGGAGTGTGCTCAGGGCGTTGCGCTGGTGAAGAGCGTGGGAGGGGAGCTGCCAGAGAGTATGGTGCCGGATGGGCACTCTCTCCTCGGTCGATCGGCGATCGCTGTTGCCACCATCGGCACCGCAGTCCGCGCCGTCATCTCACAATCATGACAGCAACATCAACATCTACAACTGAGTTACCGATCCACTATGCGTCACCGATTTATCTAACGAACGAGCAGCACCTTCTCCACTAGCGGATCTTTTGGTGGGGGAGGGGCAGCTGCTTCTCAGCCATTCGCCAGTGGAATCACGTATTATTACTGACACATCTACAACATTAACAACAAAGGTCCTGGAAGTGAATGCTCCCACGTGCATTTTGGAGTCGGCCGTTGAACCGGGAGCGCCTTCAAGGGGGGTGTCTAAAACTCAAGGTCAGTCAGTGTTCGACGTCAGCTATTATGGGCATCAAGAAGACATCTGACGGTTCTGGTGAGCTTTTCAATCCACAAACCATGACGCCGGCCCCTACAGGCACCAACTTGAAGAAGACCTCTGACGGATCTGGTGAGCTTTTCAATTCACAAATGACGACGCCAGCTCTTATGCGCATCAAGAAGACATCTGGTGGAACTGGTGAGCCTTTCGATTAACATCCAATGACGCGTGTGTGGGCAGTTGAGAAGGGGCGGGTTTTGTATAAGCGGCTCCTCCTATCATCAGCGGTTGGGCGTCTCGATGCGACGACAAGGGTGATGAGGTGTGGACAGGGAATGGAACGGTTGATCGAGTGGGGGGCGCTCTCCTTCGAGATCGACATATCTGCGCCGCAGTGATTTGATGTTCGAATAGGGCAGGGTTAGGGTAGTTTGTGAGATCTGAGTAGATAAGCATTCTGAGTAGTCAGCATCAATCTCTAGCTTATTATCTCAATCATCCTGCAATGTTCCTGAATCATCCCAAATTTTCATAAAGGGGTAACTTCAGCAGAGTCACAAAAAAGAGTTATAATTGCACTATGGGGCACGATACAGTTTGCAATTGCACTTCAGGCACCCTACCTGGCCAGAAAGGTGGGTTGTATACATTGCCCGAATTGCAATTTGAAACTGTATCTTGGCCCATAGTGCAATTATAACTCATTTTTGTGACTCCCGCGTACTTTCCCCTTTCATGATGAATCATCAATGTATTCCAATTATAAGGGACACTGGGCCCGGTTCCCAGCACGTGCTGCTCCCCACTAATAGACTGGTGCAATTGCTTAAAAAAAAAAAGAAAAAAAAAAAGGGTTGTCTTCTTACTTACAACTGCCTCTCGTGATCCGATTCGCGTGGTTTTCTGTGTTTTGTATTGTTTCACTGGAATTTCCAAGTCACTCTCGCCTGGGCGTTCTTGCGTTGCTTAGATTCCCCACCCTTTCCCCCTGTCACATGGTCACGAGGGGAGGGTGTCGCCACTTGCAGGGGTGAGGCGCGTTCCCATGCCATCAAGGAAGCAGCATGGAAATGAGCGGTGGATGCTGCTTGTCGAGGGTTTGGTTGACTTGCCCCTCCCCCTCCTCGTTTGTGACGCGGCTCCGTGAAATCCATTTCAATTGATTGGCCGTGTTAGATCCGTGTCAATTGATTGGGCGTGTTAGATCCGCGTCAAGGGGGTGCTTTTGCTGTTACAGTGATCTCTTTGAACTACTTTGATCGGTGGTAATTGTTTTGCATTTGATTAGACGTGGGATTCTGATTGATCTGAGTAGTAGTTCTGATTGATTGGATTCTGCTGATGTTGGGATTTCATTTGATCACTGATGTTTTCGGCTGGGCAGGTTAGCATTGGTTGAAAAAACAAAAAAAAAACATTGGTTGAATCTGACCCCAAGGGTGGGGGGGGGGCGCATGGCAACATAGACATCGTCGGACTTCAAATCGGCAAAGAAAACTTTTAGGTGGCAGGCGTACTGCAGCTGTAGTTCATATCAGGTGTGAACAGCAGGAAAAGCCTGGATGCCGTTGGGCCCAGACGGCGACAGTGGAGTCCTGTGGAAACCAGCTAATGGGACTTGTGGAGAGAAGCTACCGGGACCTGTGGCGATAGCACCATTGAGCTCTGTGGAGCCCACCTACCGAGGCTGCAAGTTCCGTCACCAACCACGAGCACAATCGTGCGTGTGTTGTCATATTCACTATACACTAAAAAAAAAGCATGACTGTGCCAGACCGCGGGTGTGTGTGTGTGTGAGAGAGAGAGAGAGAGAGAGAGAGAGAGAGAGAGAGAGAGAGAGAGAGAGAGAGAGAGAGAGAGAGAGAGAGAGAGAG
>BFEA01000030.1:2918022-2930522 GCA_003427395.1 Chara braunii
CCGTTCCCCACAATCCCCAAGTCTACTCTACGACGAATGTCGTTCTCATCCACCTCCCACAAAAGGTTCTCATYGAAGTCGATCCCCGCGTCGAGGAGGATGTTGTGGAGAGTGCACACTGCCACGAATTGTTGTGGCAAGGTCTCCAGGTTCGTCTTGTGGGTGCGCAAAAACAGACGCCACATGCACTTCAGTCGCCCAAATGCCCTCTCCACACACCCCCGCGCCACCTTCTGCCACGTGTCGAAGCGCTCCTCGTCAGGATGTTGGTCGATTCCTCCGTACAGCTGCACGATCCATGGACAGGCAACTGGATAACCGTTGTCGCCTAGCAGGTAACCTCGCGTGACGACACCGTGCGACAGATTCTCCGGAGGTGCGTCGAACAGCTCGCCAGCTTCTGCACGCCTCCACAGCTGGGAATTGTGTAGGACGCGGACATCATGCACGCTTCCCGGGTATCCGATGTGGACGTCGAGGATCCGCAGATCCAAATCCACCACCATCTGCGCCTGCACGGAGAACTTCTGTTTGCGGAAATTGCGGTCGTAGTAGTTGTCGGAAGGTGCGCCGGCGGGCTTGTCAATGCAGATGTGTGTACAGTCGATCGCGCCGAAGCAGTTCGGGAAACCCTTGTCACGGAATGCGCGTAGAATCTGCGCATGTCTACGGCCAATTGGCCACTTGATAGCGTCGGGGTACGCCTGCAGCAGCGCCGAAGTGACGTCGCGGACGACCTGCAGTCCAGTTGCCCTGCCGATGTCGAAGGCTGAAGTGCCGCTCTCGTACGTCTCTCCTGACGCCCACCTGTACAACGCGAAAGCGATCACCTGCTCCACTGGCAAAGGCATCCTGTAGTGCGTCACCTTCTTCTCCACGTACGCGGCGCACGCGGCAACGATCTGCCTGAACATGGCCAACGACATGCGCAACTTCTGTCGGTAATACTCGTCCGTCGCGTCATCACAGAGGCGGAGATCCTCCCATGTCCCGCCAGTCCGTCGTTTAATCCACCAACGCGGGGTCCGTCGCGGGAAAACGCTAGATGACAGCGCGACGCACAACTGGACGACTGCCTCACACATGGCCACGCAATCCGGCGCTTCGGCAATGCGCTGCAACAGCGCTCTTCGTTTTCAGAGCTGTGTCAGCATGTCGCTTGAGGACGAGGACATGCCGCCCATCGTGTTCACGACGACGGCAGTAACCGCCATCGCGACCGTGTCGATCTCCTCTTCGCGCAGACCATGCCCGCTGACGCGAAGATCCATCTCTGGGAATCTTCCTGCCCGAAGAGCGTGACGCCTGCCACAACCGCCGAAGACACGCCCGCTGCTGAACCAAGTGAAGAGAGACACGCACGCCGGACCCGTAGATGCGCCCGCTGACGTACGCTGCAACAGAAGATCGCGTGCGTCGGAGTCCACAGGACAGCACACACGGCGGAGGTGAAGATGCGCCTTGCCAGAAGTTGCCCCCGCTGCTCACAACTCGCGTGGAGTCGGAAGATGGATACCCGCGCCGAACGCTTCGCCAGCGCCGTCTTTTGTGCGTCAGATGCGTCGCCCGGCCGTCCTCCGCCCCTGCCGCCTTGCGTCCGCGAAAATTCGAATTTGAATTTTTGAAGTTCGGGGTGACCGCGCTTTTCACCCACCCCTCCTCGCCCGCCCAAGGCCTCCGCAGTGTGTACCACGGACACCAGCCAGGACCCGGCGGACATCGGCGACACGGCTGCGTATACGAATATGAGAACGGGCCGCGGGAGACCTTTTAGGACGAATCCTAAAAGACGATTTTTAGGACTGCATGTAACGACGCCACACGAAATCCTAAAAATCCTTTAGGACTCGTCCTAAAAATTTTAGGATTTTTTTAGGAGTGTCTAACGAGACCCTTAGTTTGAAATGGGCAAGAAAAGACGAAGTGGCGCGCTGCCCATGTCATTGTTTGAGTTTCAAAATGTGCAAGTTTGTTTAGCAGTGGGGGGGGGGGGGGGGGGGGTGAAAGTTTTTTTTTTTTTTTTTTTTTTTTGAGCAGATAAAGACAGCTCTATTTTTACCCCCTTAAACGGAGAACCGGGCTCGGTGTCCCTTAACAAAGTTGTGCTGATACCCCCAGGGGACGGCATCACCTGCCGAACCCATAGGGGGTATCACAGTAGCCACATGAAAGGACAAATGTTACAGTTTATCCAGTACAGGTTGTTTTATTTATTATTATTTATTTATTTATTTATTTTTTTTCGCAGAAAAACTGCACGAGCGGTTGCTAGCGGTGTTGATAAAAGCAGACACCTGTAGCAATGTCGGGGAGGCTAGCTTGCTATGAAAGACTCTGTGAGGGGGGGTGAAAGTTGAAACTGCGACCGTTTTTTTTGGAGTGGCGCGCAAATGTAGATTTAGTCGCGGCTCTTTTTTTAATTTGCCCTGTTATTTTCGAGAACTGCTGATACTACCGTCTGACCCCTGGCCGGTATCGCGCACCTGCTGTAGCAGGTATCGCACCTGCTGGTGGGTGCAGCTCCCGCATGTTCCCTCGTTGGAGGCTTGAGCAAGGAATGTGGCTGCTACAGGGTTCCCCGTAATACTATAATGACAATAAAAAAGGCCTGAAAGGACGTCCTGTCCAGATTTAACAGGTCATTGAATTGGTCGGGCGACTTTGAAAAAAAAAGAAGAAAAAAAAACCGCCTATTTGTTTTTGCAAAAAAAAAAAAAAAAAAAAAAAGCTAGGCGTGACCCAGGAGCCGTGAACTAAACCTCTTGCCATGGGTGCTGCGCAAGCAGGGTCTGTACGATCCTTACCAGCATCAGCCCAGGGGAGTGCGCAGATCAGATGACCATGCGTTATGCGAACGCCCGCCCGCCGGTGTCTTGCGCAGAGGTGCGGAGTTTTGAACCGAACCCACGACCTCAGAGCACAACGCGCACTTCCAACCGGTTCCCTAACCACTGAGTGACAGACCACCTACAGTCTTCCCCCGAATACAACGTACGGTCATTATAGCTGAATTTGGTGTATCTTTCGGTCTAGATTCAGCTATAATGACCGTACGTTGTATTCGGGGGAAGACTGTAGGGGCTGGTGGTTTTAACGGTCGACGGGTGGACGGCCTGGGGCGTGGTCCCACTAGGTAAGAGGATCGGATTGAATGCCTGAATCTGGACGTGTTTGTCGAAAGGTGCAGGAAATCGAGATTGAACTGCTTTTCTGCATCTCTGCGTAAAACACGTCCACATTCAGGCATTCGATCCGATCCTCTTTGCTAATGGGACCTCGGCCCTGGAGATGTTATCAAGGAACTGACTGACTTCATCTCCTTCTATAGGGATCCAAACTCACGGAAAAAAAAAAGAAAAAGAAAAAAAAGACCGTCTGTACTCTAACAGTTCATGCCACTTGGCCGGTTCGTTTTTATCTTTTTTTTGTCAAATAAACATCAGTATCAAGGATACTATTTTAAGGGTATACTCACACTAGCACTTTTCCACTTATATCTGGATGGAATTGAAGCCAGATGCATACATGTTCGGCCGTAAATGAGGTCAGTTACATTTAAGATCGTGCTAGTCTGACTACGCCCTGCGAGTGTGGTCCGCATGGGGAGCTACGGTAGTCCCTGCCTGAAGGCTGAATGATGTAACACCTAGGGTCAGGTCCCACTAGCAGCGTTGAGTTTCCTCAACGCCTGAATCTGGTCGTGTTTGTGGAGATGTTCAGAAATGGTGTTGAGTTTTTTTTTTTTTTTTTTTTTTTTTTTTTTTTTTTTTCCGGAAAGCATTGTAAAATTTATTGCGAAGCACCAATAGGACGAGGCTGGGGAGTCGCGGGGATCTCACAATTCAACCCGGAGTTATCCTGGCAGCCTCAGCCAGTTTAGCTTACGAGCAAAGCTCGCTGTATCACCAGTCAGCTCAATGTCACTCCTTCTGAAAACTGGAAACCGGGTCCAGCATCCCGACCTACTCAACAACTTTCCAAAATTACCTTGAAGCACAGTAAAATAAGGGGAGAAGTACTAGACCCCAGGGGCCTAGTTGCACTACTCGCCATCCGTCACATTTCGTGGCAGATGCATGGAGAGTGAAAAATATGAGAATCGTGTCGAACTCGAGGCCTGGTTGCACTCTAGATTTCATATACAGAAAAGTTAAAAAAAATTGTCTCCCTGATGTCGACTCGTGAAGCCCTGCACTCTCTAGAAAGTTGTTTTGTGGAGAGGACCGAAGACCACCCTCCACAAACCGTCGTGCACAGGCGGGGAAACCGAATTCACTCTCCACAGCTTGTGTCGACAGTGTGGCGAGCCGTCTGACACATTTTGCATTCGCCAAGTTTGGCGAGTAAGTGCAACCAGGCGCCTACTCGCCAAACTTGGCTTATGGCGAGTAGTGCAACTAGGCCCCAGGTCCAGCATCCTGAATCAACATAAGAACCAAAAACAATCACTGAACTTCAGAGGGGGACTTCTGACAACTTAGAAACCTCTGTGAACTTACCATTATCAGCTTTAAGACCCACTTTTCCCTCAGAATCGAGGTCCCTGAAGTTTAATGCCTACACTTCCGGCATTCTGCCATACTATCGACTACCAAACAGCGCTGAAACATCTGCCCATATTGTTCACGGCTCTATCAAGCGAGCCTAACTTGATTATGCAACCGTTCTGCAAAGGAGGGTGTGTCTTGCAGCCATGAAGCCAGATCCCCAGTTGGAGAAAGGGAGGCGAAACCTATGTCTTTAGCCCAGGTTTTAATAAACCAGATAAATTTTTTTGTCCTCTGATCTGCCCGGATTGTGAAACGAATCTCTGATAAAATGCGGTTGATCAGGTGACAAATATCGTGCTTTTCATATTTAAACAACAATTCATTACACCCATACCATAAGATTTCCATTATAATACCTCTGCACACTAAGGCCAGGTAGTAGGGGCCGGACGAAACAGAGCCTGACTCTGAAGATTTACGATATAGAATGAAGTTGTTCGACTAAGTTAATGGACGAAACAGAGCCTGACTCTGAAGATTTACCATATAGAATGAAGTCGTCCGACCAAGTTGTTGGACGAAACAGAACCTGACTCCATCTCTCCTTCCACCATTCTCAAATGTTAACTGAGGTAGGGCAGTACACCCACAAGTGGGGTGCAGTTTCCCACGCCCAGTCACATCTCATGCAGTTATCTAAGATATCCATGTTTCTTGAGGTCAGCCATGTGGCTGTCGATGTGACCTGCAGCGATTGAAGCCACATTAGACCCGCATTTTTCTGTGGAGGTTGCTTTTTTAAGGCTTTCCATAGTTTGAACAGATCGGCATCCTTTACCATCTCGGCTTGTCGCTGTGCCAGTCTCTTTCTGGCTGTAAAAATTGGTTTCTCCTTCTTGCAGGCTCTCAAAATCTGGACCCCAATCTTTGGGTTGTAGCCAATTAGAGGAGTGGTTGTTGCTTATGGAGAAGACTCCTTCCATCCCAGCATTAACGGCTCAATTCTGATTTCCTCTACCTTATTTGGGAGCAAAACACATGTTGGGAATCCTTTTGATTGTGTTTCCCACACTCTTACCTCCTGCCACCCATCTGTACTAGGTAGTAAGGTTTCTTCTTCGAATTTCATCCGGCTTCTTTGTCCTGGTATTGCCTGCCCCCGAGTCTTCCAACGTTGAACTCTAGTCCCGACCCTCAAGTCCGGGCCCAGGACCTTCCAGACCGATGTAGAGTCCGATAGGTCCTGCAACCATGATCCTTCTGGAAACTGCTCATCTGACTAAGCGGTCCGAATCCAATTGTATGGGATAGTCTCCTTCATTACTCGAAAGTGTAACAAACCGATGTAGAGTCCGATAGGTCCTGCAACCACGATCCTTCTGGAAACTGCTCATCTGACTGAGGGGTCCGAATCCAATTGGATGGGATAGTCTCCTTCATTACTCGAAAGTGTAACAAACCGATGTAGAGTCCGATAGGTCCTGCAACCACGATCCTTCTGGAAACTGCTCATCTGACTGAGGGGTCCGAATCCAATTGGATGGGATAGTCTCCTTCATTACTCGAAAGTGTAACAGAATACTCTGCAACCTTGGTAGTAGAGCACGTAGATGATCATTTGATATCCAGTTGTTTTCCTCTGAGTCTCAAATGTCTCTGAGTTGGATCACTCCCTTTTCCACCCACGATCTCTCGAACGAACCAGGACTCCCATCTGCCATTATGCATTCTCCAAAAGTTCCCTTAATAAAGGGATTTTCAAACAACACCTGGTTTAAATATGAGATCCCGTCCTTGGTTCCTCTAGTAGTTGTGGTTTTTGTCTTACCCAGGCGTGCAATATCCCTTTCCAAACCTTTGACTTTACATGTCTGTGACAAAAGGACTCTATCAACAGACATAACCACACGTGATGTGGAGCAGATAACGACCATTCTTGTGCAAGCACATACTCAGCCATCAGTGTCCGAAACTTGTCTTTTGCTCCCAACAGCGCTTGAACAGGCCATTTAATCAGGAGTGTCAAGTTCTGTTGTCTTGGGTCAAGGATACCCAATCCCCCCTGATTTCTAGGGAAGGCTATAGTTTCCCAAGCTACCTTTGATATGTGTCCTTGTTGATATGTTGCTGAGGGTTTCCATAAGTACCTTCCTGCCGTCTCCGTAATGCGTGTGTAGGCTTCGTCCTCCAGATAATGTACCGAAAGCGGAAACCATAAGACTGAGAAAGTTGTCGAAGTCAGGACTATGGCCCTCCCAAAAATAGACAGTTTAAAGTTCCTAGCCCAGTCCATGATATGAGCCGTAACCTTCTCCATTAGAATTGAATCTTGTACATTAGCAGTCTGATAAAGATACCTGGACTCCCCAAAAGCGATCCGAGCAGTTTGCTGGAATCTGATGCAGACCCCAGTCTACACATATGTCAAAAGGGGTCAGTAGAAAGAACACCGATTTATTCCAATTGATCGACGTCTCTGATAGGTTGCAATATGTATCCAATACGCTTCTAAGTTCTGAAAAGGATTCCACAGTATTCTTGCATGCAATAGTAAGGTCGTCCGCTAGAGCCCCTCCCTTCCAATGGGTCTGGGGGGTTATGCTTAGGCCCACTATCCTATCATTCATTCTAATATTATGCAATAATACTTCTAATTGCAACACAAACAAAAGGGGTGTCAAAGGACATCCCTGCCTTAAGGATCTAGCAAGCGGGAATTCCTCTGACAGACGCCCATTAACTATTACAACCGACGATGCCTCCGAGTACATAGCCCTTACCCATGTGCAGAATCCTGGACTGAACCCCATTTTGGACAAGGTGGTGAACATAAAGGCCCAACCCACCTTGTGATATGCCTTTTCCATGTCAAGTAGTAGCACTTCCACGTCTTTCCTTTCTGTACCCAAGATTTCCAAGGCGTGGACAATGGAGAGGATATTGTCAAAGATCAGCCTTCCTTTAACAAAGGCTCCTTGCTCCCTTCCCACCAAGTCTGGCAATATATCTGTCGGTCTGATGGTAAGGGTCTTTGCCAAAATTTTATAAGCAACATTAAGGTCTGTAGTTTCGCACATCCTTCTTGTCCCCTTTTTTATAGAGTAAGGAGATTACTTCTTTTACCCAGCTTTTGGAAAGAAGGCCTGTTGAAAGCGTGCTATTAAAAATTTGACAGAAGAAGGGGGCAAAGGCATCCCATGCTGACAGGTACAATTCCACAGGTAGCCCATCCAAGCCGGGGCACTTACCTTTGCCCATCTGACAGGCTGCCCTATGCAATTCTTCCCCGGAAAAGGGGGCGTCTAACATTGCCTTAGCCGCCTGTGGGATCTGTCTATGTAGGTCGTTCCAAAAGTTTGACACCAAGGACATGTCTGAGTACGTTGAATCAAATGGTTTCCTCGTAGTGACTATGTCTCTAAAGTAATCCGTGGCATATCTGCACATTGTCTCTGTGTCCGTGGCTACCGGCGCCTGTAAATGAAAAGGGTGGTCCAATTCTCTCAAGGGAGGCTTTGCTTGTTTGAGGATTAGGCTGCGAAATGTGATCTTCGTCATTCTGTCATAACCCACCAATCCCCTTAATTTCAACCAGTCTGTCCATTCTTGCCGTCTCTGAACTTCTAGTGATTCAAGTAAAGCTAAGCTTTCTTTTCGTTTCTCTGCCCAATAGAAATCTGAGAAGATGTCACCACCCATCTTGCTTTCTGCCTCTTGACCAGCTCGCTGGGCACATTTTTCTTTCCAGTTTCTGTTTGCCGCTTTCATGCGAGAATTTTTTTTCAAAGCCGCTGTAATAATACCCAAGCCTGTTTCCGCCCAGTCTTGTTCCTGTGCAAACAGGTCCTTTGCTTGCATCCACTGGGTCATCCGAGTCTTGACCCACTCAGGGATGCCCTTATCCTTTAAGATATTCACATTTAAGCGGAACGGCGGACGAGCCTTGTCGAACTGTTCCTTACTTAGGACATCCATGTAGACAGGATAGTGGTCAGAAATGGAGGCCGTCATTAGATCACAACCCATACATCTGTCCCAGGCAACGCTCCGGGCTAGTAGGAAATCCAACCTTTTCCTAGGTCCCCGAGTCGAATTTTCCGACCTAGGTCCAAACCAAGTGTACCCAAGCGAATCCGGATTAAATATTCTATACGCATCTTCGAGACCCTGAGACTCTGCAAATGAAGAGAGCATAAGTGTGTCCTCACGTAATGGAGCTGGATTAGGGGTGTCAAGGCCCGGGTTAAAAACAACATTTCAGTCCCCTGCCAAAATAAGGTTCTCTAAATCAGGGAGAACTGTTGGTTGAGAGGCCAGGAAGTTAATACGGTCTTTGTATTCCACTGGGGCGTACACAGACCCCACTGCCCAGTCCTCCTCTCCTATTGCTATTTTGACCCAAACCCATCTACCCCCGGGGTCGCAAAACGAATCTAGGACCTCTATTTCCAAGTCTGCGTTAATGAGTACCGCAACACCCCCTCTTGAGCCAATTGCCGGTGCCCAAAACTGGGGGCCTGGCCACCAGTTATTAAACTGGTTGATCTTTTCCACATCCATTTTGGTTTCCCGTAGGCATAGGATATGGACATCCTGGGAATGTGCCCAGGCTTTTAATCTGGGTTTTTTTCGCCGTGGGCTGTGTCTCCCAAGCCCCGAACATTCCAACTAGCTATCCTGATCCTATTGGGCGGGACCATCAGACTGGTCGCTGCCGCTAGGTTCTTGGATGCAGGATGGATTGTTCGGTTGTGGGAGAGGCAAGGTTTCTTTCACCAGATCTTGAATACATAATTGGCGAGAGAACTCCTCTGCCCCTATTATTTCATTGGCCTCTGCCATAGATAACCATTCTGCCACATCTTGGGCTGTCAGATGTGGACCGATGTGAATATTTTTAAGTTGGTCTGAGCCTGGCTGTAGAAATGACTGTAGAGGCAGCCACTGGAAAGGGAGCTGGTCCCATTGGTCCTGTGTACCTGACACTGAGATCAGGTCCAGAAACGCAATGTACATCAGTACCTTTACGTCAGTGTACGCGTCAACAATATGTCTACCCATCTTGGGTAGGGGAAGGATGGATACCGTTCCTGAATCCTTGAGAACAGCTGAGCAGATTAGCTCAGCTGCCTGTGACTCTGTTGGAGGGCCTTTCACTGTTATGAACGGTAATTCCAATTTTCCTTCTGTCCCTCTTCTCGTCAGTACAACCGTATTTGTCAAGGCTTTCATACAGATTAAGGGGACAAAAAGTTCAACCAACTTCTTTTCATTCTTATCCTTGCGAGAAAGTGTACGCATGGGAGCACCGAAGCTTATCGCTTTCTTTGCCGGTTGGGATTGCTTCTGTGTCACCGGATGTTTCCTCCATTCTGTTGAGACCGGGTGAACGTCCGCCCCGGGCGTATGGTGGTTCCCGCTAGGGACTGCACGACAATCATTCGTCCTTATTCTCTTCGATGTGAGCGATTGACCCACTTGGGACCCCAAAATATTTTTCTTTCCTGTTCTAGTGGGTCCTTTTCTTTTTCCCTAGCTAGGGTACGGTTTGTTTTGACATTACACAACATGGATGCCGCTGCCCTTACCTCTTCCGTGACTTCTCCCCTGGCCTGATCATCATCCTCCTCCCTGACGGGGGGGGGTTGATCAGGCTCAGGCTCCAGATCCAAGAGGGGTAGTATGGGCTGTGAACCCTTGGATTTAAGAGGGGACGTTGAGTTTTCTCAACCCCACATCTCCACAAAGACGTCCAGATTCAGGAGTTGAGGAAACTCAATGCTGCTAGGGGGACTTGGCCCCTGGGTCATCCTGTCATGCTTTATAATGTTAGATATAGGCTGCCCTCTTCAGTTTTTTTTAGTGTTTTTTTCTTTTTTTTTTGGTTGGGGGGGGGGCGGCAATTCAATGAAGAGAAGAAACACAAGAACAACAACGGCAACAGAAGCACCTGGACATGTTTATGCGTGTCATCCTTGAGCAGGGGCCATGCTAATCTTCTCTGTATGGTCCCAATTTTCACGGATGTCCCGGAGGACCACATAACATGTTTTTTTTTTTTTTTTTTTTTTCAAAGACATGAACATGTTTGGTACCATGTCGTATCACGTTTCTTTTTTTCTTTTTTTCCCTTTTTTTTTTCGAAACTTCAGTTTCTTTTTTTTTTTTTTGTTCAACCAACTCAATCACCTGTCAAATCTGGACAGCACGGCCTTTCAGGCCTTTTTTTTTTTTTTTTTTTTTTTTTTTTTTTTTNTTTTTTTTTTTTTTTTTTTTTTTTTTTTTTTTTTTGTCATTCTTGCGCAGGGGCCATGCTAATCTTCTCTGTATAGTTCCAATTTTAACGGATGTCCCGAAGGACTCAGGCCTTTTTTATTGTCATTATAGTATTACGGGGAACCGCCTTATCTCTTTTTTTTTTTTTTTTTTGTAAGTTTGATGTCTTATCCATTCCACGCAAGCTGAAAGAGACATGCCGTATACTGAACAGGACCCATGTGGCTGAATGGTTAAAAAAGAAAGAAAGAAGGGGAAACTACACTGGAGATCGACTATATGGCTGCAGTATGGGGCAATTTTGGGCAATGTATACAACCCAACTTCCTGGCCAGGTACGGTGCCGGAACTGCAATTGCAAACTGTGTCTTGGGCCATAGTGCAATAATAACTCGTGTTTGTGACTCCGGCCTAGTTACCCCTTCTTTCTTGTACACACAGGGCCTCGCGAGACCACTGTCGAAACTAAAAACGTTCAAATGCATGTGCCCACAGAAAGTGGCAAGATGCAACCGTTCCTATGAATAGCACCAGATGCATCTGGCCTCTTTTGGGGGAAGATGCACTGGTGCTTTTCACGTTTCGACAGTGGTGTGGCGAGGCCCACAGTCTACAGCTGATGCTTTGGAATCCCAATAGAATCAGATTAATCATTGGTGTACTTTTTTTTTTTTTTTTGACAATCAACTTTGCGTTTCATGGTGTACTATGTTGGGGACCACCCCTTTTAACAAAGGAAAAAAACAACAACAAAAAATAAAAGCTGACATGCTGCTGATGTGGACGACCCTCAGTTTCTCTTTCTGCCCCCAAAGTATCTGCTTTGTAGGGCCTGGCCACACCACTGTCGAATCTGAAAAGTACAAGTGCATGTTCCCACGGCGTGTGACCAGATGCATCCGTTACTATGAATAGCAACGGATGCATGTAGCCACTTTCTGAGGAAGGTGCACTCGTACTTTTTCCATTTCGACAGTGGTGTGGCGAGGCCCATTCTTCTTTTTGTTTTTCCTTTTTTCTATTGGAGGGGGGCTCCTACCCTGAGATACACTACAGGGGCAAGAATCAACCTGTGGTGATCTCAGGCTGAGGTCAGTTGGCTCCTGCTTCATTTCTGATTTGGACAAAGATGTATTTGGCATTGGCCACTTGCCCCCTTTGTAATCAAAAGATCGAAGATTTTTTTTAGAAAAAAAAACAAGAGAAGGAAAGGTATTTGCTTTTTGTTACAAAGGTCCATTACCTTTCACAGGCTAAGGGGCTCTTTAGATACTCCTCCGGGACGTGAGTACTCCTCGCGGCTTCGCGGCTGGCAGTAGCTACAATCGGAGTTTTTGGTAAATAAGCAACTTTGATGTTCAGGGACGCTGGACCTGATTTCCAGCAGGTGCTGCTCCCCACCAATAGACGGAGGCTCCCCGACAGTGATAGTGGTGTCTGCTCTTATCAGCACCCCTAGCACTAGCTAGGGTTGTTCATCCAACAACACAAAAAAAAAAAAGGAATTCGTGCTCCTTTCACGTAGTGTCCACGGAGATGAAGGGTCTCGCTCCACCACTGTCCGCTATACAGAATTTCGGAGAGTTGGTGTATAGCTGTCAGAGTACCAAAAAGCGGAGATTTCGTGTATAGTCTGCGCCGTGGCTCCACTTACTATCCGCTATACAGCTCTGCAATTCCTGAGTTCACTACAAAACACCCTAAGAGCACTACAAGATAGCAGTTTGTCGGCCC
>BFEA01000030.1:2935522-2940257 GCA_003427395.1 Chara braunii
CCTGTCCATAGTCGAGGACAGGGCCCCCTTGTACCCGCGGTATCAAAGAATTATCCGCCTCAGGCCGCGAACACCTTCCACCTGCATCAGTAGTTCCGCAGGTACCGAGGGCCCTCAATCAATATCAAGTGGATACCATGCCCACATCGTATCAAGGAATAACGGTATCAGACCGCTGAGAACCATTCCCGTTCTGATCCAGCAGCCGCAACAAACCGTAGTAACCAGTTCTATCACTGTTCCAATAGTCGTACCAAGCATTAACATCGAACTGTAGCGGCCTGTACCGCTGCACCGCACCAAGGATAATTGTTTCACACTGCAGAGAACTATAGCCGTACCGAACCAGCAACCGTACCAGACCAGCGCTGGCCGAGTGACCGAACCAATCATCTCATTCTTGAACTGTAGTGGCCCGTACCTTCGACGTCCGAGTGATCGTACCCAAAATAATGAGATCAGGCTGCAATATATTGTCCGAGTACCGTATAAATGCCCAACCAGTGACTGTACCGCTGCAGCCAGTACCGGTCCCAAACCGGACGTCATAACCAGGGAGCCGCAACAAGAGTGCCGGGCCGGATGATCCAACTGCCAATGTAATCAAGGCTCGTCTCTTGATAGTGTTTGAACAAATATCCCTCAATAACCCAATGTCCATCCGAATTTTCGTATGACACTCCAAAAACCATGGGGAGGCAGCAAGTTAGAAATTAATTAAAATCAGGTAAAATGAACGGGGAATAAAATTTAGAGCAAATCCGTTTAGATCGCAGGGGAAGAATAAATAGGTAATCTTCCAGTCGATCAAGAGCAGTTCTGGATAAAATTTGTTTAATAGTAAAATAATCACATGTTTCTCTTCCTTTTTGTCGATTTTAATTTTATAATCAATTTTTAATTTCATGATTCAATTTAATTAATTTGAAGGCCGCGTTTCACGTCAACTGGTCAGCGTAAAAAAAAGTTGTGCGAAGGCCTACTTTTTTTCTTTTTTTTTTGGGACAAATGCTCCAGTCTATTCGTGGGGAGCAACACGTGCTGGGAACCGGGCCCAGCGTCCCATATAGAAATATACAAATGATTTGAAGTGCCAAGGCCATTACCTGGCTTCGGCTAAGCACAATCTGAGAACTATGAAAAGAGTTCAGGAAAAATTAAGAAAAACACCGGATAGCTGCTAACATGCCAACCTATTACTAGGCTACTCAAGCAGCAATTGGTGGGAGTCCTTCAGAAACTCAGAGCCCCTGGAAGCCTCCCACAAAAACACTCTAAAATTCTCTAATACTGTCTTCTTCCCTGCCGAGCTCTCCCAGGCCTCATGCCCCCACCCTGCTAGGTTACAGGGCAACACGACTCACCCCGGCTCCGGCCAGCGTCGTCCGGACAGCAACCCTTGGTTTTCCCTTGGAATGCCCTGCCCAAAGCATCCCCAGATCTCTCTACCAGGCCTCACGCTCCTGCTATTAACAGGTTACAGGGCAATCCCCCAGCACCGGCCAGCGTCATTCTGGCATCGAAAAACCAACAGATCCATGAGTAAACAGCATCAAGGAAGCCTAGACTGCTTTGCAAGAAGTATCCAGAGTCCTAAAGAAAAATTCTCAAGACTACCAAAAGATCAAGAACCATCTCGAAAATGACGAAGAAATTAGGGCCAGATTAAGAATTTTTTGAAGTGACTACAACAAAAATTCAGAAATCGACTCAGAGAACCCCCCATCAACCCTCTTCACCTCACTCCGGCAAGACTAACTGCAGCAGAGCCACCATCTCTGCTGCTGCTGTACCATACTCCCATCCTACCAGCCAGCCCCTTCACTAGTAGGACGCGTGATATCCCACCATTTCCTTGGCCTACTACCAGACCCTCGTCCCGCAGTTGGCTAATTCGAAAACAGCCTTGGAACAGACGAAAAGGGTAAGTGTCAGGTGCCATAAAGGCGGTCGTCCGAATTGTCAAATTTAAGGGTTAGCTTTAGAGGTCTATGCAGGGGATTTCATAGTTCCTCTGAGGACCCCTAATTTTCCTCGACAGTCCCGACAAGAGTACCCAACAATTCTTAACTGGGTGTTCGGTTGACCGCTCAATCCCTTCTATTTCGGGTGGCAGACCGGTCTGCGGCCGCCCGACGCCGGTTCCAATTTTCTAGTATGCCCCTACCGGATAGCGGAGGGACCAGTGCAATATGACAGGCGGTTATGCTGACAGGGACCAACACGAAAGTTCAAATTTTCCCAATGAAAAAAGTCCCTCTGGTGCTTAGGCAAAGCTTGGCGTGCAGTTGTACACCCCTTCGGCAAAAAGATACTCGGAGGTAGAGGTGGTTAAAAAAAAAAAAAGACAAGAACCCCCTCTCCAGCCCCCTCCCTCGCCCCCTCCCTCGCCCCCCGCCCCTTCTCACTTCTCTCGTACTGTCATCCCAACTCTACCCGAGGTTGATGGGCATATCTGTTTTGGAGCAGGTGATGCACCTTTTCTCCCTAACTGGTTGTCTAATTCAAGAAATACCCCTTCCCCACCTCAAACATATGGACCATCTTTTTTGTGAGCACAAATTATTGTCATACTCTGCCAAATATCCTTTCCCTCCCTCTCTCCACTACACCATTTCAAAATCTCTACTGCTGATTTGCTCAACTGCTTCAAACGGCCTCTTATACCCTATCCACCTTCCAATTCCTGTGGATCCGATCCTCTCAGTTCCTCGCCCTTCTTTCCTGAAAATGGCAACATGCGCTAGCGGTTGATGGACGGACTGGTGCCGCCCCCCCCCCACTGATCAGAACTGTTACACAGGAGATACAATCCTTTTTTTTTTTTTTTGTAACCCTTCGTAAACCCTCTATCCCAGCGGGTCCATCGCCAGGAGTTGGCTCCGCAGATCGGGTTTGGCAGACTGCCCTTACATCTGCCCGCCTTCAGTCACTGACGCGGCTGCGAGAACAGGTCGAAGAACTGCTGTTGACCAAATACCAGGTCTTCGAACAAAACATCGCCAGTGCCACAAAAGTTCAAGACGGCGCAATGGAGAATAGGGCCCGAGCCCCTAGCCAGCATCAACACAGAGGGGGGGAGAGGATCCCCCTCTCCAGCGATCAGGAAACGGCTAAGGACCAGGGCGATGCCAGCTGTCAACAGCATCGTGTGAGTTCACCGGAGGATGATACACGAGAGCGGATAGTTGCGATCGAAACCCACTGATGCAAGAGCTCGTCAATACTGGGTAGTGAATGGCTGTTCCCCGGCAAACAGCTGGAAGATATGTCCCGGGTGATATTGCATCATGCCGGGGAGACAAATTACTCGAACCATCAAATCTGCGGGATAATAATGGCAACGGGAGGGGACGACGATGTGCGGGGGAGAATGCGAGGAGGGAAACAAATGAAGGGGGTTGACCGGGTTTACCGCTCCTGGCGACCGCCTTGGGTTGGACCTTATCCCTTCGTACGGGAGGTTCTGCACGGTGATGGAGGCCATCAATTCGCTGTTCGGAACCATCCTCTCCTCTGATGCAAATTTGCATGTAGGGATGTTTGCCTTTCGAACTTGCATATTCTGTGTAAATAGAATTGCATAATTGCCTCCGTTTGCTGGTGGAAACCTCTATAGCTTGTGCCCATGTCCTATCGTGACACCGATGTAGGCGAAACTCTTCGGTTCTTAAGGGTTGCTTGGCATGAAGGTCCTACCAAGAGCAGGATTAGGGTCGGGCTTCCCCACAGAAGGACGAAATGTAGACTGCCTCTCTTGTGCTGGGGCAAGGGACGATCACGGTTGTCCAAGGGGAGGATGGACAGGGCAAGTAATTAGGGTTGTTTGTGTTCGTGTTTGTGATTGTTTCGTAATAGGGAGGTCGGTCAATCCCCTCCGGCGCTTTTTGTGTCACTTCCACTAATATTTGGTTAGAAATGATTCAGTTAAAGGGATGCCGGGACGGGGACCTGACTATCTGTCTATCTGTCTATCTGTCTATCTGTCTATCTGTTTTTTTAATCCTATGGGACGCTGAGCCCGATTCTCAGCATAAATTTCTCAGTGCATTCTCGGGAAAGAGTCTAGTGTTCAGCAAAGACACAATAGGCCCCATGAGGATAGAAGGTGGATGGCGGGCGCTAAGGGATGGAGGGAGGCTCCACTGGTGCCCCCCGATGTTTCTCCCCCCAATACCCGACCCTGCTGCAGGATAGGTATGGAAGAGTAGATTGGATACGGGATGCTGGACCCGATTTCCAGCACAATGGCGTCACTTTCAATAATGTACTGTTTTGTAAAAGATGTATTTAAGGGACGCTGGACCCGGTTTCCAGCAGGTGTTGCTCCCCACCAATAGATGGAGCGGCCCGCCAGGCAAAGCCTCAATCCCGGTGGTTCTCTTACCACCACCAGGATGGAGGCCTTGCACAAGGGCCTTAAACCAAAAAAATAAAATAAATAAATAAATAAATAAATAAATAAATAAATAAATAAATAAATAAATAAATAAATAAAATCCCCTCCAAGAGAGGGTAATCAATTCTGCCTCCTCCTGTGTACCCACATGACGGATTCTTAAAAAAATCAGGCTCCTGGCGCAGATCATTGAAGGGACGCTGGACCCCATTTCCAGCAGGTGCAGCTCCCCACCAATAGAATGGAGCCATCAACCCTGCGAGGCCTGCTAGAGGAGGATGCTCTTACCAACTCCTGCTAGCAGGTGCTCTCGCGCCAATGATGTTTCTTCAAAAA
>BFEA01000030.1:2969125-2986546 GCA_003427395.1 Chara braunii
AGAGAGAGAGAGAGAGAGAGAGAGAGAGAGAGAGACAGAGAGACAGAGAGAGAGAGAGAGAGAGAAAGAGAAAACACGCAAGGGTGAAGGAGAAGACATACGTACCCGGTCATGACGACGTCTACACGGACCGATGCGCTCGACAGGTGGCGCCATTGCCGGGGATAACGGTTACCTACCGTTGTCCCTGGTGGAACGACATCCGAGTATGAGAATGAGAGAAATAGGCAAAGTGAGGAGTTTGATTGGGCTTTTCCTGATTAATCGACTGATAGTATTGGATTGAGACCAAGTGAGGATTGATTGCGTAAAGTGGTTGCGGCTAGTGCAGTAACGATGGCGCAAGGAGGATAGATGTTTTGACTATGCGATCACGTACTTTGAGTAGTATGGTGGTAGATGAAGTTGATACCCTCTTCTGACTTTAGAAGTTGGTGAGTTATTGGACGATGCCTTGTATGATTGATATGACTAAGGTGAGATGCGGTGGTATCAACATGACTAAGCATGTTTGTTGTGGGAGTTAGCCTCTCATTATGGCTAAGGAGAGTTACCTGAGTGGTCATGAGAGCAATTGGGTACCTTTCATTAGAATGAGGTTGAGGATGTGTAAAAGGGGCCTATTAAGTTGAAGGTCGCCGAGAGACTTCAAGGAGGGTTAGACTAAGTATGGGCTGAGGTCCTGGAGTCTGGGTTATAAGCGGTTGTTCGACCTATATAGTCATGATAACGTGAGGTCTGCCTCGCATGAGGTGTTTGAACTAGGCATATAAGGCAGCAGATAGATGTAGGGAAAACCATGCTATGACCTCATTAGAAGAGACTACGAGATGTAGTAGGTCTGCATAGTAACCTCTCTGCGAAAGATTATATCTGATCCTAAGAGGTAGTCGCAGTAACAGTGCAGGAGCTAACACTTAGATTATTTTGCCTACCTTTGATGAGACAATGGGTTGTGATTGATGTTAGACCTTTGCTTGAACCTTTCCAGGTTTGAACCATCCACTTGAATCTATGAGTTGGAACTAAGGACTTGAGACTAATTGTCTGAGGACATTTCTATTTGAGTTATATGTTGAACTCATCTATATATGTCAGATCTTATCTGAGTATGCTTGCTTAATGTCTAATTATGTGAGGCGATGTGTTTGATGATTATATTTCCTTTGATAATTATCCTTGTCAGAAATATTTACATGGGTCAAATATCTGAAGTATGTATTTGAACTATTTAGTCTGCAAGGATTTATATGAGTGTCTCAAGTCCAATTATCGATTTGTGGTTGTTTATTAAGGATTGTGTGTTTGGATTGCTCCTCAAAGAGCGGGTAGAGGTATTATACAGAATCCACGTCTGATGCGGATTCAGAGGTGAATGGAGTGACCGCCCCTTGAGATAAGTACGTCTCAGGAAGTGGTCAATGTGTAAGGTCTATCCTAAGGAAGGTTGCAATCCTATGTTATAGTTCCCCTGAGAGATTGCTTTGAAGAAGCTATAATTTTGTCTTGTAAGTAGTAGTGAGACCCACGCCGGAACTCAGTTCCTGGTTCATAGTGGGGTGTTGTTGTTGTATCTTTTGTGATAAAATGACTACACTAATACTGAATAGGAGGAAAATGTCGAGTCTTGTTAGGTCATGGTTTATAAGGGAAACAACTATTATTGGCCACAGAAAGGTAGGGGGTGAATCCCCAACTATTTTTGTGTCAAGTGGGTTCACCAGCACAGGACGGGGTGACACCACCTGAAGCGTGTATGGTGAGGTTGTTTAATTTACTCGCAAGAGTCTGCAAGGAATGGACGCTGGAATTGGAGGGAGAAGCAGTGAGGCTTGATCCTTGAGTGGGACTTGGGGATTTAAGATGCTATCCTTTCTGAAAAGGATTACACTGTCCCTCGCCACAGTATACTTCTGTCAAAGCCAGGGGAGTAAAGTGTGGTACTCTCACAAGATTTATGTCTGAGAGTACTAACTGTTGGCAATTATATCTCTTATCATATTGTGTCTATCCTATGTTATGCCTGTTGATATAGGCTTGTTGTTATGAGGTATTGGTATATGCTTGGAGTAACTGACTAGCTTGTGTATGATGTGTTTTGATTATTATGAGTAGTATTGTTGTTAGCTATTATGGTAATATATAATTTTTCATGAGTACTATAATTCTGGATTTTGATATCTGTGAATGCAATATTATCGTGATATATTACCATTATTCTTTTCTCTAGGCTGGGTGGTCGTAAACACTGGAAAGGATGAATCCTGGTGAAAGAAGATATGAAGCTAAGGCTTCAGGGGTAGGGATGTTAGAACGCAATTATCAGTATGATAATGGAAGGCGTATGCTGGACGTTTTCTGTGATGGGCAGAACCCAGAATAGAGCGAAGGCAAATCAGGATGCCTTATGCAAAGGAAGATCCTAATATGACCTTGCCCGTTGAAAGGAGGATGGACTCGAGGTATCCTTGTCGAGGAGAGTCAAGGAAGGAGAGTATATCTCTTCCTGGTCGGGCACATTGATGGACGTGGATATTTTCTCTTGGATCAGGTCCGACTTTAACGATGATAAAGATTGCGCGATCGTAAGGGTAACCGTGTACGCATCTCTCTCATTCTGGGTCAAGCATGGGGTTGAGTTGGCACTTGGGCACGAGAGCTTGCTTGGGAGGCCATTAAGAATAGTTGAGGGAGCTGCGGCAAAATGAACGAGAAGAAGGGTCCATGAAGGGGAAGAGCGAGTGACGACCCATGTAGAGCTGATGAATTTGGGCTTCCTTCTACACCATTGCGAGTCGTCCTGCCTGAGTTTCTGGTAGAGAAGTGTTTCGGGGGATAGGAGAGAATAGAGGCTTCAGCGAAAGCCGCTTTGAGAGCGCGAGAATGGGGGTATGAGCGCTATACGTGCGAGCTGATATATGGTATGTATCTGGATCAAAGATTCTCACCCCATGGTCAAGGACTGAGGAATTTGGTCAACATAGTTGATGCCTATGCTTGCTCCCATGATCCAGATGAAAGAGCCGCAAAATGGGATGAGATTCGGGCGATGGTGAACCAATAGAGAGTACCCTCATGCTTTGCCAAGGGCGTCACTCACAGACTCGTCTACGGCCGCCTTACTATGTTATACGAGTGCGAGAGTTACTGACGTTTGTAATAATAATTACTATCTGCCTACGGTTAACTTTGAAAGCTCTGCCCATGTGGAATATACATTGTTCATAGTACCCTTAAAGTTAAAATAAGGGTGACTAAAGCATAAAGTCTTATTGCGTAAATAAGGGAGATGGGAGGTGTAATGTGAATGTTAGAAATACTATTTTTGCCCTCACCTGATTTTAGGAGGCAATTTGATGATCTATTGCTTGCTATGCATATCAGGCCAGCATCGACAATATGGCGGAAGAAAGTGGTTTAGCTAAGATCCTGCTTTGGAGGAGTTCATGCCTCACTAGAGTGTTGTTGCGCGAGTCAGTACAAGATTCGATGCATCCAGACCTTCGAGCCGTGCTTTTTCAGGAAAGGAGTTTGTCTGTCTTCCTACGCGGCTATCGTGACTTCAGTCTCGCGAAGGTGTGGGACGAAAAGACGATGTGGAGCATGTTGCCACTGTTCGTATGTGAAGAGTCGAGCGAGGAAGTATATACCTTTATGTTAAAGTCGCGAACTTGGAATGAGATGGAGACCACCTTGAGGTTAAGGTTTTTAGAAGATGGAGCAGAGGTTCAGCGGAGTGGAAGCCATGTGCAACGAGTCGGGGTTGCGCCAACAGTAGAAGAGTTAACTGGTATACAAAGGCAAGTGGGGGTATTGGAAGAGAGGTTGACGTAACTGGATGAAGCCAGGAAAGGTAAACGGAAGGCTTCAGAGGGCGCCTCAAGTGAGCCGGCTGGTGAGGGTGAGGAAGAGACAAGAGGGAGTCGTCAAGAATCACTCCTTGTAAGAACCCCGAGAAGGTGGACTAGCGTCCAAGGGAGAGAGGAAGGCGATGAGTTGGCTGAGGTAAAGGAGGAGCAAGAATCTAGCATAGCCCTGCCTTTCGTTGCCTCTGATTCAAAGAGGAGGCGTGTTGATAGGGAAGCGTCTACACTTGTAAGCCGGAAGGAACGAAGGAGTAGGAGACAGCGAGAGCGCTAGGCAAAGATGGTGTGTAATTGTTGTGGAAAGGCTGGTCATACCCCTCGGAGATGCAAAGAAAAGGGGATGACAGAGGAAAAAGAGGAGCATGAACCTCCCAAGTTAACGAAAGCTCAGCAGAAAGCGAGAAACCTGGCCCAGGGAGGTCATGGTACCGGAAAGGGGCGGTGTTCTCGGCAAGTGGCGGCCGCCCCATAAGAAGTGGGGGACAAAGCAACACAAAAGGGGCCTTTGTCGGCTGAGTAGGGACTAAATGGGCAGTGGGCGCCGTGTTATCAAGTGGGTCTGTGACTGATGTATAATCCATGTGTGTCATGGGCACAAGGCAGTTGTTTGGGCCCACAAATGAGCATGATACCGCCTAGACCACCTGCAGCCCAGACTCGACCTCAGCCCAGACTCGACCTCAGCCCATGAGCCTGTTGCAGCCGCCGACACAACAAGTGTCGCGAGGCGGCATGGCCAGTGGAGGAAGTCAAAGGCATCAGGCTAGAAGGGTCCGCGGGGATGGAGGACGCGGCAATAGAGAGCGCGGTGGCAGTTGGGGTGGCTTTGAAGGAAAGGAGGCAGGTTGGGAAAAAAACATTTGCAGACATTGTGCCAAGAAGGGCATGTAATGAAGTTTTGTCGACAACAAAGGGCCGATGAGGCAAGTGGTCTGATAAGGACTAATATTGCGGGAGATGTCTTCGACAGGGCTGGGGAATGCATCGACCCAACCATCCCTGGGGGAAAACAGAAAGAAGCTTTGCGGCGAGATGGAGCATCGAGCATTGCCTCCTGAATGTAGTTGTGGAGAAGAAGGGTTGTGTGAGAAGGGCCTGAAAGTAGACTACAAGTATAAGCAAGAAATCCCAATTATGTAACTGCGGTAAATAGGCACAGGGTACAAAGGGAAATGGCTTCGTAATAATGGTCCGGTAAGACAACTCGAGTTGTAGACGGGAGAAACCCCAATAGAATAACTATATATGTGAGGTATGTTAGAATTGACTCGAAATACGTCATGAAAATGTCTCCTCCGGATAGAACAAGGAGTGGTTTTAAGGACATTGTTACAGAGGTTTATTCCACTGGTCCTATCGTTGAGAGGAGAAAGGATGGGACCTATTTTGTGTCAAGGTCAGGGTGATTGTACGTATGTGAGAGGGAGTGCAGTCTGTTTTGTGAAAAGTGTGAGAATCCTAAGGGATTTATGAGTCTCTGAGACTCGAAGGCTTGTCATGCCAGATGTTTATTGTTGAGTATGATGAGGACCCATAAGTTGGTCTCTCACCTTCATTTATTTATGGTAGAGACGCCTTTTGTGAGAATCCAATCTTTTGCTTATTGGAAGACTCATCTTCAGAGAGGGAAGATGTTTTAATGAAAGGTCGTGTGGGAGTTTATCCTAAACAGAGAAGGGATGACTGAGAGACCTATTGAGAGAGACTTCCTTCGTATGAGAAGGGAGTAAATAGATTTAATGGCATGGTAAGTTGGTTTTGAACGATAAAGTCTGACGAGGAGGACCACATTTTTGCTTGGCCATTGGTGGAATTTTAAAAGGTCGCAAGAAACTTCATCGGGGGATGTTTCGGGATGTGTGGTCTTCTTGCCCTGATCAAGTATGGGGGTCATGGCCTTGCGGACCTTGAGGTGATTCTGTTTTGTGATAGTGGAGAGACTGTTGTGTTCTCTTTGTGTTGACGCACAGAGGGCTGGTAAATGTCTTTTATGTGTGACCGACCTTTGCGTAGTCCCGCAATAGGCCTGTATCGTGCGACACACCGTCCAACCGCTTGTGCTAAATCCTGGGCATCTATGAGAATACCAAGCTAACGGTAAAGTTTAGCATCACTAGGGCGCAACCCCCAGTGTTGACTGTTGACTAGCACAACCTGGGAGCGGGCCCACGTCTCGCCAGAAGGGGTAAAGACTTAAAGGGGTGTGGCCACCCAGGAGGGTTTTACCTGCCGCGGGGGGCGTGAGATAGGAGTCGAGTCTTTTTTGAATCCTGATTGAATGTTTATCATGAGAAAAAACCTATCGTGGCGTAACCTGCGAGGGCACTACCGCTAAAATAACAAATGCAGTGGGCCATAGACCTGGCACGATTACCTAGACGACGGTGGGCCAAGATGGAGACCTAGAATTCTTGTACTAGACTACAGGAGGTATGTTGAGATAGGTGAAATGTTGGAGGCCTCAACCCTGAGTCTGTCGGCTAATCAGATTGGTTCCTTTCTCGTCAGCATTTTGATTTATGGATGGATTTATAGTTTCTCGATCTTGCGAAGCGACGGGGACGTCGCTTAATATGGTCCGGTAAGTTGTCGGTGCGAATACCCTTACAAGGGTATCCGTCCTGGTTTTTGAAAGCGACAGAAAAAAAGTTTAGTTTAAAGATTGAGTATACCACACGAGTCGCGACAGTGTCCGTTGTTTATGCGGCTGATGGTTTACTAAAATAAAGTGTGGGGGCGAGCGGATTTGAGGCGCACGTAATTTTTTTAAATTGTTGATGATTGTGAAAGTCGGCGTTGGTCGTCGGCTGGATTTTTATCCTAATTTAAACAGGGATTAAAAAGATTATGTCTCGCCTATGACTTATGCGTACGTATGGAGGACGGCGTCGACAACAGTGTGGCTTCTGAAATTGTTTCGGTAGGTCGGCGCGTCGTGCAGTGCTCGTTTTATTTAGGCGTCCGTCGGAGCTAGACGCAGACTTGGGCCTAGCATCAGCGGTTACGGTGTCCGGATTTCATCAAAGAGATTCAGGGATCAAGATCGAGCGGCGACAACGTGGGAATGTCAGAGTGGCCCGAAGGGACCGAGGGGGTCGAGGGCTCGATGGGGCTATCCCCTTTGGTTTTACCGTTGGCGGCATCCGATCTGTGGAGACACTTTTTAAGTAATTCTTTTTTTTTGCGCCGTATTCCTAATAATTGTTGTTATACTCCGGCGTGTCGTTGACCTGGACGCGACGCCGGATTTTTTAAGGCCATCACGGCGGTCGAGGATCTTGAGTGCGCGCCCCCCCTTGGCTGACTTACGGATCCCTGCGTGTTCGGCGTGTTGGCGAAGTTTTTTTATCTTGTATGTCTTAACGTGCATACGAACCGGTTGATGATTAGCCCACGAGGTGGAAAAAACCGAGTGGCGGGGACTTTCTGCGGGCGCACTGCCCATCGACCACTGTTGGTATGAGAGGTTTGAGTGTGCGCATGCCCGGTTGGGACCTGAAAGGTGGTGACCAGTGCCTGGGCACAGTGGGGTTGGGTCCACCAAGGCGGAGGTTGCTGCAACAACGGATTACATGGAGCCCACCTCACCGCGGCCCACGTTTCTGGCTTTGAATCAGTCCCGCACCCTCTCACTCACTGTTGCGTTGGAACCACTACGACGGCTGAGTATTGGATGCGAGATTCAGCGCTCTCCATTTTCAAAGCTGGTTGATCCAGCCGGTGAGTTGTTATACACTTAGCGGAGTTCGACCTCCGCGACCAGCGTCCCGCTATCTGTAACTAGTCGATCCCCTCTTGCGGCTTGGGTCGGCTGGCAGTTGGCACAGATGGTAGTGTAAAGGGAGAAAGGGGAGACTGAATTTAGGCTCGGAACTGCACCAAGTGCATGCGAATCGGAGCTCCAGACAGCGGAAGAGAAGGCAGCGAGAAGGGGGTTGCGTTAGTAGGAAGAGAAGGGAGCGAGAAGGGGGCTGCGTTAGTAGGAAGAGAAGGCAACAAGAAGGAGGTTGCGTTACTAGTAAGAGGAGGCAAAGAATCGGGGCAGCAAAGGCAGCAAAGAAAGCACCGAATCTGGGCGTGAGCATGCGCCGGATGCATGTGGGATGAGAGAGATGGGAGATGGCGGATATGAGGTTGTAAAGCCGCCCGTTTCTTGAAGAAGTCGGGCGGGGAAGGAGCCGATCCGAGGGTTTTGGCCACGGGCGAAGTAGATGGTAAGGTTAGTATCGACGAAAGGTTAGTAAGATAGGTGATGGAAAGAGAGAGAGGTGCGTGGAGAGTATCGGGAGTAAGCGAAGAGTGGGAGTGAATGAACCTGGCGCAAATTCGCACCGGTTGCATTCGAAGTTTGAGAAGCAGCGAAGGAGCTATGGTCGAGCGAAAAAGACATAACTCGCCCGTTCCTTAATGGAATCGGGCGAAGTAAGAGCCGTTTCTGGGGTTTTGACCCCGGGCGAGCACGATTATGAGGTTCGATTAGTTAGTAATTTAGTAGAAATAGAGTTAGAAGGAAGAAACGGTGCGTCAAGAGATGGCGGAGAGTGGAGGAGTGAAGGAAGCGAATAGCTTGCCCGATTCTCGACGGAATCGGGCAAACCAAGAATTGTTTTCGTAGTTATTGAATAGGGCGAACATGATTGTAAGGTTAGTTTCTACTGTTAGCGGATGGGTTTTGAGGTACGGAAGGAAGAGGCTGCGTCCAGCGGCTATGGAAACGAGGAGTGGTGCGCGGAGGTAGAAGGAAGAGAGTTATGATGGGGACAAGAGACGGATATCCTGGTCGATTCTTGATGAAATCGAGTACGGGAAAGGGTTAGTATGGGGTTATGGGCCATTGCGAACACAACAGCGTAGTTAGTTTTTAAGTCGAGAGCGTAGACTTAGTCGGGCAACTGTTCTGGGCTGCGTGAGGAAGAGGCCTGCAGCAAAGATGCATCTGGCTGCATTCCTGGGAGAGGTTCATCCCGACTTTGGCCATAACGTCCGTGGAAGTAACATGGGGGCAAGCCGCGAGGTCGGGCACTTACCTGTTGGTCGGGGCGTTGATCATCCTGATTGCAGAATAACCTCTCTCTGTTCCTCTGCACGTATGACTGAAAGTACGGCGTACCTGCCCGTGTTTTAGCTTAGGATTCATTAAAGGGTCGGCCTGATGGCCCCGATCAGATTGGAGGCAGCGGGCGCAACGGCTGAAATCCGCACATAAAGAGAGAGAGAGTGAGAGTGAGAGAGAGAGAGAGAGAGAGAAAGAGAAAACACGCAAGGGTGAAGGAGAAGAGATACGTACCCGGTCATGACGACGTCTACACGGACCGATGCGCTCGACACTAGTACCGGACCTCCTTCCAAACCTAGATCTGGGCCTGTCCTCCCGTGGTCCCCACATGAAAGGCACCGGGTCTTTTAGAATTCCGCACGGCCTGAACCCTTGAATAAGTAATCGCATGACCCGAAGGCCCTTTTTCCCAACCTTAGGCCCGCAGTCCTTTTTAGGTCTCACTCACAGCCCAAACGCAACGGTCCCGTGCACGCTCACATAACATTATCTCTCAAATTTGGACGTTGTGGCAAACTTTTAGTGTTACCGCTGCTTGGTCAGCCCGAAGGCTCGTCACAATAGTCGCCCGCCTCCATTGTTTCGTCCACTGTCCGGCTCTTAGAGTGAGTCTGACCCCCTTGATCTTGTCCGTCATCCGGAGCCCCTGGCTTGCCCCTTGCTGTTATCGTGCTTCTGTATCCTGACTGCAATGGGCTTTCATAGTGGTGATGGGAAAATGGCCACTTCGAGTTCCGTGGCCACTTTTCTCTGACGCCTCGGCCCTTATTTTCATGGCGTGAATCTCGTATGATAATCCTTCGTTGTCGGCCGTGGTCCCACCTGGTAGTTTTTGTAATTCCGGTACCCGCCAAGTGTTATCATGAAGGAAGTAAAGGGAGGCGTAAGGTTGGAGCCGCCCGACAGCAGCCCCCCCCCCATTTTTGACGTCCCCGGCGAGCTACTTTGGTGTATCGAGCGAAAAGAGAAGGAAATGTTGACTCCTAATCTCTACCAATCAACCCCAAGATTGTTCTCACCGCTTTCGTCGGATTCTTTTCTCTTGCTTCTTTTTCTTGTCCCGCTTTTTCTTAATCATTGTCCTTTTGATCCCTAATCGTTTCTTGACCTTCCGTCGTTTCTTCCCGCGGTGACGCCCATCTCCATCTCTGGCTATGACTACCCTGCCTTTAATAACCTTCTTAACCTTACGTTTTCTTTCTCGCCTTAGCGTGATTGACTCTAAGACTTTTTGCTTCGTTTTCTTTTTGTCCTTAATCTTGCTGTTTCTGACACCTAAGACTTTGCCCCGCCTCCTCTTTGTAGGCGTTTTAGAAGATTTTCCTTTCTCGTAAGTGAACGACTTAAACTCTTTCATAGACTTTGTCGAGGGCTCTTCTAGAGGCTCTTCCGGTTTCTCCTCAACCTTTTCTTTTCTTTTTGTCCGTCTGCATATTCGGACGAACCTCTCCTCGCTCCTTAAATACTTTTAGACGTGCGCCGGACACCGGTTCCTTCCATCTAGCTCCATCCAACTCCTCAAGCAGGTAAGCCCCGCCCTCCGATCTTTTAGTTACACGGTATGGTCTCATCCACCTGTTAGCCAGTTTCTCTATCCACGTCCTCTCCAGAGCAGAATCGTAGAGTAAGACTAGGCTCCCAATAGGTATTCCCTCCTGCCTAACTCGAAGGTTTTTATCCCACCTTTCCTTTTCCTTTCCCCTTTGGGCTTTCAATTTTTCTATAGCGTCCAGGGTGCTATCCTTAAGTGTCTCAGCTATTTGCCAAATCCTCGCGCTCAATAGCTGCTCCCTAGTCAACACCTCTTCCCAGTCAATCTTCGTCAAAGAGTCTGTATGAAATTCTATGGGTAAAGGGCAGTGTCTTCCGAACCATAAAGTGTAGGGCGGGTACCGGGTGGTGGATCGAATAGTAACGTTGTTTATCCAAACTGCGAATCTCATGTACTTCAGTCACTTCTTCTCCCTTCCCTCGCACCATTTGGCGAGCGCGTTCACTACAGATTAGTGCCCTCTTTCAACAGGGGCGTTAGTCTGAGGTTGATATGCCGTGGCCAGTGACACTCGGATTCTTGCCCTTTGGAGCAAGCCCTGGACTTCCCTAGCCATGAACTTTGACCCCCTGTCCATGACGATCTTCCCGACACATCCGTATCGAGTAATATATTATGTCAGACACTTACTGACCGCTCTTCCTGTCTTCTGACGCAGGGCCCACGCTTCTACGAATCCAGTAAGACCGTCTCTGATATCCATGATATAGTTCATTCCTCCTTCACCTTTGGGCATTTTGACTAAGCCCACGTGAACTTTCTGCCCTATCGCGGTCGGATAGGAAGGGAACAACGGTTCCTTGTACTTAACTACGACTCTTTTCTGACATTCCATTCATGTCTGGCAGTAGGACTCTACATCTCCGTATAAGCCATCCCACCAGTAAAGATTCCTGACCTTCTCAAAGGTACCTTTCACCCCTTTATGTCCTCCAACGATCCCATCGTGAAACTTTGCTATTATTTCTTTCTGCTCTCCCTCATCGCAGACGACCCTTATCGGCATACCGCTCTTAGTCGGCCTCTTAAAGAGATGGTCCGCCTTAAGACGGTACTGTTGAGCTTCCTTCCTGAGTTTATCATCGACCTCAGTCTCTCCTATAAGGTACTTCCCTATTTGGTAGTACTTACCGATATAGAGGTTTTATAGAAACAAAGAGGCGCCACTAGTAGTGGGCTCCATCTTCAACGAACCGATTTTCATCTGCAGAAACTTATCAACCCCCCGGGTGATCCCAAGTTTCCTTCTTCCAGCGGAATTCGCGATAGCCCATCCACAACCGAGTTCTTAGTCCCAGATATCAGCTCAACGACATAATCGGACATCCTTATGTGTATGAGCCACCTAGTCATCGTAGGGTATGTCAAAGAGAAGTCTTTTTGCAATACAGCAGCTACTGTCATTGGATCAACCCGCAAGACGAACCTCTGTTCGTAAATATAATGTCGGAAGACATTCAAGCAATGGAGCACCCCGGGAACCTCTTTCTTAAACTGTGAGTAGTTTCTCTTGGTAGTGTTCAGTGTTTTACTCTCGAATTTAATGAGTCTCTCCTTACCATTAGGATCTTTTTGAGCCAAGACTCCACCGACAGATGCAAGCCCCGCATCGGTGCATGCTACAAACAGTCTCCTCTCTGCATCTTCAAAATAAGGAATACCCAGGACTTGACCAGCTTCCTTAAACTCATTCTTAAACACTTTTACCGCATCCTCTTGTTCACTGGTCCATTTCCATTCTACCCCTTTACGTAGTAACATTCTCAACGGATCTGCCTTTTCAGCGTACCCTTTTATGAAATTCTTCCAGAACCCGACCACACCTAAAAATTGTCGTATGTCAGTAATATGCCGGAGCGGAGTAGGCCAGTTCATAAGTTTTTCTAGTTTCGCCGGATCCGGCCGCCTGCTAATTTTGTCACAGATATAGCCCAATATCTTGATGGAAGATACTGTCCACCTACTTTTGATCCCACTCACCGTGAGATTTGCGTCTTCTAGTTTCACAAACACCTTTTTAATGTTCTCAGTGTGAGTTGTGACGAGCTTCCTTACTCCAGGACTCACCTCAGTCACATCCTTCTCGCACGACCCTTTGATCGGAAAGTCATATAGGAAAACTCCCACCAAATTCGGTATAAGCTCCCCCAACACTGCCACCATCGCTCTTTGAAAGACTGCAACACTGTTGGTCCATCCCATCAGCACCATCATCATCTGGATTAATCTCAATGGCGTGTGCATCACGGTTATGTGCATCGCAGTATAGTCAAGCGGAATCTCATCGTATCTTGAGAAAAAATCGCAGACGGAATAAATCGAATGCCCAACTGACCCTTTGGATAAGAGATCTGCATTTGGAATGGACTTTACGTCTCTCACCATGGCTTTATTCGTTTTCTGCAGATCTTGTATCCACCGTAGCTTCACATTTGACTTCCGTATGAAGAATCGCCTGTTCTCGTAGGCACTCTCACACGGCTCTGCTACGAACGTCCTGATTTTTTCTTTCAGGAAATCTACTATCATCTCCTTTTCCTTCTGAGCGCACTTCTATCCAGCGTCATTCCACGGTACATGTGGAACCGTATAGATCCTCACGGGTTTAGCATACCACGGGTCTATTCGCCCTCTCTCCGCGTTAGAGAAGGCCACCGCCTCGTCACATGCTCTTAACGTCTCTATTATCAGTCCTCTCTCCTCCTCGGTTATGTTTCCATTCCTTATGTCCATCCCCTTCAAGCGCTCGTTGGTAATTTTTTACACCTATGTGGCTTTCCGTTCCCTGATCATCTGAGTTATTTCTTCCTCAGTGGTTCTTATTTCTCCTGTCCTGTCACTGCTAACTGCAGTCGACTTAACTTTTTGGGCTACGGTTTTGTATTTTTTCCTCCCGCTGTGTGGGGGAATTTCTAAAAAAAAACATGTTTATGCATCCACCAAACTCTTCGTCGTCGCTCTCCTTTGGGTAAACAGCCCCGTGTACCATATATTTGCCTTCCAAATCTTCAATCTCAATCTTCTTCCTTTTTATTTTATGAGGCTCTAAGGTTGGCTCCTCTGGAACCATTTGGCAACTCCGTGTCATTAACTGGCCTTTACTCTGCAGGGAAACTTAATGTCGTTTATCAAATTCATTCACGATCTTTAGTGTAACCCTGCTTCCCTCAGGCCCATCTATGGTGACTGTCTGACTTCCATCCCGCTTATTCTCGGTGGTGGCGTTGACATGTGTCAACCAAGTCCTCCCAAGGATTAACTCTGATGAACAATGTTCCACCGTGAATAAAGGCACGGTGGCCTCGACTCCATCCACCACCACACTGGCCTTATGATATACTCCAAGCGCTGATTGCCTCAATTTGTTAGCTGATACCATGGTCATGGCAACACTCCTATCCACTTCTAGTTCAAGTTTTTGTGCTACCTTATCTTCGCAAACCGTCGATTATGAACCATCATCCACAATAGCCTTCATACTAACTTCATTCACAATTACGTTTAGTTTTCCACTGCCAAGGACGTAGAAGTAACTGCTTCCACCCTCAATAGTCTCTCATTCTTTCTCTACCCTTTTTCTGCTATCAATACAGAAGTTTTTGCCTCCACTTTAAAGTCTTCAATGCTCGTTGCCTCTAGTAGCAGTACCTTAGTTTATCAGTTCATCCCTCGCAAGGTCGTATCCGACAATGAACTCCTTAAGAGTGATGGGGATGGGCATATCCATCTCTCTTCTTAACGGTTCTCTCAGGTCTACCTCGTCCAGTGTGTTTTTCAACTGGAATTTCTTAGGCCCCATTTTCCTAGGGGATAAGGGTGGCTTTGGCGACTCCACCTGCTCATCTGTTATTGGTTGGTCCGGGTCTTCTTTCTTCCCGTGACTCGACTCCCCAACTCCTTGGGTACAGACGAAAGTCTCGCCATTGCTCATTGTTTCCTCAAACTTTATAGAGGAGACTCTTATTCTCAGACTCTCAGGTGCTTTATCAATCTCGTCTTCGAATGTTACCCTAGAAACCTTCGTTGCCAAGGGTACCTGCACTTGTTTAGCCTTCGCCTCGTTCATTCTTCTCCTTCGGATATCAACGTTAATCTTCATCGAAGGCAAAAAGGGCACATACTTCCCCTCATCTGCCCACATTATATATTTTTTATCATCTAATTTGATAATTCCTTCTTTTAATGCATCTAGCATGGCTTGACAGTCCCTTTTTCTGTGATCTTCATCGTCACAGTACATGCAAGCTTTATCACTCCATATTCGTTTTGGACTAGGGTCCCCTTTTTCTCGCCCTTCAGGTCGCGGAGTGGCTCGGACAGGTAGTTCCTCCTTTTTCCAACTGCTATTTTACAGTTTCTCCATCACCGCTTTCAACGTCTCTATCTCCCTTGTCATTTCATCCTCTCGTCTTTCCAGTTTCCTGACCTCTATTTCATCCCTAGACTTCCACCCGCTGTCTTTGGTATTGGACCATTTAGAGGTTTCCCATTCCCCGTCATCTCTTTTCCAATCTCCTCGATTCCCCTTCCTCCATTCACTGTCACTTCTACCAGGTTCCCCTTTTCTGGGTGAGCTTGAATACGTATCCCTTCCTTCCGCCTTAGGTCTCCTATCCTCAGTTTGAAGTCTTCCTCCTCCTCTTCCCGAAGTTACTCTCTTCCCTAGGTTATCGAAAACTTTCAAGATATGCGCTGTAGCGCTTTGCCCTTCCGTATCATGAGTTAAACTTTGCGCATACGTCACACCTTTAGAGGGTAGCTCCATCATAATTATCTCACACCTCTCCCTCGGTAAGGACCCTGTGAATATTCCGCATTTTTCTAGCTCTTCCATAAATCCGCCCTCCACCAGCGGGTTCGAGACCTTCTCATATCTCCTCGCAAACGCTACCAGATTTTCCTCTTCATCTTTCTTCATTTCTTTCAGATCCTCAACCGAGTAAGAGATTTCATCACAAACAAAGGTTCTAGTAACCTTCTCCCTGAACGTCAACCAATGACCATCGTCAGGAATGACATTCCTTATTTCCCGGTCTATCTTTGGTGATGTATGGTGGAGGAAGTTTGCAATCACCTCCTTGTCAGTCCATTCTCCTCTTATTCCAATTACCTCTCAGTCATCCAGGAATTCGGAAACGTTCTTTCCTGTGAAAATCGTTTGGACCCCGGTCAACGCTGGCGGGCCTGGCGACTGGTACATAGGGGGCCCGAAGAAAGGAGGCACATAGGAGCCTGCCGCATACGCCATAAAGTAAGGGCTCCTTCTATCAGGCTCACCGGGAACTTCTCTTCACGACCCCCTAACTCCTAAATCAGTAAGCCTAGGCGCTTTGGGCCTAGTCAAGACCTCTCTCCTCCAACCTTTGACTTTTTCACTTCGTTCTTCCAGCTCTTTGACCCGAATCTCTAATTCCCTTAAAACCTTCCTTAATTTTTCAGTGTCGTTTATAGACTCGACACCCATCTTTCTTTCAGGGTTGTTAGTCCTTAACTCTTGTGTCTTTACATCACCTCCTATCGAAGTCAGGTAAGTTCCTTCAGCGTCCATTCTTCCCAATTAATTTTCCGACACTCGGTTCAACGCGATCAAAATCCTCTCGATTGAACCCTCTAGTACCTCTTGCAACGCTTCGAAGTCAGCGTCCTTTCCTTCGGCTCTGACAACTAGAGCGGTGGTCAGCACGACCTTTGAATAGCGCGAGTTTGTTTCCAAAGTTCTCAATGAAACACCGCCGACTATGTCGTTAGAAAGCTCTCCGAGCTCTCCGGAGTCCTCCCTTAGTTTTATAGTCTCTCGCCATTCTCGATAAAACGACTCCCCTTCAAACGGTATCGTCTGAATCTCAATCTTGGCTAACCTAAGTTCGTCGACCTCTTTCCAAATAACACATATCCCAGCTTCCCTTATAGTCTTTCTAGCAGATTCAGCCTCCTTCTCCTGGCTTAACCTTTCTTCATGTATCACCTCTACTCTTGCTCGGACCAAGGATCCCTCTATCTTCGCTCCACCTATGAGTTGATACTTCTTGGTCACTCCTCTACGACTAGCCATCCCTTCTCTCTCCAGTCTCGCTACGGATCTCTCTTATCCTTCTAGTCAGAAACTCCTCCCTCCAGTTAATTATGCTCTCTCTCTTCCTTGTAGATCAGAGTCAATTCTTCTACTCTCCCTTGAAGTGCAAGAAACCCTCATTCATCCATGGAGCCACACCAGTCCTTGTATCCGTCCACTAGTTCCACAACTTTATCGTTTATTGGACAAGCGAGTTTACTTTCTCGTCACTTCCTCTTACATGAGGGATCGTGCCTCTTGGACGGTCTCGTCTTTCTCCACTTCGTGTTTCAGCCATCCTTGTGACCATACCATCACGTCATAAGTTATCCGCCTTTCTTTTACTACTGAGGTAAGCAGTCTAGGTCGTTCCCGTTCAATTGCTTCTTCGGCTAAATGCCTACAGCTTCGTTCATCCAGGGATCTCGTCGATCGGATTCGAATAACCGACGTTATCCTTCCCGCAAAAGATACCCTATTCACTTCCTCCTCTTCGGTCACCACACCCGACATCCTTCTCCGTCTCGGGTGACCCTTTACTCGCCGTCTCACTCCTTTTAACTCTTTGCACAAACTCAATCATCGGCTCCCAGCTAGTGGTCCGATGCCGCGTTAAAGTTCTCCGCCAGAATGGTCGGGATCCCATCGAAGATCTTGTTTTTGATAGACACGGAAGTCCTCTTTTGGCACCCACCTCGTTGGGCCTATATACGCAGAGAATCCGCACTACTTCCAACTCTAGCATCCCCAAAAGACATACTCACCTCCCCTCCTCTTGGTCTACTTCCCAATGTACTGGTTCTAATCTTGAGTTTTTTTCTCCTTTTTTTCTCCTTTTTTTTTTCTTCGATCGATTGATTGGTTGATTGGTTGATTGGTTGATCGATTGATTGAT
>BFEA01000030.1:2988801-3001426 GCA_003427395.1 Chara braunii
GAGAGAGAGAGAGAGAGAGAGAGAGAGAGAGAGAGAGAGAGAGAGAGAGAGGGACTCCGCATTCCCCTCTCTCTCTCTCTCTCTCTCTCTCTCTCTCTCTCTCTCTCTCTCTCTCTCAACCTCCCACGAGAATGAATCTCCCTCGTTATCCAGGAAGATTCATTCTCGTTGGGCTTGTCTGATTTTCTTTCGTTTTTTTTTTCCTCTTTTTTTTGCAGAATGTTGTACGTTTTGTTGTTTTTTTCTTTTTTTTCTTTTTCGGTTGTGTACTACCGGTTGTCCGAGGCTCGGCAATAAAGTCCGAGGCTCGGGGATGATCGGGCTACCGGTAGTCCGAGCCTCGGACTTGATAGCTGAGCGAGGTACTGGTGGTTTAAGAAAGTGAGATAACCACTGTCTTGCCCAATGAGCAATGAAATTTTGCCTTAGTCCACTTTCGTGAATTTAGGAAAAACATGTCAGTTTTAACAAAATGTAAGTTCTCAACAATCTTACCTACGAGCCCCTTCCCTGGCCCAGACCAAGAAATGTGCATGACTGTTCTCACTTTCCGCAAACGACCAGAGCATTGGCCGGGCTATTACAAGCTCAATACCTCCCTGTTGCAGCTGCACTCCTTCCAGCAGTACCTCCGGCAGGCATGGGACTTTTGGAAGAAACGACGACCGGGAACTGGACTCACATATCACATGGTTTAATATTGGCCTGTTTTTTTTTAACCAGGAAATGCACGAGTTCGCAAAGAACCTGGCGGCACAGGGAGACCAAGAACAGATTCAAGTCATGAACCAACCAGCTTGTTGCAATGGAACAGCCAGAGCCTTCGTATGAACAGAATCCCTCAGAGGGTCCTACTCGAATACACGACCTGAAAGAACAGCTCTTAAAATTTCTGTGTTACAAGATGTATCAACGGGACGCTGGACCCGGTTTCCAGCAGGTCCCACTACCCACCAATAGATGGAGCAGCCCAACAGACAAGCCGTTCAATTCTGGCGGTTCTCGTACCGCCACCGGGATAGAGGGCTGGCACAAGGGGTATTTCACAAAAAGAAAGAAGAAGAAATAACTGCGCCTGTGACCGCTGCACAGTTCAGAATTCGCAGAAATAACAGTTCACCGCAAGCTTGGGCGAAGAAAAGCAGTAAATCATGTGTTCGACGGCCTACCGGTTCAATAATTGGCAAAAACGGGAGGTGGCGGTAGTGGTACCGCTCTTTTCCCCGTGGCCTGGCCTGGGAGCAGTTACCGGTAGCAGGCCCTCCCGTTTTTGGCTCGTTTCCCCAGGGATGTGGCCTACACATCTCAGCCGTGCCCCAGCCACGGGCGTGGCCTAGACATCTAGGCCGTGGCCCAGCCATGGGCGCGGCCAAGACATCTCCCCCATGGCCCAGCCACGGGTCTGGCCTAGACAGCTCGGTCGTGGCATAAGCAGGCGCGGGAAAAAGAAAAAAGAAAAAAAAGCCGCAGGTGCGAAAAAAAAAGAAAAACAACTCACAGGTGCAGAAAAAAAAAAAAAAAGTCGCAGGCGTGCGCAAAAAAACAAAACAAAACACAAGTGGCCGCCCGATTTCGCCACTTCCGAACTTCCAACGGCTAGAAGTGCACAAATCTACTCAGAAGGGAGCAACGAATATGACAACCTCCGGAGATGCTTTCACTCGAGAACAGAGTGACTCAAGGGCTATTATTATGCATCTCATAAGTTCTGGCTTCGGGCTCCTGTCGCATCCGTGACCACATAACAGCGCAGATATGATTAAGATTAAGACTGGGGTACCTCTTCACAGGCGGTATGGGAGATCAGAAGGAAAGTCAAAGCAGCCACCACGAGGTCCCACCACAAGGTCCTGCATCAGATCACCCCAGCCACACCTGCAACACAAGTACCACACACACTAGGCTACTGTCTGCCTACCTGTTGAGAGTGTCTCCTGAAACCTGAGTTTACTGTTTTTTTCACCCGGGTGGATACTAGGGGAGCTGGTAGGAGCAGACACCACTAGTACCGCCAGGGGGACTCCATCTATTGGTGGGGAGCGGCACCTGCTGGAAATCGGGTCCAGCGTCCCAGAACGTTGTAGTTGTTTATGTGAATCAGAGATGCAGTTGTACTGGTAGCAAACTGTCAGAACCACCTACTGGAATTTGTCAGGTAGAACTACACAGCTGTCTGGGCCGTTTGTCTACGTGACCTCCTATGGCGAGTGATGATACGTACCAATGTTTGGATTACAGCTAGACTAACAGACATACATTTGTAACTGACAAGAAGCTACCGGACTCATCTGCCGGGATTGAGTTTTAGCAAGTAAACCAACACAACAGACTATGTTACATGCCTACATGACAGCCTATTTTGAGTGATGGTATACACAGGTCTCCTGCCTATTGCCCGGAGGATTGACGACCGATTATAAATATTAATCTGCTACCCCCCATTCATGTCCTCCACATCCCGGCGGTGGTAGGAGAACCGCCAGAATTGAGAGCTCGGCCAGTGGGCTACTCCATCTATTGGTGGGGAGCGGCACCTGCAGAAAACCAGGTCCATTAGTCATTTAACCAGAGAGCCATTTCCACTGAGCTGCAAGCCAAACCCTACCCAAACTTGAACTCTACTTGTTGAAACTGATGTAGTCCCGTCCACAGCCCTTCATGGAAGAGTCTCTTGGAGTGTGTGGGGGATATACTTCTTCAGGCTTGAGTCTGCCTTAAATTAGACTAGCACAAATGGTCATGCACTTGGTAGCATCATGCTCCTGTACCTCGAAAAATTCGTCCACTTCCCTCCGGCTCACTCAATCCCTGAAAATTGGGATATGAGCTAGGACACCAGCTTCAGTCATGTTGGTTTACCTCCATATTGGAATTTTATCAGTCTCCGTCCCAGCAGCGTTTAAACCGTGGACCCTTAGGGTTTCCAAGATATGGCCCTTCTCTTTAGGGCTTTTTTATTATTATTATTATTTTTTTTTATCTTAAGAACGCACCCCCTGCAGTGCTAGTGGTGCTGACAAGACCAGACACCACTAGCACCCGGGGAGAGGCTCCATCTATTGGTGGGGACCATCACCTGCTGGAAAACGGGTCCAGCGTCCCACAGAATGAATTACAGAATGAATACAGGCTGGATCAAGAGATGTTGACTGCGAGGTGCCTGCTCTTATCAGCACCCCTAGCAACCGGGCGGTTTTTTTTTTTTTTTTTTTTTTTTTTTTAAGAAAGAAAAAAGAAAAAGAAAAAAAGAAAAAGAGATGTTGACTGCGAATCCTGCCAGCATTGATTACTCCGGCATCCAGAGGATTGACTGTGCAGGATGTTAAGGAAGGGGAGACAACCTCTTCGCCCTAGTACCAGGCGCCAGATATCAACTGCTTAAGAAACTATTTCCTCCCAAAATCTACCCGTTTTCTTTGAGATCATGAAATTACCTGCCAGCATTAATTGCCCTGGGATCCCCAGGGGATTAACTCTGCAGGAGTGAGCGGGTCTCTGACAAACCATGATTAACTAGCTCTCCCTTGCATGCTAGAGTACCTAGCTTCCAGCAGTGTCTTCAGTGGACCGGCCTGATGTACGAGGGTGGCGGGGAGGCGGGTTCTGCACCCAGGAGGCGGCTGGGGCAGACTGCCAGTTCCTCCCTATACCCTTATGCATCATAATCAGTCCACTAAACTCTTCTACAGGGCTTATCACAATTGAGATTGTAACACTCCTGTAACCATTGATCATTGTCTTCATGCCGGCCGACCTCTATTCCTCCGTGGTCGTTGCTGCGCCTTACGTGGTATGAAGTCCCATAGAGTCCCATTCCCATTGTGCGCAGCGAGCGGTCGGGAAAGTGTGGGGTGGGGTACCGGGGGGGCCAGGTGGGATAGAGGGAGAGGGAGAGAGGAGGGGAGGAGGGCGGTCTCAGGCACATTGGGCATAAATAACATTTCGTCAAAATGGACATCTTTTATTTTTTGAACGAAATTGAAACCGAGTTTTTTGGCTGAAAGCTCGTCAAAATTTGTTGTTCCTGAGGGTCCAGCGTTTGTAAACACTGGACCCCCTGGCTGTACGTGGACTTAGCTTGAGACCAGGTACCTCCAGGCAGTCCTGCCTGGAGGTGCCTGGTCTCAGGCTAGGTCCATGTACAGGCAGGGGGTCTGGACCCTCAGGAACAGCAAATTTTGACGAGTTTTCGGCCAAAAAACTCTGTTTCAATTTCATTTAAAAAATAAAAAATGTCCATTTTGACGAAATGGTCGTTGCATAAGCGGTGCGGCAGGGAGACAGAGGTGGTTGTTATGGCAGTGAAGCAGGTGGCACGGGAGATGGGAGGAGGACAAAGTTGGGCTACAGAACTTGGAAGTCTGAGAAGGGTCTCCTTCGCCATCTGGGTTCCGTGGAGCTCCATGGTTTCCATGTGATATTCGAAGAGGAGTCCAGCTTGAAGAATACTTTGTTGGGATCTTGCCAGATCTGTACGTATGAATCTCGGATTGCTTGCCTAAGGAGGGGATCTTTCTCCTCTAGCAGGTCCCGTTTCATCAACTTCCATGCTTCCCGGGTCGTGGCCCTAATCTGTTCTTCAATGGCTTGTTGTGCCTGCTGTAAACCGAATTGGTGCTCATTCCTTTAAAAGGAACAACGGGCTCTCCATGCCAGCATGAGGATGAACAGCCGAGTGTACGAGAACAAGTTGGTTGCAAATGGAGACCAGTGGGCCTGCAGATGGCAGTTGTCACCGAGGAGTACAAGGCCAAGGTCCCAGGTGATGTGGTGGCCTGTGAGGGAATGGAAAGCGGAGTCCCACCACTGCCACAATTGGGTGACCATGGGGCATGCCAACAGGCAGTGTTCAAGGGTCGAACGGGCCGGCATCTGAGTCCTCGAGCAATATCTACAGATGAGAGACAACTCGCCTTCCTGTTCGAGATCTGTTCTAGAGACAAGCCAGTCGGGAGTGGGAAGGCATCGGTGCAGGATCTGATACTGCAAAGGCCTGTGGTTTGTTAGCATGATCTTCGCAAATTTAGACCAGATGAAAAATTGTGACGGGTTTGGTTCCAGCGGCGAGTCCCGCGCCCATCTGTTCGCTAATGTGTTGTTGATTTCCTGGTATTGACTTGATGCTCTGTATCCCCCTTTGACTGTATAATCCCATATGTGCATAGGCCGGGGGCCAGGCCACGCCCACTCGGCCGGGTCAAAGGGGGGTCTGGCAACTGGTGTTGATGGTTGAAATATGTGGAGGCCATTTTGTGGATCTCCTACCACCCTGACTTGCATCAGACCTGCCCAGTCGTGTGTTGTGTCTAGGTCTTCATTCTTTGTCAGTTTGGAGAAGCGGACAACTGGGGCTTGTATGCTTCCAGGTCATAAACCTCGTTTATCTTATTCATGACTTTGAAGACAACCAAGGGGCGGGGGAGATCTGCGTACCTAACCACCCAGTCGTTTTTTTCCACTGTCGGGACCTTCTGTAGGGTGAGGCGCCAAGCAAACGGGAGGGCCTCTTTTAGCAGACCCACTTTTTCTTCAATATGTTTTGTATGTGTGAGTTTGTTGCGCAGTTAGGTGGGGGTTGCCCAATCCCCACTAACCGGGTACCACAGGTCCCCTACTGTAAAGACGCCCTTCTTGGCCCAAGTGAGCGATGGAGAGTTCGTAGTCAAGGTAAAGGGGTCGCCTGTTTCTTGGAGGATATGCGGGTTGCCAAAGAGAGGTTGCCTCCATATGTCATGCCAACTATTAGGGGGGCGTTTCTGTTGTGGCCCTCTTCGCCTTCAGAGCTTGAGCATGTTGGGCCAAAGTGGATCCATCGTCATGTCCAGCTTTGTAGCATTTACCGGGTTCACTGGCTGAGTTTGTTTTGGGGGCAACGGAACAGACCAGTGGCTGTTTATCAACCACTGGAGAGGGTGCACCAATTCTGGTACCTGCGTTTGCAAGGCTAGACTGGCTATTTGCTTACATGCCAATTGTTCCCATGGGATGTCATTTCCTATTAGGAGCTTGACTAGGACCTTAAAAATGAGCGCCTCACTTTCTCTCTCAGGGTCCAAGATCCCCAACCCCCCTTTAGACCTATGCTGTATGAGCACCTCCCATTTCACCCTGTTTAGACAAAGCTGAGGTTTTGCACTGTTTTTCCAAAGGTATGTTGTAAGCGCTTTCTTCAGTCTGGCGTGTTGTCGTTTGTTCATCGGTCATACTGCCAATTTGTACCAGATGGCCGCCAGGATGACACTGTTGATGGCCAACGCACGTCCCACCAGTGAGGTGTGCAGACCCTCCCGTTTGGCCAATCGGTCCACGGCCACATCGACCAGCACATCGCCGTGGTCCTCGGGGGGGGCCACCGCAGTCAGTCTCACACCCAAAATCCGGATGGCTTCTTCTTTACGGGCCCATGCAACCTTCGGTTCAGGGGGGGGCGGCTCTCCTTGGGGGTGGAGCCACCAACCCTCTGTCTCGGAACCCCAGTTAACCTTCATGTCAGTGGCTAGTGAGAAGAGGTGTATGGCCTGGGTGCGGGCTTAGAGGCTGGACGAATCCGCTCGCATAAGTACGGTAAGGTCATCTGCAAAGAGCGAGGTCGTGGGTATGAGGTGTTGGGGTATATCTGGAATAGGCACTTTGCTGATTTGAGGGTGGGCGCGAATCATGGATGCCAGGACCTCCATGACTATGACAAACAACAGCGGTGCAATGGGGTCTCCTTGGCGGACTGACCTCTGAAGGTGAATTGGTGGAGAAAGGTGACTATTGAGGATTATGTTAGTCGTAGCCGATCTATGCAGCCGGTTCACCCATTGACAAAAGACCGGACCAAAGTTCATCCTGGCTAAGCACATGTCGAGGAAATCCCAATCAACATGATCATACGCCTTCTCAAAGTCAATGAAGAGGATCGCCGCCTGGGCTTTCTTCTGACGGGTGTACTTGATAGTCTCGTTGACCAGAAGGATATTGTCTTGGATACCAGAAGGATATTGTCATTCACCTTACGTTGTCCAATAGGCAAGTAATTAGGCTACGTGCTGCTCCCCACATATAGATTGGAGCTTTGTTTGAAAAAAAAAAAAAAAGGCTACAACAGCAGATCTACCTGCCAAATCTCACTCTTGGAAGGCGAGCCCTGCAGTTTGCACCTCAGGCTTCAAGGTTCATGAAGGTCATGTGCATGAGGTTGAAGAGGGTATAGGGTTTTAGGCATTCAGATGGGCCACACATACTACAGGGGGGGTGCTGAACAGGGCTGGGCAAATACATAAAGGGGCTCCAAGAGGGGAAGGGTGTCACTAGCAGCTCCATGGGACAACAGAGACCCGGGTCTGAGAAGAGATAACCCCACAGCCCCAGGAAAATAATAAACAGCAATCTCTGTGTTATAAGATGTATCAATGGGACGCTGGACCCGGTTTCCAGCAGGTGCCGCTCCCCACCAATAGATGGAGCAGCCCGACAGAGAAACCCTCAATCCTGACGGTTCTCTTACCGCCGCCGGGATAGAGGGTTTACACAAGGGCTATTCCTAAAAAAACAAAACAAAACAAAACAAAAAGAACAGTTCTGTTTTTGCAGTTTCTAACTGCCCTCACTCTGCCCAGAACCGCAGTGCCCTGTTTGTTATTCGTTCCTGCCAATTCTGAACTGTGCACCCGCCACCCACGCAGTTATTTCAAAAAACAAAGAACAGGTCTTAAAGCATGCTCAATATTGTTGGCATGGCAGACACATACGAGGGACACTGCTCAGACGCACAACAGAAGAGGTAATGGACGCCTGCTTCGTCAATATCATACGAACCAGAGCCAAATGCATTACGACTTCGCGATTAAAGGCTTGCACGATCCCGGAATCTGATGAGGCATCACCAGCACTAACAACAAACGGCCAGATGTGACAAGATAGTGCAGTACTTTTTCAAAGACCTTTTCGCATCATACATTGCACCGACAACAGAAGGCACACCTGGCAACGAAAAATTGAGAATTTGGACTTGCCCTTAGGCAATTACTGACTTATCCTCAACAATTTTGCTCCGGCTTGGACCACTTGCCTGAGCAAAATTGCTGAGGATACGTTAGCAATGGCCTACCTTGCCGAGCTTGGCGATCGGTTACCCTGGCAAGAGTTCACAAAGCACAACTACGCAGCTCGCACTGGTGCACCTGTTTCGAAGGAGTGAGGGGTTCGTGGGCCATTGCCTGGTACCCTACTGTACTCTGTTTGCTACGCTGCAATGGCCTACCGTACGCAATCTGCTACCTAGGCGCGGGGGTTTGGTGGGCCATTGCCTGGTACCAGGTAGAGCGTAGTACTAGACTGAGTCTGGTAAGCTGTCTCGAAGGCGTGGGGCTTTAGCGGGCCATTGCCTGGTACCAGGTGCAGCTTACCAGACTGTGTATGGTAGGGCATGAAGGTACCAGGCAAAATGGCCCACCAACCACCCACGCTTTCAAAACGGGCGCATCGATGCGCGCTGCCTAGTGTCTGCGTTGTGAACGCGCACCAGAACAACCCCTTTTTCCACCCAGATGCATAATCCAAAACTGAGTGGGAGGACAACTTCACTCGAAACTCGAGTGTGCAGGATCCAGTTTGGCGGCGCTGCGTTACGGACCGCTCGCACCTTAGTCCCCCGCTGGGGACTGGCTGGCACGGCCCAGCCTGCTCTTCACGCGACATGTCAGGGCGGTTCCTTCGTGAACTGAAGTGGCCTCTGAACTGACTGGTTGCACGCCACATGGCGTGTTATCGATGGACTTCTTTGGAGGGCGAGGTCAGTACGGAGGGGAGTTACTAGGAGTGCGTAGGGTTGAGTGAAGTGAGGTGAAACACACGTAGGGGTGAGAACCGAGTGGTGGTTGGTGATGGTGCGTTCGCGGGAACTAGGAGCTCATGCGTGGCTTGCTACTGTTCAAGTGAGCAGTGCGTGTGTAAGCCAGGTGGTGGCGAAACTGAGATCGGCTGCTGCTGAAAGGATAGTACCGTCAATCTCGTGGATCCACAGTATGCGGCAGTGTTTGCTGGAGGTCACATGGGGGCTGGAGGAGGGGCCGCCCCACCACCTGGATGTTATTTCAGGCTCTCCACGACTGGACGACTTGATGCAGCAATACTACGACGAGCTTGAGGAGGGGCAAGGTCTTTGCGCTACGCTGGAGGCCCTCTGCTATGATGACGATGATGACGACGACATCACGGAAGACGCCAACAACATCAAACCCAACATCGACTGCAAAGACAACGACAATCTCACCTATATCGCCGTCAATCTCAACAACAACAACACCAATGACAAAAGCAACAACAACAACGACGACAACAATGATTGTGGTGATAACAACAACGACAACATCAGCAACAACATCAGCAACAACATCAGCAACGACGACAACAACAACAACAACAACAACAACAACAACAATAACAACGACGACGACGACGACTGTGATCTTCGTGATGATGGCGACGATATACGCATCCAAGTCATTCAGGTCGTCGCCACTGATAACGACGACCATTTTGCAGGCTGTGAAGTCAACATTCATAACAGCGATTCGGATGGGACTGGTCGCTGGGTGCAGCAGGCTCCCCTCACAATTTTTGTCATATTCAGTGGAGGTTGGCCTTTTGGGGAGGGGATCACTTTCTGCATGTTTATGAGCTGTTCGTGCCAGCGAGATAGCATTGTGCTTCTTCAGTAGGATCCGGGTGGGAGGGTCGCAGGGTAGGACAGAGGCCTTGGGGAGGCCCCTCATTTACCCATTTGTGCTATCTAGAGAGGGGCGCTATAATTGGCATATCATCTGACTCGACTGCCTTCTCTGCTTTAGCATCTCAAGAGCTATCCAGGGTAGGTAATGACTTTGTAATGATTTTGGGATCCGCTAGAATTTACTTTCTAACTTTTGAACTTCCTATTCTGAATGCCTCTCCTCCTCATGGCGCTGCAAGGGTTTGTTGGCAGCCGATCAGGGTTTCAGAGTAGGGATCTGATTTGGACTACGATGGGCAGTTAATCCCCTTGATTGAGGGCAATCAATGCTGCTCATCAGTCAATGGAGTGTGCCTATGTGTCGCTTTAGGTGACCACTCATGTTTATATTAGTACAATGGACATATGGCATGCCAACATGAGCCCAGTTTGTTTACAGACTACTCAATTCTAAATGTTAAGGGACATATGGGCGCAGCGCTAGTACCGGGAGCGTTGCGCCCCATCTGGGCTGAGGCAACGGTGAGCAGAGGCGCGATGGGGTGAAAGCCTCGTGAGCGCGACAGCTTAGTCGAGGGTGGCGATGGCGCGTTGTATGTGGTGGATGCCATGAGGGGGAAGGGAGGGACAGTGTATGGTGGGGAGGACGGTGGGATGTTGGGGTTATATTGGAAAGAAGAGAGAGCAAGTATATCAATGAGTGTCCTCGGTTTTCTCTTCTCCTATCTCTGCCTCTATCTCTCTGTCTCTTGCTTCGTCTGACCCAGCTATCTGAACATCGTTGTTCATAGATTGAATTCTCTATGAGGCCGCGTTGACAGGCTTGACGTGGTCCTTCACAACACAATCGCCCTCAAGAAGTTTTAGAGAGGCGGCGGTGTCCTAGTAATCTCTTCTGGCCAGTGCATTTCACCAAAGGGTTGCACTAGCACTGACTATGGGGAGGAGAAGGTGCTTCTCTCGCAGGAAGAGGAAGGGGATGAGTTTGGTCAGGATAGCGGTCCGGCAGCTGGATCAGGGGATAGTGGGAGGGGAACGTCTCGTAGTGTTTTGCAGGGTTTGGTGACTTCACGCGTTTCAAGGCATCTTCACGAGGCGATGGAGCTTGGCTTTCAGCAACTTGTCGAAGTCGCCATCCTAAGTGCTGCTCAAAAGTACTGCTCAAAATTCTCATAGTTTCTCAGAGCTTCATGTCTCAATAACCTCTAATAGTGTTTTTTTATTTAGTTGTTTCATGATAGTCGGCTTGACTTTGTACTTCTTGTTCGTCTTAAGTAATTCTAGATATTCATTCAAATAATGACGATCTGATTCAGTGTTTTCTATTTGGTGGTTCCATCTGATAACATAGTTTCTTGAAAACAATTTCTTACTAAAACGTGTCATACGTCTCTACTAAACGATTCTCAAACGATTCTCAAACCGTGGTTTGAGAATCTGATTCGAAAATCCTTTATGGATATCTAAACCTAAATTTCATATAAATTCTCGTGAATTTTGCCATCTAGTAGCTTTCTTTAATCATTGATCTTACCTATGGTCTGGTTTTGTTTTCTTGACTTCTGATAGATTTTGCAAATTCGTTTCTGATCTCCGATGCCTAAAATTAGGCTTCTGAAGTATTTTTCAAAAAAAAAAACCTATGTCTGCAAATCTCAATACCGTGCGGTAAATTTTGATTCGGATTGGTTTTTTCTAATCTCAACCTCCTAGTCTTGAGTGGTATAATTGTGGTTTGCTGTGTATATCTATGGGGTCTTCCTTAAGGGTTGGAGCCTCCCCCCGTGAGGGTTTCACAAGGTGGGAGGTGTTATTATTGGAGGGGGGAGGCGGTATTGGGGGATTGTCGTCTCTTAGCCAGACTGATTTAGGGTCGGATCAGTACTGGCGGTTGGGAAGAGAAGGCAAGGGGGTGGCTGCTTATAGCAGAGTGTTAGGATTTTGTTTTTTGAGGGAAGGAGTGACTTCAATGAGTACACAGTGAGCCGAAGAGGGGAGAAGCTAGAATTGAAGGAAGGAAGGCAGCAAGGGGATTTTCAACACAAAAAAGTTGTTTGTTAGGGTAAGTAGGTTAGAAGGACGAGGCTGGGACGACACAGGCCGGTGCTGGAGCCTCTGCTCTGTAACCCAAGGGGAACTTGAGGCCTGTGAAGCTATGCCGAGGGTGGAAGGCATAACCAGATCGTCCGACGTAGTTGGCGCCGGGGTATTGACCCTGTAACCTGCTTAAGGGCTCGCCGCTATGGGAATTGTCGAGGGAGGAAGGCACTTCCTGTCCGTCAGAGCTAGGTTGATCGGTATTGGGGAGGGTTGTGGTGCCTTGTTACCTTAGCAGAAGGGGGTATGAGATCAAGCGAGTTCTGGTACGAGGACTGAAAGTCTGGACCGACGCCCCATCTGTTGGAAGGGGGAATCTAGGATAGTAGGCAGTTTTAGTCTCGCCCCCCCCGCTCTTATGTTTTTCTAAAGCTTTTCGAATGTTCCAAAAAGAGTTGGGTACCTAGTGGTCCTAGGAATGTTTTTTAGGACTCTGGGATCCCTACTAACTTTTCTTAGGTGACTTCAATGTTGTTATACTTAGTGATCTGCGGCTGTTCGATGCCAAAACGACGCTGACCGGTGCTGGGGTGGTGCCCTGTAACCTGTGATGCAGGAGCGTGAGGTCTGGTAGAGAGATCTGGGGAAGTCTTGGGGTGGGCTTTCCACGGAACAACCAAGGGTTGCTGTCGGGACGACACTGGTCGGAGCTGGGGTGAGTTGCGTTGCCCTGTAACCCAGCAGAAAGTGGGGATGTGAGACCTAGAAGAGATCGGCAGGGAGTAGGACAGTTTTGGAGAACGTTGGAAGGGTTGGTGTGGGATTCAAGATTTTTGGAACAATTGTAGGACCTCTTTTTTTTTTTTTTTT
>BFEA01000030.1:3028635-3056675 GCA_003427395.1 Chara braunii
TCGTTCACCTCCTCCTCTACTTAACACTGGGCATGGCCGTGCAAAGAAAGCTTCCCGCCAGAATCTTTTCAATCGGTTGGGGGTGTGCCTAACCCCAAAGGAGGGTGGGGTCGGCCTTAGGCCCACGGGATAGAAGGTTTTCATTATTTTACTTGCTGTTGTGCAATTATCTCATTGGGTGGAGCCCTCCTTCAATCACGGAGTATAATACTAAAAAAAAAACAAAAAAAAAAACAAATAAAATACTGACCGTGGGATCACGAGTACTGCACGGCAGGATTTGGGTCACTCAACTGTCCCACAAACTCGTTTCTATCCTATCCCGTTGCTAGTGGGACCTCGCCCCAGGTTTTCTCTATTTATAAACTTTTTTTTTTTTTTTTTCACTCATTATCTCATACCTGTTTGTTTGTTTTCCTTTTTTCCTTTTTTTTCCGTAAAATCTTGTCTTTATTAGAAATACAAGCCGGGAGCGGGGACCGGCGTCCCTTAACAATGTTGTTGTGGTTCCCCAGTGGGACGGCATCACCGGCCGAACCCAGAGGGGAAGTCACAGTGACCTCAGAAAAAACCAAATATTGCAAAATATTGCAGAATATCCACAGCACATTCTTTTATTTTTTTATTTTTTTATTAAAAGGCTAATTCTTTAAGCCCAACCAATTCAATTACCTGTCAAATCTGGACAGGATGGCCTTTCGGCCCTTTTTTATTGTCATTATAGTATTACCCGGAACTCCGTAGCAGCCACATCCGTGCTCAAGCCTCCAACGAGGGAACATGCGGGAGCTGCACCCACCAGCAGGTGTGATACCTGCTACAGCAGGTGGGCGATACCGGCCAGGGGTCAGCCGGAGCATCAGAACCGAGCTTCTTCGATGGGCCAGTCACTGTGCCTCCCCTCCTGTCCCCTCCCCCTATGAACATCAGCAGTCTCTGCTCAATGCCACTCGGGGGGACCAACCGCATATCTCAAGGTGGCGGGCTATACTATGCACATTTATTTGGATTGAAAAAAAAAAAAAAAAAAACTATACTATGCACCAATTACCACTAGCAACAGGCATTCCCGTACACAAGTTTGGCACAAGTTCTGCACAGCACCCGGGGCATGGTCCCACTAGCAACCGGATAGGGTAGAAAAGAGTTTGTGTGGCAGTTGGGTGACCCAAATCCTGCCGTGCAGTACACGTGAGCGATCCCACGGTCAGTATTTCACATGTATTACCTGGAAAAGTAAGGAGATCTTTGTTCCCCTCCTCCTCTCCTTAACACTGGGCATGCCCTTGCAAAGAAAGCTTCCCGCCAGAATCTGTTCAATCGGTTGGGGGTGTGGCCAACCCCAAAAGAGAGCGGGGTCGGCCATAGGCCCACTGGATAGAAGATTTTCAGTATTTTACTTGCTGTTGTGCAATTATCTCATTGGGTGGAGCCCTCCTTCAATCAGCGAGTATATATATGGAAGGTGTCAGGATCACTGCTGACAGAAGTCGAGTTTATTCCAGAAAATAAGCGGCAGTTACTTTCTGCACTGTTGTTGCAACCACCACCATCAGATCATTTGTGATCTGATGGCTGGGAAGCACTCTGCCGTGATTTCAGGTGGGAGGTCTCTGTTTCTTTTTTTTTCTTTTGCCTTTCTCCTGTTTTCTCACCCCAGAAATTCGTAATGAACCTGTCAGGCCCCTGCCACTCAGTGTCACACTGGATCGGCCACACTCCTATCCGACTGCTAATGGGACCACACCCCTGGTGGCAGGTCCCACCAAGCACAAATCCTTAGGGCCCATGCTAATTCTTTTTTTTTTTTTTTTCTGGAAAATGCTCCAATCTATTGGTGGGGAGCCTCACCTGCAGGAAAATGGGTCCAGCGTCCCTTTTGCACATTTCGCAAAGAGAACCGTCAGAAAGGTATTAGCTGCCAGCATTGACTGCACATCTTCTCTGTCTCTGTACTGTTCCATTTTTTTTCCTTTTTTCATTTGTATGGTTCCTTTTTTTTTCGAGAATAGCCCTTGTGATATCCCTCTATCCTGGCGGTGGTTAGAGAACCGTCAGAATTGAGGGCTTATCTGTCGGGCTATGGTTCCAATGTATTTCGGCACATGCCCCGGATGACCTCCTGGCCCGGATGACCTCCTGGGGCAAGGTCCCACTAGCAAAGGGGATTGGATTGAATGCCTGAATCTGGACGTGTTTGTAGGGAGGTGCAGGAAATCGCAGTTGAACTGCTTTTCTGCATCCCTGTATAAAACACATCCAGATTCAGGAAGCTTAAACCACCAGTACTTGGGCGACGCCTTAGCGTTAACGCTACGCGATTTCCGCAGCCGGCGGGCCATCGATAAATCGAATCGACAGCCCGCGCTGCTTCGAGATTTGGCCGGCACGGCGCGCAGTGCCCAAGTACTGGTGGTTTAATCCAATCCTCTTTGCTGAATCTGGGGTTTTCATCCTGGATCACATGGCAAATGACTAGTTAAAAAAAATAAAAAAAAAATAAAAAAAATAATAATAATAATAATCCAAATAACGGCATTTTCAGGTGACGGATGAACATGGTGAGACTTGTGAGAGAAGCAGCCGTCTGCGGTCAGTGAAGTCCCTCTTTGTTTTCCCTTTAAAAAAAAAAAAGGGTGAGACTTCTCCGACCGTGGACGGGTGCATCTCTGAGCAATGGACGCATGGACCTCTGTTTTCTTTTTTTTTTTAAGTCCAGGCTGTTGTAGAGGGACACGTGGACCTCTAAGGAACATGTTGCGTTACATGAAAAAAAAAAAAAAAAATCACCAGTACACCACACATCAGCCCGCGGGTGTCAGCACGAAACCCACACCACTTCTGAGGCCGCCGATTTTTCTTTTTCAAAGGCGCCCCACGCCGTGCGGCCCCTCCGAGTTTTGCTTGTGGCGACGAAAACTATCTGCAAGGCTGGGGCCGTGTACTTGCGGTTTAAGTCCAGGTTGTTGTAGAGGCCGGCCACCAGGCATGTGGCAGGCCCGTCAGAAACTGGCCATTTGATCATCCCGCCAGGTGCATTGCCTAACCGGCCCACTATGGGACACCCTCCCATCCTTACTCATTATTACGATCCCTGGCGCCTCCCTACTCCCAAGGTCCTACCTGAGTACACCCAGGATCATCAGATTCATCACCCATTAAATGCATCTGGTCGCATTTACGGCCGAACCCCAGGCTGGATGCATCTGACTGTAGTTAAGTCCATAAAGAAGTAAAAAAGTTGTGGCGTAAGTATGCCCTCACGCGGGAGGAGAGGGCCAGGCGTTTTTGCGAGTGGGCTGAAGTCTGACAACTGCAGAATCGAATCGGGCAAAACAATTACCTTCTCCCCACAAATAGAATGGAGCCTTGCTTATGTTAAAAAAGAAAAAAAGAAAAAAACTGCCGGTGTCAACGATCGCAAAGCATCCTATAATAGTCAAATAACAGAGTCCTAACAAGTGTTCGTCATACAGCGGTGGACATAATATAATGTCTCTCTTCAATCAACTAGAAAATCTTCCTGAGGATGGTATATACTATTTAGTATTATCCCATATGGTGCACCCTATGTAAAGGTCCAACCAATAGCTAGAATACTTTCTGAGGATGGGACATAGTAACCTACTATATAGAGAGAGAGAGAGATAGAGACTATATATATATATATATGTTTTCTTTTCTTTTCTTATATATAGCTTCAACCACAACTAGGAAACTTTCCGAGGATGGCATATGCTACCATTTTATAAAAAATTAAAAAAAACTTTCTATTGGCAGCTCCAAGGACAACAAGAAAACTTTCTGAGGATGGTCTATAGTATTATCCCCTATGTATCTATCTATATATATAGTATATACATACATATATTATAGCCCCAAGGGCAAATTAGAATTTGTTTTCTGAAGGCATACTCATACTACGACTCTCTGGACGTGATTCCGGTCAGGTTCGTCTTGGTCTGGCGGTAATTGAAGTCAGGTACATTGAGGGAATTGCTACTGTGAGTACGCCTTGAGTCTGATATATATGCAAGGAATATGAGTCTGAACGATATACAGGAAACCAAGTTGTGAAATCACACAGATGTCCAGGTAGTCGTATCCAAGCAGAGACTACAAAATGCACTGAGAAACCATCCATATAGAGCAATACAATGAAGTAATGAGCCAATGTTCAAGCCCGTAGGCCACACCAACACAGTACCTAAAGCCGCTCCTCTCTGGCTGGCGCCCAGCGCCCAGCCTACTCTACTCGACTACCCTACCTACAGCTGGTTCACACAACAGGCTCACTTCAACTCTCGAAGACCAATGCACATGACTGTCAACATCATAGGCGACCTCTCTTCATGTACCAGGTACGTATCTCGTCACCCTCAGTCAGACCTTGATTATCCCACACTCGCCTCCTTCCCTGAAGACCACCCGATCGCCCGCATTACCCCCCTGGCGCCCAGCAGCCCGGCTATGGCTGCCTGCGCTCCGCTGCCCTGCAGCACCCCACTTCACTGCTATGCACCCCATCAGCACCCTTGGCAGCAGCGCAGCAGCACTTCCGCATTGACTGCACTGGCCAGAATGCCTGGCCTGGGCTGCCTCACTTCTTTTATGGAAGTGGCAGCCTCCTGGATGCTGCGTGTGGCCTGGCTGGAAGCTTCTAGTAGCTTCCGGTTGGGCCTCAGACCCTGCGCCCAGGCCCGAGACTACAGTTGAGGGCCTGGGCCCTTTTCAGTTGGGCACGGCCTGAGTCTCCGGACTTGGGCAGTTTGCTGCATCTGTGCAGGGCTCCCAGGTAGCGTCGGCAGTACTGCTTTTCCAAAGGCCGATGGCCTGTTTCTCAATGTATCGGCCCTGCTTTGTGTGTATGCGCCCAGGCGCAACTGTCAAGGCCTGGGCCAACTGTACGACGCAGCTTAGTGAGGCTCACGCGTCTACCCAACCAACTGGCGTGTTGCGAGAGCCTGAACATCCACATATGGAAATGTCAAAATTTGGCCTTTGACGAATATTCAGGCCCGCCTTCACTTAGGGCGGGCACTCGGCTTGCTGGGGCCTTAGCCCAGAACATGTGATGTCTGATAGGGCCCCTTGAGGGCTCGTTCCTCACATATGGTATAATATATACTTTTTTTTTTTTTTTTTTTTTTTTGGTAATACTGCCCGAGTTGGTGCTAGGGGTGCTGATAAGAGCAGGCACCGCTAGCACTCCCGGGGAGGCTCCATCTATTGGTGGGGAGCAGCACCTGCTGGAAATCAGGTCCACCGTCCCTGAACATTGTGCTTATGTATTTGAACAAACAACATGTGTCCGGATGGAGACTCCTGCAGGCTTCTTATACTACAAAGGGCTTGAGAGCTACTAGTATACCACATTCACAGTTGCTTGCCTACAAAGAGATTGACAACTACTACTATACAGTAGGCCCAGTTAGGTTGACAACTACTATACAGCAGGCCCAGGTGGTTGGCTGTACTAGCTAGCCCTGTTACCAATATCTCTGCCTTATTTGCATCTCCCCTGCTCCTCAGTGCACAGAAGATTGCAGTAGATGATTGAGGAGTCGAGTAGGGCAGAGTCTGATTCAGCACAGTGGGGGGTTAATCCTTCCCTACTGGGGGAGCAATCAGTGCCCCCTGATTTTACTATATTTGTGGTATACAGGGAAGCTGTCTCCAGGGGAGCAGTGGCTAAGGCTCTTCCAGCCCTAATGGGAAGAGGCATGTGTAATCAAATTCATAATTGGAGCCTTGGGCACTGGGCCCTTGTTAAAAAAAAAAARAAAAAAAAAAAGGGATAACTGCTCCTGGGTCACACTTTAAGTTCAAAACGGCCAAAAAAACACTTAATGGTAACATCCTCGTCGTCCAAGTTCAAAACGGCAAAAAAAAACACTTAATGGCAACATCCTCGTCGTCCAAGTTCAAATCGGCAAAAAACACATCACTTTTTTTTCTTTTTTTTTTATCAAACAACAGTTTTCTTTTTTTTTCTTTTTTTTTTTCTTTTTTTTGCTTGCTGAAGTGCCCCATGGCACAACAGATAACTGGGAAAGACCTACCGTGGCAACCCAGTGCACTTCTGCTTGGATCTCCGCAACTCACGGCTTCAGATTGGACAGCGTTCGAATATAAACTGTATCAAACCACAAGATTACCTGTCCTAATGACCATATGGAGAGCAAGATGCGCCTTCGAGAATACAGGCGATAGGGTCAGACTTCACTGGGCCCCTGGGAGCTAGGGAGGTGTAGAGATCTACGAAGTGAAAATGCATGATCTGGACTTTTTTTTTTTTTTTTTTTTTTCCATTTTTCTCAACGTGTGGTCCCCTGCTCCGTTGGTGTATCTGAGTCTTGGGGCCTGATGTTCCCTGAGGCTCTTGTATGATTTGGGCGTGGTCCATGTGGGCAGGCGTGTCTCCCTTCCTCCTGCCCACGTCATTGAGTCTTGACTGTGGTTGTATGGGGGCGTTGGTGTTTGTTGTCGTGTCGCCTTTGTCTCTCCATTTCTTTGGTGTCTCTCTGCGACTTACTCTGTCCTTTTGTCTTGGTCATTGTCACTCTCCCGCTGCTTAGTCCGCGATGCCCTCTTCGGACCAGTTGCCTCACAGGGGTGGCAAGGGCTGTCTCTTATACACATCTAGATGTGTATAAGAGACAGGTCTGGTTGAGGTTGTGAGGACAGCGGTGGGGGGCGATGTTCTTGGTTGTAGGTAGAGTCAGGTTGCAGAGTTAGCGACATCTGTGTCCCGCCCCTCGCTATGGGGTAGCAGTACTAGCGGAGGGGTCTTGGGTGGAATTGTGAAATCCCTGGTTGGCCGAAGGGGCCACGGGCGATCCCGGGGTGGCCAGAGGCCCCATTTGAGGTTGTTTTGTGTGTCCACGTCCGCTATCTTTTGCTGCGGGTCAAGCCATATGTCCTTAAATGTGCTCACTTCGTTGTCCCTTTGCTGTTGATCTGTGATGGTGATCAGTGACTCTTTAAGTGACTTCCATGCTTTTATGATGTTGGCCTGTATGGTTTGCGTGATTTCTATTTTGGCTTCGGGTAGACCAAAAGTATGTTTGCGACGCTCAAAGGCGCATCTTGCTCTCCATATGGTCATTAGGACAGGTAATCTTGTGGTTTAATACAGTTTATATTCGAATGCTGTCCAATCTGAAGCCGTGAGCTGTGGAGATCCAAGCAGAAGTGCACTGGGTTGCCACGGTAGGTCTTTCCCAGTTAGTGATCTCCAGGCTGCATCCCACCACAGATGCGCTTGACAACGCAATTCATGAACAAGATGGTTCACACTCGAGATTATTATGCAAAATTCATAAAGTCACCACCCCGCTATGATGAAGCTCGCGATTTTGTACACAAAGTGGGTCAAAATATGCCGAACATCTGGGAGTTCATTTTCGAGATGCGGCTTGTAAACAGAGGAGATCGTGTATAGGCTGCAAGTAGGTGAAAAGTTGAGACCCTTCTACGAGGTTATCATAAAGTTTTTTCAGATAAAGAGATTGCATTCCTCGATCGAATGAAAATCATGTACTTCGATCAAAGAATCGGTGCTTTCACGCTTGCCGCCTATGCTACTTGCTTTCCAAATGGGGAACAGTTCGACGCTGATGACGCAGAAGAAGAAAGTGTCGATTGTACTTTGCAAGTGGTTTTGGCGGGTGAAAGACAAAAGGCAAGTAGCTCATCTTCTCAGAAGATGGCTATAGCAGGGTTGTCATTACGGACTCCTTCAATCTGAATTTCAGGTGTCGTGCTTACCGGTGTGTCAGCACATCCGTTACCTTCACCTCTTTGAATAAATACACCTCTTGCGATTAAGATCGTTTTAGCAACAAGAGTGTCTTCATCCGGAGGATTGATGTCCGATCAAGCGTTGACCTTGAGAACTCTATTCGTTGATGAAAGCTACCCCGAGTTATTAGCGAATTTGGAACGTATCCTTCTTTCTCAGACCGCACAGCCTCAACCTTCAGAGACTCTGGAGTATGAGATTGGGGATAAGATCCCTACGAACATCGCCAAATTGTCAGGTCTTATCGTTTGTCGAGATGACTATGCAACGATGAATGATGAAACGTGGGGTCACGACATCGTGTGACATCCACAATATTTTCAGCCAGCATTGGTGAAAGGACAATGCGTAATGGCCATAAAACAAGATGGGCAGTGACAATTTTGTTCTCACGGACGTATGTCGCAGTCAAAGTTTTACATCCATGCAGAGGATCGGATCGGGGTGCGGCTTGCTCGATTCAATCCGAATGTTTCTCTGCCAAGAGTGAAAACAACTTGAGAGATATTTTTAAGGAACTCAAAGCATTGCGATGACTCAAGTACTTAGAGGAGTTTTATGATAGAGAAATACGCCCATCATACGGATACAACTGGCATATCGAAGAGGGCGACGAGGTCGAAGAGGGAAAAGGAAAACGTCCCACTGGTGACGCAAGTGGAGAGGGATTTGAACCCCCAAGTGGCGGTGAGCGAGGATAAGATAAGGAAGGGAGTGGTGGAGATGGAGAGACGCCACAAGCGCCTAGTTTCAGCTAACGAACAAGAGATACAAGAGAAGGGCAACTACATCGTCAACACAAAGGAAGCGGCTGTCCTGTAGGAGAACATACGAATATCGATAGTTTGCAGCACGTGAAACTGTCCCTGATTGCAGAAAGACAAGTTGATGGATGTGAACGTGGACTAAGTGTCACCACAACACTCACAAATGCGACTATGACAGATATTGTATGGCGTCATACTAGTGGCACAAGTGTCTTCCCTATTGGCAACCCCGTGGCCACATGTGGGAGTCAATGGATATTATGTCATGCGGGTTGGAAAGTCTGGCGTGAATTAGGACATCAATGGAGGAAACCATGTTCGTGAGGGAGATGGAACCGTAGGTCGAGCCTAACACTCCGCTGGATGAAGAGACACTCAGAGGTGACTTGGAGATTCCTACTGAATTTTGAAGTCCGATATCATCGGAGAGACACGAGGAGGGTCTCAGGATGCGCCTATTGTAAGCGTAACGGCGGCATCAATGGAGGAAACCATGTTTGTGGGGGAGTTGGAACTGCAGGTCGAGCCTAACACTCCATTGGATGAAGGGATATTCGGAGGTGACTTCGAGATTGCTACGGAATTTCGAAGTCCGATATTATCAGAGAAGGCATGAGGAGGGTTTTAGCATGCGCCTATTATATGCGTAACTACGGGAAGAAACGACACTCTTGAGGGACTCACGGGGAAATAAGCAATCCAAGTACCCGACATCGAAGAGGATGAAGGACATATTGTATTGACTACGCCAGAGCAACATACACCTGTGGAGGAAGGTCAAGAGAATATACTTCAAACTCCTGTACAACAGTTAAGTCCATCTGTTTAAGAAATAACTATCGAAGAATCCCTTGTCACATCAAGGCAGTTGGGAGGTGTGAAAGAAGACGGTTTTGAAGAGAAACTCTCAGTTAGTCGCCGAGGTGAGCACTTAGCTCGCGCAGGGAACATATGTGTAATATTATGTGTATAACGTGAGTTGATTTGTTTTTTTTTTGCTGCACTTCGTTGGAACTATTCCATGTTTATTTGCATTTATATAACGTGCGTTTGTAGTGCGTCCATATCGGTAACATAAAGTAGAAGATTGACTCATAATACTTTATTGCTATTAATGTCCATTCACATTCATGTTGTTTAAGCGAATTTTTATTAATATTAAAATCACACGTCACTCATATTACTTGTTACTATCGGTCATGATTGTGGTCTCTACATTGATGAACGTGCAGACCTACGTAAAGGACTGTGGAAAACACCTAGCATGCACTCGCAAAGGAAACGTTACAAAAATATTATACGTCGTGGTTTGCAAGCCTTGTCAACGCTGCCGTTGTTGCCCAAAAAAATTTGAAGATGCGTCGAACACGTGACGATCCCGTTTGTGAAGCCAATTGCTCTAAGGATGTTTAGAGTTGTGGAAATAGGGACCAAACAAGGGAAAAAATTGCACCGTGTACTTTACACTTTGTCTATTGTGGAAAGCGACAGCGACAACGAAGTAGGCAAACAAGCACCGTCATGAACTCGTGTCCACTTCTTGTATCGATTTTCATAAAGGTTTCACTCGTATGGAATTCTAAGACATACCGTTGTTGTGTACGTGTGTGTTTGTATGAAGTGTTTGACCCATCGTTCAAGATTCCTCAAGCGACGGTACACCTCACTGATGTCGAGATGCAGTATGTTGAAAGGACTGTGAACACCAGTGAAGATAACGAAGAATACGACATCGTTGTTTACAAGGGTGACTGAAAGGTGGAAAAAATATCGAAGATGGAGGATGGTTGAATGGTGAAGCCATGAATTTGTATCTGCTAGCCATCCAGATCGACAACGACAATGCAAGACAAAGTTTGATGTTTAGAGAAGAGATTAGAGATGAGAGTCCCAATGACATTCTATCTGTGTATATTTTAGATTCCTTTTTCTTTGTCAAATTGGCATCCGCCATGTTCAAAGAAATTGCTTACTGTAAAGGAATGAAGTGGCTTCGGGGAAAAAATATTTTTGATTTCAACATTTTACTTATACCTGTTAACTTTGAAAATCATTGGGCTTTGTAATGTGTTAGAATAGACGGTTGCAATTATGAATTCCGCCTTGTAGACTTTGTTCACCGCACTGACCGCCTTGCACCGCTTGAACTATTAGCGACATTCTTTAGAATGGAGTTCGACATCAAAAATCTTCATGAAAGATATCACGTGGACGACCTTACGACATTTTTCGAGACATCGCTTGATGGGATGCCCGTCCAACAGAATGGTTGTAATTGTTGTGTTTTTATGTTAGGTTTTACATCTTTGCTAGCAAAATATCGCTTTCCTTCATTGAATTCTCGCAAGATAACGTCTCGCATATGAGGTATAAAATCGCATTCGACATTTTGTCGATGGTCGAGCATGCATGAACATTCCAGATTCGCGGCTTATGATAACATTCAACACTTTGTTGATGGTTAATAATAGTTTTTATGATTGGTATGTGCGATTTGTTTTCCACAACTTCAAAATGTTATTGTATAATGATGCATTTCTCAAACTTTTCAATGCTAAGCTTTCACCATTTCACCTGCGTAGCACGACGAACGTGTTCGCGCCCCTTCACGTCCGCGCGAACAACTCGCGAGCATGTTCAGACGAACACAATTTTTTTTCCGTGAAAAAAATAATAATAATAATTTTTGATTTTTAACTCATGATTGGCTACGAATTCGAACATGACTCCAAGGCAAAAGTTACTTGTATTATTATTTTACATAACGTATATTGTTTTCAATTTTTTTTTAGATTTTTTTTTTTTTTTTTTTTTTTTTTTTTATCTTCGCGTTCGGAGGGTTTTTGGCGCTTGTTCACGTTCGCCTCCGAACGCGAACACGGTGCTACGTAGCATTTCGCCTTGTTTCATCGCTTTTTTGAAGTTTTTTCTTTTTTCCTCCTCTTTTATATGTGTCATTTTACACTTGAAAGAAAATGTGAACATGAAAATAATTTCACTTTTAGCAAAAACACCGCTTTTGTTATATATCTCAACTTATGGGGGTATTTTGCAAATTATCCCTAAAAAGAAAGAAAAACACCGAAAAAAAGATGAAATGGGTGGTTTTTTTTTTGTTCCCCCATTTTTTTTTGTTGGGACAAAAACACCGCTTTTGTTATATATCTAAACTTATGGGGGTATTTTGCTAATTATCCCTAAAAAGAAAGAAAAACACAGAAAAAAAAGTGAAATGGGTGGGTTTTTCTTTTCTTTCCCTTTTTTTTTTTTTTGGGGAAAATAACCCTTGCGATATCCTTCTATCCTGGCGGTGGTGAGATACCCGTGAGAATTGAGGGCTTCTCTGTCGGACTGCTCCATCTATTGGTGGGGAGCAGCACCTGTAGGAAACGGTGTCCAGTGTCCCCTTGATACATCTTGTAACACAGATATTGTTGTTTGTTGTTTCCTAGGGCTATGGTGATTATTGTCCCATTGTCCCATGGAGCTGCTAGTGCCACACGGGGCTCCGTTGTCCCATGGAGCTGCTAGTACCACCCTAAGCTTCCCTTCTTGGAGCACCACGTTACCTATTCGCCCAACCCTATTTCAACAGCCCCCTTGTTTGATTATTACTATACCCTCTCAAAACCAATGCATAACACATTCGTGGTCGTTGTATCCTGCTTTTTAAAGTTTCGCTATATTTATTAAAAAAAAATCAAAACCATAAAAAAAAAAAAAAAAAAAAATCTTTTTTTTCCATAGAGATTGTTTTGCGGGCAAAAGAAAAACAAAAAACAAAATAAAAATATAGGGTTGTAGATCGTTTGGAGATCTACAACCCCAAAGTTTTTTATTGTTTTTTTTTTAAATTCATATGTATTTATTAAAAATCAAAAAAATAAAAACAAAAAAAAGAGACACACACACACACACACACGCACACACGCACACACACTTACACGCACACACTTACACACACACACACACAAAATCATTTTCTTATGTATGTAATATGTAATATGTATGTTTTTCTTCTTTCTTGATTTTTTTCTCTCTTTTTGTATGCCTTCATGAGCACCATCAAGCAGTGCTAAACAGTCCGTGGTTGGTAGTCTGGAGTGCCTACAACACTCTTAGGGGGGTGCTCCGTCTGTGATATCTGTGGTGCATGAGGTCTGTGGGTCGATGATTGACGTCCATTGGAGTACCTTCCTGACTCAGAAGGTGGTGGGAACCAACAGACTGCGAAGTTCACCCGTGATGTGAGTAGGTGATGTGCCGCTTTGCGCTGTGTTGGATGTGTAGACTGCCTCGTTTGCGCTCTGCCACTGCGTTGCTGCCCGTCCCACTGGCGTCGTATGTCATTCTCTCCAGGTTGTTGTGTTTACTATGTGGTTGGTGTAGCCCTGTGCTTCGTTGTGCTATCCGCATCCCGTTCCTTCCGTGTTCCTGCTTTTTGTGTCATGTGGTGTGGCTACTTGAGCTTCCCTGCGTGGTTGTTGTGCTACTCGTCCGCTCGCCGTGTCGTTCCTTTTAGTCGTTTTTTGCCGTTGTGCAGTTGAGTTGCTCCTGAAGCGTTGCCTCGTGCTTCGCTGTTCGCTGAGTTGCTTCCCGCTGCTATGTTCCGCTTGGGGACAGCCTTCCTTCAACATGTGTCAAGTAGGGAGCATGACCTGAACCATCTTTCTTTTTTTTTTTTTCTTTTTTTTTCACGACCCAAACCATCAATACGGGCATTCTGGAGTTTGTCGAGGGTTCAGCCTCCTGAAACAGTTTTACCTCTATAGCAAGCAACATGGAGCACGATAGATCCGATAACCCCCTTTCTTTAACTGTAGTTACTTTGGTTTTCTCTTGGGTACCCCTTTCATTTGTTCTTGCAGCTCCCAATTTACTATGCGGCTATACCTCTCGTACAAGTCTGGGCACGTTGATGGTGGTTGAGTGCCATCGGCCCACAAAACCGTGTGCCTTAATGGCAGACCCGCATGTTTTGAAAGGAGGTAGAGTAACGAGGGAGGTATACTCCTGTTTGTTGTACTTCAGATCTCTAGCTTATATTTTATCTGTTCTCTTAATGATGCTTATCCGTAAGCATTTACTAGTCGTACATAAGGGAGGGAAGGAAGGAAAGGGTAGGAGGAGTGTTCTATAGGAGTGAGGTGCAGCGGAGGGGAAAGGGGAGGGGAGGGAGAAAGGGTAGGGGAGGAAGTGGAAGGGCAAGGGGCAGAATAGAGAAAGATATGACGAACTTCACAGGGTTGGTTGTACATGCCGTTGGAGCAGACTACTCTAGATGGCACCTGGCCCCGTTTTCCAGCTGGTGGCGCTTCCCACCAATAGACTGAAGCATCCAGGATTCTCGGAAGAAAAAAAAAGAAAAAAAACTACTCTAGAATGACAGTCACTGTATGGGCTGCAAAAGATTAGAGTTGAGGAGCAGCGGTTGCCTATGGTAAGCGGCCACCCCTATAGGAGCTGTTCGGGTGTGGACTGTGGAAGTAGCGCATCGGATTCTTACAGTCGTAGTTGCTGCACCGAATGGCACGACAAAGGCAGATGTCACAGGCGAGGAACACAGGCACGCGGCATTGTCGATCCAACCCTTGTCTTTTTTTTTTTTTTTTTTTTTTTTTAACATGCCCCCGCTCGTGTTAGTGGTGCTGGTAAGAGCAGCCACCACTAGCACATGGGGAGGGGCTCCATCTATTGGTGGAGAGCATCACCTTGCTGGAAAGCGGGTCCAGCGTCCCATATACCTGTCTCTTATACACATCTAGATGTGTATAAAAGCCAGGAACACAGGCACGCGGCATTGTCGATCCAACCCTTGTCTTTTTTTTTTTTTTTTTTTTTTTTAACATGCCCCCGCTCGTGTTAGTGGTGCTGGTAAGAGCAGCCACCACTAGCACATGGGGAGGGGCTCCATCTATTGGTGGAGAGCATCACCTTGCTGGAAAGCGGGTCCAGCGTCCCATATACAGATTGAATATAGAGTACACCTGAAAAGAACTGCCACGGGGGAATCCTGCCAGCATTGATTGCCCTGGAATCCAGGGGATTGACTCAACAAGAGAAAAAAAGAGGAAAGGGGGAACCTCTTCACCCTGAACCTGGTGCCGAATACCCGCTGATACACACTAGCTCCGCCCTCCCCCTCCCCTTCCCTCGTAGTATCTCGTTAAGAGGGTGCGCTGGCTGCTAGCCTTGACCCTCCCAATCTGTAGACCTCTGAGTAGCGATGGATAAAGAAGTATTCCAAACTGGGGGGGTCCAGGGAAGGATTCCTTATATGATTAAGGAATGTGAGGAAGATTGCGGTGCATGATTTTATCATTTAGGACAGGATCTCTGCCAGGAAAAGGGTGTGGGGAGGGAAAGGGTCTGGGAAATCATTAGAAGGGCGGAGTGGGAATGAGGGTTCTATATTTGTCCAGTCTTTGAAGCTGAGGCGATAATCTCTTATCTCTTCCAATTCCCTGTATCCCTCTCCCCCATCCCCGCTTCATTCTACTTTTGCAATCCGGCCTTCTCTCTCCCCTCCCACCTAGTCTGTACAAAATGTTGTAATCCGTCACCTGATATCTCCTACTTGTTTGAAATGATCCAATTGTACTTTGGTGTTGAGCCATCTCTGTGCGAGTTCGAAATGTACCTGCTGCTGGATATGTCCTGTGATTTTTGGCACCTCTACTCTCACCTTTTCCATAACCAGCGTACATCTCTGCCACCATAGCGCCCATATCACCGCCCTTCTTCCAAGTTTGTACATATTCTCTACAAACGTCGGGGCTATTTCTGCTTGTGGCCAATAGCCGGCCAATATGGTTTGCCAAAACCAGGGCTAGGGAATTGTGGGTTCCATCTTTCTCCATATGCAATCCCACCATCGCCATATGAATTGAGCGATCGGGCATTGCATGAAGATGTGTTCGATGGTTTCCACCCTCTTATGGAAATGAAAAAGACTCTGACACCGTTGGCACCATGAAAGTTGCAGACCTTTCTGTTCTAGATTGGTACGGTCGGTCAGCCAGTCATTTGTTGGCAGACAACGGTGGGGAATTTGCCACTGTAGAGAAGCGATTTTCATGGGCTTTGCGTTTTGTCCTTTGAACCATTTGATTGGGGTCAGGAGAGAACAATCCACATTTAGATGCATGACCCATCTGTCGTTGATTATGTCTCTCACCGTCTCTTGGGTCTGGGCATTTTGTAGGCTGATTTGACCGATAGCTGGCGTAGGCTGATGGAGCCTGCTTTGGGGCGTCCCCTCTGGTGGGGGGAGTTCCCAAGCCCATTCTGCTAGGTCCAGGGCCAAGTCCTTGATCGATGTGAAAAGCTGGAACACCACCCTCTGTCCTTTCTCTTCTAAGACTCTCACTCGATAGACGGATGCTTTCTCTTTCCATTCGAAGGGGGCTCTACTACCCTGGAGAGTGTCAGTTATAGTGATTGTGTAGTATTCAACCAGAACAGCCTGGGGTGACAACATATGCATCAGCCCTATCCTTTAAGGAAACTCCTTGCTGGCTACCCAGTCACCCTCCTTTAAAGAGGGGCCTTGTCTGAGTCTCTGAGAGTTTGGTACCATGCCAGCGGGATGACTTCAATCAGGTCATCCAGATGTTTCTCTACGTGGTGGCAGTATCATAGGATTCCTTGCATCTGGTCTCCTGTTTTCCACTCTCTTCTATCATTATCCCAGAGGTCCCCAACTCTGAGCACTCCTCTCTTTACCCAACTTTTCCAAGGCAAAGCTGAGTTGGTCATGATACCACTTAAGTTAGTCACCCAGCGGTTTCCAAACAGGGGTTGTCGGTAGACTTCCTCCCAGCGGTCGGGGTGAGTTCTGTCTGGAAGCGGGAGTCTGCGTTAGGTTTCTAATAAGGATGGCCAAAAGCTATCTTGACTTCGGTTACCTCCGTCTAGCCCTTCCCTTTCACAGGGGAACTTGCGCGGGATTGCCCAGAATCGGTTCTCCAACCATGTCAGCGGGTGAGTGGATTGGGGGGGGCCAATCGGGCTAAATGTTCCAGAGCCAATACACACCATGGACACTGAGGGGAGAAAATAAGCTTCTTAATCCATTTTAGTGGTAGTGTTTGCACTTGCGTGGCCGGGTCAATTACTCCTAGGCCACCCCCTGCTTTAGGTTGGATAATGAAATCCCACGCCATGCGACTGATTATGTTATTTTGCTCACCGTCTCCCTTCCATAGGAAAGCAACCGCCTTTCTCTTTAGGCTCTTTAAGGTTGTTTTTCTTAGTGGCCACAACATCGATTTATACCATAATGATGCGAAGATCATGTTGTTAATACTAGTGCGCGGCCGAAAACGGATGTGTACTTGTTTTTTCAGTTGTCTAGTTTTTGTTGTGTCGGGGTGCTAATCCATTCATCGTTGATTGGAGGGCGTCCATTGGCGGTCATAGAAACCCTAAGAATTCTTACAGGGGTCTCTAAGGGCATCCATTTCATTCTTGGTGACTCAGGGGGGGGTCCCCCCTGATAATGATTCCACTATACTTGAGTTTTGCTCCCCCAGTTAACTGTCATGTCGAAAACCTTTGCAAACTTTTCCATCATTTGTTGGATTTCCTCCATGTTGTTGTGAGTAGCCTCCGCCAGGATGGTGAGGTAATCCGCAAAAAGGGAGCAAACCGGGATTGCCTCCTCAGGGATGTGTGTAACTCGGATTCTGGTAATGTTTTTGTTTGCCCGGAGGTTGGCGGTAAGTGCTTCCATGATGACAAAAAAAAAAGGGGGTCAATTGGGTCCCCCTGGCGGACCGAACGTTCCAGACGTAGGGGTGGTGTCATGCACCCATTAACTTGAACGCAGGTGGTGACATTCTGGTGTAGGATCCGAACCCAGCGTCTGAAGTCTAGTCAAAAATTCATTTTTTCCAGGCATTATCTAAGAACAGTCAGTCTACGTGATCGTAAGCTCTTTCAAAATCGATAAAGATCAATGCTGCGTTCTGACGAGAATGTCTAGTGAGTTGGAGAATCTCATGGATTAAAAGGATATTCTCTTGAATGTTTCTGTTTTCCATAAAGTCGGTCTGAGAGGGATGAATGATGTCGTCCATTACCGGGATCATTCTATTAGCTAAGGCTTTTGACAACATTTTGTATATTACTGTGAGAAGTGTGATAGGGCGGTAGTTTCTAATATTCATTTTATCCCCCTTTTTATATAGGAGGGTTGATACTCCTTGCCCCACCCTTTCGCCCATCTCACCCGTAGTCCATACCTCTCTATAGAAGTCCATAATGTCCTGACTTAGGAAGTCTCACGTAGTTTCCAAAAATTCCTTGGGGAAGCCATCAATCCCTGATGCTTTTTCCTCCTTCATCTGCAGGAGGGCGGTCCAGATTTCCTGTTTGGAGATTGGGGCCTCTAAAGAGTCACGCTGTCTAGGGTTCAATGACTTGTTCATTGGTTCCAAGAATTCTTTTAGTTGACGATCGTGGTTCTGTGAGTCTGATTTGTCAATGTGCGTGGTGAAAAAGTCTTTGTGGAAGTCATAAGTTATCTTGGCGCACCTTGTGGTGGAAACGGCCGGATCTGATTCCAAGGCTTGTGGTTCATAGAGCGCCTCGATCGTCGTTCTTTTGAAACGAGGTCTGGATAGGCCGAAAAAATGAGTGTCCATTACTCCTTCAATTGAGAGTCTAGATAACCTTGTCTTTATTTGGGTTCCTTGCCAATGATACTGTGCATGTTCCAAGAGTTGAGCTTTTAGATCTAGTATTTGAGATTGTAATTCGTCAGAAACTGATTCCTGCCTTTGCGAAAATTGTTTCTATTTGGCGTTTATGAGACTTTGCATTATCGTGATTTCCTGTTGGTATCGTTGTGCAGCTATATGTTTAGAATATGCATTACATTTCTTTGCCAAAAGGAACAGACCGTTGTTAAACAATGCGATTTGAGAATCTCTTGGGAGTTGTGGTCCTTCCAGAAGTTCCAAACCTGTTGAAGATGTTTCTGGAAGGATTTAAAATGAAGCAGAGAAGTGTTGAGTTTATAGTAACTAGCCCCCTGATCTGGTCGTTTTCGGAAGGTCATGACTGTCATACACATCCTGTGGTCCAGGCCGGGGTGTGGGCTGATCGACAGTAATGCTGCCAAGGTAAGTCCTCCACTCAAGTCCTCTGATGCCAATTAGATCGATTCTCGATCTTGACAGTCTGTCGGGATTATTGTTTCGCAAACAAGTAAAGACTTTTTCGGTCGGGTGACTGCGCTTGAAGATATCAAAAAGTGAGGGGGGCGCACAAATCCCTCAGCATCCCATCATCCTCCTCTGCGTTGTGAGCAGTAGGAGGAGGGATTCTCCAACGATCCAGCCATCTGTGTGGCGTGGCATTGAAGTCCCCTACTATGATTAGCGGAGCCTCAGGGATAGGGATCGTTTCGATCTTTTCAAAAAAAAAAAACTTCTTTCCCGGGGAGTGTTGGGAGCGTAGATGGATATAATGCATACTATTTATAACTCTAACATGCCTAGTACCTTAACCCATCTTCCTTCCGCCTTATCCTGTTCCCAGCTGACAACCTCGAAGTGTGATTCGGGCGGAATCCATATAGCCACTTCTACACTCCCTAGAGTAGGGGCAAAGCTTGGTATTTTTGAAAGGGTCAAACTTGCTTGTGTGCCCTGTGATGTTCTGGTAAGTCCATTAAGTGAGTTTCCTGTATGCAAATTATGTCTGGCCATGTTTTTCCCCCCACCCTCCGCATTAAGTCTCACAACGCATTATTTTTTTTCGGGTTGCGGGATGCTAGACCGTTTACATTAATCGATCAAATATTTAGGTCTGCCTGCTAAAGAGTGTGTTTCCAACTTTGGTTCTTACCATACACCACTTCCACCCAGTCCATTTGAACAATGTGTTTCCTCCCACTATTTGGCTCGGGATGGTGACCAATCCTGTGCGTCCCAGTCCACTCCCCTGTTAAAAATATTCTTCCTTAGAATTGTGCATATACAGGTGAGTAGGTCGTCCGTTGACCAAATATTGTTAGGCTTTATTTTTAGTTGTTGGGTGTCCAGAAGCAAGTTGTGTGTGAGCCATTGCAGCCCTGCTTCTTTATTGTCTTCAAATCTTACGTGTAAATCTTTATGGGCCATCTTTAGGTTTTTCGAAGCTACACTGATGGTAGCCATTGCTCCTGGCTCGTATTGGTTTGTGATAAAATTTGTGACCTCTTGGATTTGCAGTATCCCCTCCCTTTTCATGTGTCACCCGTGCAACGTCATCCCTCCGTAGGATGGGGCGTATGAGTCCTCTGAGTTAACCGGTGACATACCCAGTTCCCATTTTCTGGTCTTCCTTCTGATGGGGAGTACCAACACTTTGTCCCCTTTCGGAAGACTTTGGTGGTACAATCCCTTCTCAATGAGATGACGTATTTTCGTTTGGAGAGTCTTATTTCCTTTGTCTTCCTTGCCTCCTCATCCTTCCCTTGTTTGATTATTTCTATGTGCGTTGTCTTGTCAGAAGGGAGGGGTTTGTTTGTGTCCTCTGGCAAATCAGCTATCTTGTCTGCCCGATCTGATGCTTCAGGCTGGTCGGGTGTCTTGGCCGTTTCAGGGGGCTGGAACTTTTGGTGTACAATGTTTCAGACTCTATACAAAACTGATTGCCAATCGAGACTCGGGGATAGGCCTTGCCCCAGGGCTTGTTTTAGGCTAGGGCTTTCGTCTAGTAAGGAGAACAGTTGTACGTAAGCCTCGTCCCAGTATGCCTCCGATTGGCCTGTATATAATGATTGAACTACAAATTGGAGATGACATGTCACGGTGCCGTACATGAGTGCAGTATTGGCTGTCATCATACGTATGAAAACAAAAACTCGCAGGGGCTATCCCTTCATCATCCTTGCGACAACCACATGCTCGCCGAATCTCAGGTGCGTCATCACAGAGCGGCATTGAGCTGGTTTCTTGGGTTTGGGGAGACGACTTACACCAACTCATCAGGAGGTTGAACCCTCGGTAACCTGCATAATCCCCTCCTAATGTTTTGAGTCCTAACCAAGCTTCAAACTCGGTTGCGGATTGGCGAGCATAGAAAAGCATGCAATGCACATAGACAAGGCAACATATAGCACAGTAAAGCAAGCAGACGGCAAGGCAGGCGGGTGGGCGGGCGGTACAAGCACAATAAAGCAGGCAGACGGCAAGGCACGCGGGCGGGTGGGCGGGCACCGGGTGGTACTAGAGGGTACATATTAACAAGGCAATAAGGCAGCAAGGCAAGGCAAGCAAAGGACAGTGAGGAAAAGTAAGCCAAGCAGTAGGGCAACACGGCGAGTTGCAAGGTACGCTGGAAGGCAGTGAGGCAAAAAGGCAGCAAGGCAACCGAGAGAACAACGCAGTGAGGAAAGCCATGAAGCAGCACAACGTAGCAAAGCAACATGGTGTCAGGCGGCTCCATAATATTAATATGATTTTTAATGTGTGTGTGTGTTGTCATGTTTGCTATACACAACTCCACAGAAACAAACTGCATACCTGTGCCAGACTCCTTCCCTCAGACTGTCGTCGGCTCATCAGGAGGTTGAACCCCGACAGTCTGCCCACAATGCATTTGACTGATGGATAAGGACTCACCACATCGCCCACAGTTAGCAATACCCCTGAGAGAAAAGTGGTCGACTTTGTTCAAACCAACCCTGCAATCCTAGCAGACTGTCGGTCCAAACGAGAATTGCAGCAAGTCTGAGAAAATACTCTGTCACAGCCAAGAGGAACAAGTGGAGAAATGAGGAGGAAGAAGAAGAAGAAGAAGAAGAAGAAGAAGAAGAAGCAAAAGAAGAAGAAGAAGAAGAAGAAGAAGAAGAAGAAGACACTGGCACCAAACACTCCCATGTCTGGCCGTCCGATGTATAGCATTGTCATTTTCTAGGGCCTGAGATGGGACATAGGACTGTTTTAGCAGATTCTTGATTGCTCTAAAAACTGGTAATACGGAGCCTAGGGTTGATAGGTCCGGTACTTGGACGAGCCAACCACCAGGGTCTTCGCCAACAAGACTACTAAAGAGGTCCGGCGAGCAGGAGGCCAAAATGCGTCGAGTCAAGCGCCTTGTGCTACGAGATTTCGTCAGCAGTTCCTGGGGACGTTCTTCACGAAGATTTCCTGATTTTTGTCCTCATGTTGGTACTCGGGATTTTCGTTTACATTGAATATCCTACTTTGGTTACGATCTTGGCGGGGCTTGTCTGGTATTTAGTCGTGTCGAGAGTCTTGTCATATTTCTTCTTCACTTCTCTCTCTCTCTCTCTCTCTCTCTCTCTCTCTCTCTCTCTCTCTCTCTCTCTCTCTCCTTTTTCTCTCGCTACTTGGTCCAAGGGATTGTACACTCGATATTGCATGATTCACGTTTGTGTGATGCTGCAAGTCTCATGTCTGACTATCCACTTGGCATGCGTAACGACCCATCATTTATTATTATTATTATTATTATTATCATTATTATTTCTTTTATTTTTATTTCTTTAACCGCGTCCGTTGCCCAAGGCTGATATTACCAATAATAAGATTGAGGCCGGGGTCCTCACAGTCTGCCCGGAGTGATCAAACCAAAACTGTTGAGAACCGGGCTCAGCGTCCCTCAAATGGTTATGATGATGACCATGATGATACTGATGATACCATAGATAATGATGCTAATGAGAATGATAACTCAAATATATCAAAAAATATATAAGATTATGCTATATCAGCTATTTTGGCCTCCTAATCCCAATACAACTCCTAGCCCTCCCTGTACCAGGACACTGTACCTCAGAGACAAAACCAACCTAACCAACATCAACCATAGTTGATCTCTTCTCGCCTCCTTGTAACCCCCCCCCGGTTCACCACGGGAATGCCTTCCACCCTCAACAAACCCCAGATCTCTCTACAAAGCCTCACACTTCTGCTATTTACAGGTTACAGGGCAACGCCCCAGCTCCGGCCAGCGTCGTTTTGGCATCGGCAAACCAAGGGCACAAAGCAGAGCAACTCAGAAGATATCAGTCCAGGTTCAACCATCTCCGAAGTCCTATATCCCGAATGTGGAAGAATACTAGATGCAACCAAAATTTCAAAACACCAAAAAGCTTAGTATAACAATAATCAGATGATGATACTAATGATGTGATGATGATGATGATGATGATCATGATGATGATGAATATGATGATAATGATGATACTGATGATAATGAATATGATGATTAGTATATAGAAGTTATAACAACATTTCTGGTTTCCTAATCTCCGAACCCTCCCTGAACCAGGACATTACATCTCAGAGACAATACCCTCCTAACCAATGTCTACCATAGCTGACCTGTTCTCGCCACCTAGACTATCTTTGGCTCCATAGGTTGTCAAGGCAGCGCCCCCGGTTCGCCACTGGATTGCCTTCCTCCCTCGGCAAATCCCCAGATCTCTCTACAATGTCTCACACTCCTGCTAATTGCAGGTTACAAGGCAACGCCCCAACTCCGACCCGCGTCGTTCTGGCATCGCCAAACCAGGGGCAAAGACAAAGTAACTATAACAGCCATTTCGTCAAAACGGACATATTATATTTTTTGAACAAAATCAAAACTGACTTTTTTGCTAAAATCCGGTCGAAAGTTTTTGCTCCTGGGGTCCGGCGTTCCCAAAACGCCGGACCCCCTACATGTATCTGGTCTATGGTTGAGACCAGATACAAAAAAATAATAATAATTAAAAAAAATTGTATCTGGTCTCAACCATAGACCAGATACATGTAGGGGGTCCGACGTTTTTTTTGTTTGCCAAACATTTTCCAAGATTTGTCGACAAGTTTTAAATTTTGATACACGCATTTTATTTATCTCCGTTTTTTTTTCATCAAATCGCAATTGCGGATAACGGGAATCGAACCCATATCCCCTACTTTGGTGATCGTTTCCCCCAAGTTGGGGGCAATGCAATTTAAGTAAGAAAAACGGACTACTTTCTTGACTTTAATTAACAGCAAAATAACAACAATTATGTTTGAATTTCAATGTTGTTATTTGTTTCTTTGATGGCTGGAAGTTCTTCAAAGGTATGAAAAGCTGGAGGACTTTGTACCATCCATTCAAGTGTAGTTGAATTCTCCGTAACGACTGATTCACAATTTCTTTTCAACTTTCAAAAGTTGTTAATCGAACCTTCTGGTTCTATCTGTTGTGATGAGAATGATGTGTCTGACTGGCCATCGAACTTCAGTGTTCGAACTAATTCCATTTTTCCTCTCGTCGAAGAGTTGTCCATAGTGACACGTCGAACGTCTAGATTATGCTCAGGCACAAGCATCTACTCCTTATGGAATCTTAGGTGTCAAGGTGTGGGTCTCATATTCATAAAATCAACCAAAACACATATGCTATATCCAAAACGTACAAAATTTCATAAATATCAGAAAGGAAGAAGCAAAGGCTCCCACGCGGCGGCACAACTTTGCGTTTTGGGAACGCCGGACCCCCAGGAGCAAAAAATTCCGATCGGATTTTGGCAAAAAAAGTCAGTTTTGATTTCGTTAAAAAAATATAATATGTCCGTTTTGACGAAATGGCTGTTCTATGTAGATATCAGTCCAGATTCGACCATCTCTAATTAAGGAAGGAGGCCATAAACAACCGAGAATTACAGCACACCAGAAAGCATGATATAACATGGATGATGATGATGATGATGATGATTTTGATGATGAGATGATTCAGAAAAAATCCCCTCTCTCCCTTCCTTCCTCCATTCTCTCCATTACCCTATCTATCTCTTTACCCTAATCTGCCCCTGTTGGGATTTGATGCCCAGCCCCAGAAAAAAAGTATTCCTCACAATCTGCCCGTACCCCCTCCAGGATTTCACCACCCGCCTAATGAAACCCCTGCGGGGCTGGGCTCTCCCCCTCCCCTTTACCAAAATGTCATTCGCTTGGATTTTGTTGATGACGAAGGATAGCACCCTGAAGATAATGATAATGCGGATGATGCTGACGACCCACTCACCTACTGATGCGAAAGGCGAACGATGCCTTGAAGAGCAAACTGTACTGATAACAAACTAATAATAATGATACTAATCATCATCATAATGATGATGATAATGATGTTGCTGATGTTGATAATGATGATGATGATGATGATAATGATGAAGACACACCAATGATGATGCTCATAATAATGATGATGATGATGATGATGATGATGATGATGATGCTGATGATGTTGATGATGATAACGATGAAGACACACCAATGATGATGCTCATAATAATGATGATGATGATAATGATGTCAGTAATGTTGATGATGATGATGAAGATGATGGTGATGATGATGATACTGATGATGATGATGATGATGATGATGATGATGATATAATGATGATGAAGATGATGATGACGCACCAACGAAGATGCTCATAATGATGATGATGATGATGATATGTCAGTAATGCTGCTGATGATGATGAAGATGATGATGATGATGATACTAATGATGATGATGATGATGATGATGATGATGATGATATGATGATGATGAAGATGATGATGAAGATGATGATGACGCACTTATGAAGATGCTCATAATGATGATGGTGATGTCAGTAATGCTGCTACTACTGCAGATGATGATTACCGTCATTATCCCCACATTATGAAAAATGTCGATGATGATCATGATGAAGATTACCGCCGTTGGCAACCCAGTACGAGGGAAGGCCGACGACAAATCCACCAGGACACTGAAACTGAAAGCTGGCGAGAATCGAAAAGAACGTCCCACCCCATGAAGCAAAGTATCCTCAGTCACACTGAGGTTTCCAACGCCTGAAGGTTCGCGCCACGAAGCAGAAGCACCAACCCCCCTTCTCTACCTGCGCCAGCCTGTGACGCCAGGAGATCCACACGAAACAGAACAAAAGACCATCGCCTCTCCCTCCTCTCTGTCAAGTAGAGACGCCACCATCCCTGTTGTAGAGTAGCAGTCGCGCCCTAGCGCTGCTCCACCCGGCAGCGCACCGCCCACTAGCAGTATTCCACCTAGCAGCGCACCGCCTGCTAGCGGCACTCCACCTGGCAGCGCACCGCCCGCTAGCAGCGCTCCACCTGGCACACGCATCGGTACACTACCACGTCGCCCACTCACTGCACACGTTCCGCCATAGCTTGCTTGGCGCCGGTGCTGCTCCCCCGGTAGCACAGCGCCGGCACCGCGTCAACATTAACGAGATGTTTTTTTTTTACCCCCTTTTGAAACCACCAGTACTTGGCCCAGCTATGCAAGCCGACCCTCAGGCGACCAGTAAGCCGAGCCTGCCGAGCCTGCCGAGCCTGGGGGTACCAGTAGCTGGGCGGACCGAACCTTAGGGAACTGCATTTGAAAAAAGAAAAAAAGAAAAAAAGAAAAGGAAACAAGGCTGGGGACGTGAATGCAGTTGGATGCATTCTCCCAAGTGCTACTGTGAACATGCCTTTCGCGAGGGTGTATGAGCCCCGTACCCTGTAAACCGAATCTATAAAGAACAAGTGTCTCGTTCGACACTCCTCGGCCGCATAAATCCCCCGAGGAATTCATCGTTCCACTTATCTTTGGGGAAGAAATAGAAAAAAAATTGTAAAAACATTTCCTCGGGGATTCCTCGGGGATTCCTTGGGCTACAACCATTTCGACGCGTTCCCCAAGCGACCTCCCGAGGTCCCTCGGAGGTTGAGCATCCGAAAGAATCGGGGCGTTGACGGCAGCTCTCTCGACGACAATTTTTGACGCAGCTGGTCCACTGCTGTTCCTGGCGGCCTGTCGACGGACATCTTCGGTCGACAACAGTCGGTACGGACACACCTTGCCAACTTTCAAATTTGCAATGCCCACCCGAGCTGGACCAACGACGTCCGCACGGACACACCTTGCTGGACCAACCTCGCCCCCCACCCGCGTCCGCTTGTCGATATATGAAACTGGTCGAGGAAGCCCCAAAGGAATCGTCTTCGGGGAACAATTCCGTGGATGAGTGGAACGACGGCGTGAATTTCCTCGGGCGACGATGGGAGAATTTCCTCGGGCCCCGAGGACGGCCCGAGGAGTGTCGAACGAGCCCCCAGGAAGACAAAAACAAAAAGAAACGTCACGATGCTGTCATGATCTAGAAAATAAAAGAAGGGAAAAAAAAAACAAGAAACTGTTGTCGACCTGAAATGGGTCGGATACATCCATTGATGCTGAAGTGTGAGCTCTTTCTCAATGAGGGCAGCTGAGCAGATCATCGGATACGCCCCCTGCCTTGCTGGCAGGGACTAAAAGAAAACGAAAAAACCCAAAAAAGAAAGCAAGTAACGAATTGAGAATCTTACCTGCACTGTGGTTAGATTCAATGTCGTAGGTACCAGCGTGAGCACGGCCACTGTAAGTGCATTTCCCGAATTGCAGCACCTCCGAGGACTATGTTTTTTTTGTTTTTCTTCGTTTCGACTTTCCGCGTCGTAAACAGGCGACTGGGCGTTGTCTGTACGACCCACCAGGCAACCCGGCGCGTTAACGGGCAAGCCCGCGGCCGATAGCTGGGCCAAGTACTGGTGGTTTAAAGGGCGATGATCTTAGCATTCGCCGGCAATGAAGATCCATCTGGGTTCGAACTTAGGGCTGTTTATGAACAGGTCATGGGTGTACCGTTCAGCTATATGGGATGCCAATATTAAGCAAATTTGCAAACACATTCATTCATTCATCCCATACTCCAGAATGGTTTCCTGTGCTCATAAGAATAAAGAGGGCTGTGTATTAAAAAAAAAAAAAAAAAACAGAGAACATTGCATGACGAAAGAAAGATAGATGCTTTTGCAAGGATAAATCAATGAGGGCTCACACTTTAATCAGCTCAGCACTACGAGCACCACGTGTACCATCGCCCATAACACTGCCGATATTTTTTTTTTCTGTTAAAAACAGAGAAAACGATGTTTGTGATACCCTCGCACTTTTCCAACTCCTCTTTTCTTTCTACACTTTTCCAATTCCTACTACTTTATAGATAGAACATGTGGCAAAGACAGGACATGGGAGAGATGCTGTGTTGGGCTGCGCCTTCCTCCCCTCATTCGTTGGGCTTGAAGTTGCATCTGGCGGAGAATCCTCCACCCCTGCCACAAGAAACGAAGATGATACCTGTGTGTGTCTATGAAACACCCGCGGACTCGTCCGCGGGGCCGAGCTCGGAGGGCGGACGTATTCACAGCCGCCTTCGCGGCCTACCGGGTCCGCGCCGCGGACCCGATTTTACCAGATTTTTCCTGAATAAAATAATAGCCCAAAAACCAAAAACAAAATATGGGGTTGTAGGGAATTTTAAGCCCTACAACCCCATATTTGTTTTTCCGGAATCCGACTTTGTTTAGGATTTTTTAAAAATCAAAAACTAAATTCGATTTAAAAAAAAAAAAAAAAAAAAAAGCTGGAATT
>BFEA01000030.1:3092479-3106004 GCA_003427395.1 Chara braunii
TTTTTTTTTTTTTTTTTTTTTTTTTAAGCTATGTTCTTCTCTCACTTTCACCTCACACTACGTACCTACCACTACTCCTAATTGTAGGCATACGGGGAACCCCATAGCAGCCAGAACCGTGTTCACGAGAGAACATGTCGGAGCTGCTCCCGACCTGCAGGTGGGCGATACCGGCTGGGGGACAACCAGTAGCATCAGGGACCATGCCAACAGGACCAATCCCTGTGCCTCCCCTCAGGTGGTGGTCCCCTCCCCTACGAACATCAGCAGACTCTGCTCAATGTCGATCGGGGGATCTAGTGGTCTATCTCTAGGTGGTGGGCGCCAAGCATGCCCAGGAAGGTACATGAGGCCAATGGGGATTGAACCCACGACCTCCAGAATGCCACTTGCGTGCCATACCAACTAAGTTCACTTTATTGCGGGGCCTAAACAAAAATATTATTTTTTGTAACTTTTTTAACAACTTTAGTATTATGTGCAGTACAGGTCTGCAAATTTTCAGGGCATTTGGCTGTGCCAAAAACAAAATAAAAATCTCCAAAGATGGTGGTGTCGAAAACGTGCTCGCTCACTCACTAATTCTAGTTTTCTTTTCATTTTTTCTTCTTTTTTCTAGGCTACCGGTCGGGTCGCCCGGGTCCCGGGTGGCCAGCCCGTGCAAGGACCACGGGCACGGTTCCACTAGCACCCGAGTCATGGCCTATTTGGACATGTGCGGCACTGTAAGAAAAGGAAGAAAAGTAATTTTAAAGACTTAAAAAAAAGACAAATGGCAACATTACATTTTCCAAGATGGGAAGGAGGCCGACTTTTGAAAGTGATGTCGTCCCACTAACCCTCCCGTCTCCTTCCCTTACTCCCCACCAAGCCAATGCCTAATCAGGACAGAGTGGTACGTGACTGTTGCAGTCTCGCGTACCACAGCGAGGGAGTTCCCCTCGTGTGCCTGATGGGACTCCCTTCTCTGACGGTTGCCATGCTGAAGCGTGCATTTCGTATATTTTAAGAGAAAATCGAAGTACTGGATGGGGTTAACAATTGACCGCGAAAACGAAGGGGGTCAAAAACATGCTCTTCGAGTACTTGATTTTTTCATCTTTTGAAGAGCTGCCAATCAAAATGAGTCTTTCTATTTTCTTTTCCGGCCTCCCATTCTTGGGAACTGGAAAGAAAAAAAAAAAAAAAAAAAAAATCAAAACGAGTCTTTCTATTTTCTTTTCCGGCCTCCCATTCTTGGGAACTGGAAAGAAAAAAAAAAAAAAAAAAAAAAAAAAAAAAAAAAAAACACCACTTCAGAATATAAATCCCTCGCAATTTCTTTGCCATCCGATTCTCCTGCATCAGTGGTCGGACGATGTCCCCCAGATGTCCCAAAGGTGTTTGTGGGACACAATTTTGTTATGAACATGATTATCTGTTGAAATTTTATCAACACTCACTCACAGGAACTCCCGTACACGCCCATACATGCACAAAAGGAAGGGGAGAGGTAGTGGAGGGTCACACCGCTCAGAAAAGAAACGCAGCGGAAGACTCAGAACTAAGTATCCAGACCCAGTCACCAACGCGGATATGGGATGGTCGACGATGCTTGTTAGCGTGCTGAATCATAGCCTTTTGGGCTTTGAGCAGGTTAACTCTGGCCCGTTCGATATCCCTCTGGGACTGTCTGGTGAACTCTACAGTCCCAGGAGTCAGTCTGGGGGTAGCCTTATCGATGATGTCACCGAGAGGCTGCCGTGGCTCACGACCCCAATGCAATTGATAAGGGGTGAACCCTGAAGAGGAGTGTACAGACGTGTTGTACACTAGCTGTGCCCGTCCTAGATGGAGATCCCAATCCTGCTGATCAGGGCAGATCACAGGACGCAGCAACTGGAAAAGGATCTGGTTCATCACTTCAGCCTACCCATTGGCTTCAGGATGACGACCAGATGTCATATCTAGTCTAGAATGAAGGTAGTCCTTGCAGTAGGACTGTCATTATTGCTGCAGAATCGCGGATCTCTATCACTGACAATAGAGGTGGGTGGTCCATGGTGAGAGACCCACCTATCAGCAAAGGTCGCCTGCACGGGCCGGGACTCTGGCTTCCTCTGGCAAAGAAATAAACTCTACGTGCTTGGAGAACCGGTCCACGCATACCATGACCTGACGCATACCGCGGGGAGTAGTCCTCCCTAGGTCAGTGAAATCAATAGCCACTGACTGTGCTGGTGCATCAGGGATGGGAAGTGGTTATAATAGGCCAAGGGGAGGTCGACGAACGACCTTGTTCCTTTGGCACAACTCACAGGTCTCAACATAGTGCAACAGGTTTTTCCTCATCTTTGGCCAGAAGAACCGTTGCGACAGAGCTGCCAACGATTTTAAGGCCCCAAAGTGGCCGCGAGCAGCACGACACTCGGACATAATGAGTGTTCTCAGTTGCCGTTCCTGAGGGATGCACAGACGTTCCTCTCCTCTGCTGCAAGATTTGAAGCCAGAATGTATCCTGGTTCAGAGGCAGGATCAGTCTGTAGATTCCTGACAATCGGGTCAAAAATCGGGTCCTGTGGCAATAACTGGGCGATGGTCTGACGGGTGCTTTCCCCAAAAGTATGAGTACAGGAGATCATGCAGAGAGCGTCAGGCCTATGAGAAAGGGCGTCTGCTACACAATTGTAGCAGCCCTTCTTGTGCTTCAGTTCAAAGTCAAAGAGATCAATGAACTGAATATAGCGCGCAAGCTTGTCATTCAGTTCCCCTTGGGTCTTCATCCACTGTAAGGTGGAATGATCTGAGTAGATCTGGAAGCGTCTGCCCATGAGGAAATGTTTCCAATGCTTTACCGCTGACACTAGAGCATACAACTTTTTCTCATACGTGGAATCCTGCAGCTTCTTGACTTTAATCTTTTTACTCATATACTCAACCGGTTGCAGACCATGCCCACCATCCTGCTGAAGTACTGCCCCAACCCCATATTGACTAACATCAGTAGTTAGTACGAAGGGCAAGGTAGGGTCAGGTAGCTTCAGAACAGGTGCACGCATCAAGACCTCCTTGAGGCGTGTGAAAGCCTGCTGATGGTCTGATATCTAAAGAAAGTGGGTGTCTTTCTTTGTAAAATCAGTCAGGGGTGCAGCAATAGCAGAGAAGTTATTGACGAACTTCCTGTAGTATGATGCAAGACCCAAGAATGACCGGACATCACGCACTGTGGTAGGTTGTGGCCAGTCCCGAATCGCAGCAACCTCTGTTGCTTCAGGAGTCAACTCTTCCCCAGAGATAAAATGTCTCAGATAAGTCACAGAAGTCACTCCAAAGGAGGACTTTTCCCTGTTGATCTTATACTGGGCCTCATGTAGTGCTTGGAGAACCAGAGTCAGATGTTGCGCATGCTCCTCGACAGATCGACTGAATACCAGGATGTCATCCAAATATACAACTACAAATTTGTCCAGGTAAGGCCTGAGTATGCGATGCATCTCTGTCTGGAATGTGTCAGGGGCATTGCAAAGACCGAAAGGCATGACCAGGTACTCATAGGTACCGTATCGGGTCTTGAAGGCAGTCTTGTGGACATCGCCTTCAGCCACCTCAATCTGGTGGTAGCCAGATTTGAGATCGATCTTGCTAAAAATTGTGCAGCCCTGCACCATGTCCAAAAGATCATCAATCCTAGGAAGGGGCTCTGTAGACTTCCTAGTGATTTTGTTGAGACCCCTGTAGTCCACACACATTCTGAACTCTCCATTTCCCTTTGGAACAAAGAGAACTGGAGCCCCAAATTCAGATGTGCTGAGTCTAATCCAGCCCTTGCTGGTCAAGGTCTCAAGCTGTCTCCTGAGCTCATCGAGTTCAGCAGGGGACATCCTGTAGATATGGCCCTTAGGAGGGACCATACCTGGCAAGAGCTCAATCCTGTGCCGGTTCTGGCTATGGACAAGTCCAGTAGGCTCATGCATCAAGTCTGAATATCGGTCCAAAACCAGTTGAATCGGTGGGGGACAAGGAGCAACATCCACATCAGTCTATTTTACATATGCAACAAACAGACATGTGTGTGCAGTCTGACGAGAGAGTTGAAAGAACTCGTGTGCCCTCATACAATAGCAACTGCTGAATGGGTGGTAATCATCAGCTAGGACACAAGGCTGATAGTCCCCTCTACAGTCAGGGAGCTCTACCCTAGGGATCTGTCAGTTGATCCTAGGTTTAGTGGCCTCAAGCCACTGCATGGAAAACACAAGATCAAAAGGCACATTGGGAAACACATAGAAGTTCAGGCGCTTAGTAACCTTCTCCTGCTTGTCAAAGATAACCGGTAGGTGTTTGACAGCAGAGGTAATCCGGACTGTGGAGTCCCCAATTCGGACTTCCAGTGGTTGCTGTAACTTCACCAGTCTCCCATCTAGATGCAGCTTGCTGACAGCCTTGGGAGAGATGAAGTTTCGCGTAGCCCCACAGTCTAACAGGCCTTTGATCCTGGCTCCCACGATAGAGAGTCGCAGCAAGATGAGGTCTGATTTGTGCTTCTTCTTTTCCTGCAAAGACAGGAAAAGATGAGCAAAAGTCTGACTATCAGCTTCCTGCCACGTCTCATCCAGGTCAGGGTCCACGTAAGTGCAGGATCCTGACTCAGCAACTCCAACAGAGTCGGTGAGGGTAGATGCAAATTCAGACTCGTCAGAATCTGAATCAGCACAAGTGGAGGGAGCTGCTAACTCCACTTCCCTCTACTGGTCTAGTTTTTTGAACTAGAACCAGGCTTGCGAGGCATGTGGGGACAATCCTTCAGGAAGTGGTCCCCCTCGCAGCGAAAACAAACCTCACGGTCCTTCCTCCTCTGCCATTGCGCCTCCTGGATCCTGAGCACTCTCCAGGGAAGGGTGAAAGGATCCATGACGTTGACTGGCCAATGAACGTCTCGTGGTAAGTTAGGTCTCTGGGCCTGAGGGAAAGTGGCACGTCCCTTCCCTTTCCCCTTCTCGCTGGCTAAGCTCTTGCTGTTGCTATCCTTATTGAACTTTCCCTTGAACATGGCAACAAGGTTCTCAGCCAGGGCAAGAACGACTTAGCTCAACTGTTGATCCTGATGCAGTCTCAGATGGATGACTGTCACGCTGAGATGCATCAGAATCAGAACCTGCATCAGCAGCCACTAGAGCAACCTTCTTCCTGCGTTGTCCTCTGGAAGAGGGTCTCCTCCTTCCATCAGAAGGTTCCTGAACCTTGAGCCGAGACTCCAGGTCAAGGCCCGCTTTGCCAAAGGACCTCTTGTCCTTGTGGCCCTGAGAGTACAAAGCAATGGAGTAGCCTGGAGGCGCTGCGAAGGAAATGGGTGAGCTGGTCAGACTCACTCGTCTCCAGGCCGGGTGTAGCAATCAAGCTATCAAACATGTTGTAGAGCTTGGACAGGGAACCCTCAAATCTGCATGAGCCCAACAACATTATCTTGTTTGCTGCTTTTCGGTCATGTTCTCTGTCTGCAAACCGGTCTCGCAGGGCCTGCAGCAACCCCTCCACCTTCAGTTGTTGTGCCCATTTGTCCATTGGCAGATTCTGCTTCGCTGCAGAGGATGTGCACCATTTTAGTGCAGTCCTTTCCAGACGACCCAGAATAGTCCCTATCTTTGTCACCTCTGAACATACAAAGCTGCCCAGGTATGCCTGCATGGCGGTAACCCAATCGACGAACATCCACCTTGGGGTCTTCCCCAGAATACACAGGAGGTGGTGTCATCTTGGGCTGCCGCTGATCAGATGTACCAGAGGCGGCAGGGGTAGTAGACACATGGGACCCACCAGGTGAAGATGGACGACTGTGAGGTGGTGTAGAGGGCGCTAGGGAAGGTTGAGGAGGTTTAGGAGAACACACTCGTCGTCAGGGACTCAAGGCTTGCTGCCAACTTGTCAACCTTGCGGTCTATGGCAGGACCTTGGGTCTCGAGGGCGAGTATCCTCTAGTCCCAGTTAGAAAAGTAGGACCTGTTGATGGTTGTCTGTTAAGAGCACCAATTCAGCAGTATCCTTACTGTACTGACTGGATGTACCACTAATGACAACCTTTTCAACCTCTTCGCGTAGCTGTCTTTTTCTCTTTTCATTTCGACTAGCCTCTTGAGCTTCCTCCATCTCCTTTTTCAACCTCTGGATCTGGGCATCTGCCTTGAGGCGAGCTTGCTCAGCCTCAAGCAGAGCTTGCTCCAGGGGAAAGAGAGGAACCTGAGGAGGGTTAGTGGAAGTTTCTCCTCCCTCAATCTTTGTCGCAGTGTCAGCCATAATGAACCACTAACACAGCCAAATAAATAAAGACAGACAGATACAAGGTCAACAGAGATTAGGATTACACACACATACACTGATGTAATCACTGCCACCTGATGAGAAGAGACGAGGTGTAAAGGGCGGAAGAGCGCTCAGCCTCTGTAGGCCACTGAGGGTTGTTCTGGGTCAGTTTAGGGCAATCCCAGACAAAATCAGACTTGCGATTTTTCATTCACAGCCCAGAACCCTCATCTGAGTGTAACAACCCCAGAATCATTGTCAGAAGATCAGATAGGATGCAACCTTGGACTGTAAGTAGGAGGTCATAATAGCGCAGAGAGGCAGTAGCAATCAATAGAATCCAGTAATCAACCAAGATGCAGCGGATGACTGATCAAGCTATTTTTAGACTCCTACTACTCACACTGGCACTGTAGGACCCTGTATGCCCCACAATAGGTGAGGCGAAGTACAGATATCACTGTACCTGACTCAAAACATCAAATCCAGTATAGCGCTTTCAAACACTGACATAATACTGAATTGTGATTTCAGGGTGACTGACAAACTAAAATTCTGACAGACAGAACCTAAGATATGACCAACCCTAGCTGCCCCAAGCACTGGCTATGCCAGCGCAAAACTCAGAATTCTATTATCACTGACATCTAGACCCTGAACTACTCAATTCACAGTGTATACTGAATCGCAATACTTTAATACAGTCTGAGATGCAATTTGAGACAAAGAGGAGGCAAACAGAGTCAGTAGAAGTCAAAGTAGATAAGTAGGAGAAATGGCTACGACTGTCAGACAGTGCGATTTTCAACTTTTACTGTCTACAAACATACAATCTCAATATCCCCAGTCTAATTACAACTATCAGACTCGCCACAGAAACTTGAGTAAGGAACACACTTACTTCAGGTCAAAACACTGGAAGAAGAAGCTGAACTGGCTATGGCTGCCATCTCGCCAGCTTCTTCAATTCACTGTTCCTGGTGCTCCCATGTTCCAAATCTCCTGGAACTTGGTGATACTGTAGTTCTTGCTATGGCGATCAATCCCCACTAGTCAGATTCACTAGATCTGGCCCAGAATCTGAAACTCGACATACCCCCAGGTATCTCGCCACCAGCAGAGTCAACGCCTAGGCTAAAAATAGCCCCTCAAGGCCTCAATGCCTCCCAAGCCACTGAGCACTTAATCGCCACCAATCTTTGTGCCATACCAGTCGCCACACACTCTTCACCAACACCCTACTGAACGCAATCCTGAAGATATGATTTCTCCATGAAACCTGACGTCAGAAACTCTCAAATAGTGATGGCTGCCTCAGTCCATCATCTCGCCACTGTCTGGGTCTGACCTGCTCTGATACCAACTATTATGCACATGATTGTCTGTTGAAATTTATCAACACTCACTCACAGGAACTCCCGTACACGCCCATACATGCACAGAAGGAAGGGGAGAGGTAGCGGAGGGTCACACCGCTCAGAAAAGAAACGCAGCGGAAGACTCAGAGAAGCGAAGTGACAGAATACACATGTGCAGTGAATTCTCTCCATAGTTATCCCAACAATCATTCATAGAAGACAACCGAGTGATCACAGCCAAAAATCAATGAAGAGATGACAACTCGAACACAGTATTACAACTGTTTATTAAACTCAGAGCATCGTTTTTATTGAATAACCTCATAACCCTGTTGCACTACCCTCAGAGGGGTAGCGCCTCAACCCCAACACCCTGAACAACTAAAAATAGCACCGAAACCCCAGGTAACACCCGGCGCCACCCCAACATCCAACTCAGTGGTCTGCGCCAAAGTGAAACAGGCTCCCAGAGCCAATCGCCATCCAGCCAACAGTCCCTGATGAAGATGAAGTCCAGACGATGATAACCTCTGAGAAGCCAGACGATGATAACCTATGAGAAGATGCAGCTATGGCTGCATCGCCACTGGGACCCTACTCCTGAGGAGGGTCAGCAGTGCACCACGTACTCCAACGCATCAGACCTTTGATAGCCCAGACCGCTTTGACTCTCAGAGAGTCAGAGCGGACAGCGTTGACCCCAGTCTGGTCAGTGCTCCGAAGGTCTGGCTATGTCCGCCGTCTCCACGACAGAAATCAGCAACCACGAACTGATACCCTGTGCGCAGCAACTTCCACCACGAAGTGTCAACTGCCAAAAAGCCCAGGACCGATGTCCCCATCCTATCTATACTCTAACACTAGCCTAGACCGACCTAGACCGGACTGACTGACCGACCGGTACCGTTTCTGTGTCGGCCTCTAGGGCCTCTCCCTACCTCGTTATAGGCTATAGGACCGTCTATCAGCATAGGCCCATAGGGCCTGTCTGTCCTAGGGGTAGCCCGGGTCTGCTATTCGCAATTAGTTTAGCTGTAGGAAAATCGAGTTAGTACTGGGCCCATATTTCTATATTTACAAATATGTCCCTCACGAATTTTCCATACAGGCAGGTCTGTCGGTTAGTCCTCGGCCAAACAAAATTATGAATCTGTCCCTAACCATGGTACAGCCTCGTCAGAGTGAGGCTACAGGTGACCTGGAACCAGCAAGTCATTGCAGTTTACCTTACTCCTTTGCTAGTGGAACCGTGCTCCAGGGAAGGTCCCAGCCAAAAAAAAAAAAAAAAAAAAAAAAAAAAAAAAAAAAAAAGAAGAAAAACAAAATCGAAAAAAAACTATGTTATGCAGAAAAATAAACTGAACAACTTTTGCCTCAGGGGCCTGGACCCACTAGTGAAGTATTCTACCACTCCGTTCAGGATTTCGATCACGTGTGACCTCGAGTAACGCAGTACAGCCGTCGAATACATTGGATCTCGACGGCCGGGTAGTTTCCGAGCGGGGACTGTAAAGATGCCCACCTACTGTCCAATGAGATGCGTAGAAAAGAAAAAACCAACAAAGTTGGACATGATAGCTCGTGGCTGTGCGTGGGCGGGAAGTCCGGATTTTATGGAATTAAAAGGGGGGGGTTGATTTCCAGACTTCGTTTTTTGTTTTTTTGGCTCTGAGAAATAGAACTTGAAATGTGAAATTTGAATATTGTGGTGGATCTGACAGGAGCGCTTCCGCGTCTGTCAGATGGCCTGCTCGAGGCATCATGAGGTACATGGTGATGAATGTATCCCAATACCCGTTAATTGTTCATCCTTGTGACTGTGTTCGTGGACACATTTCATTGCCACGGCACATCACCATGAAGACTTACGTGACGGAGATTGTACCAACCCATGAGTTGGGGTGCACAGCTGTTCTTCATAGTTTTATGTGCTATTTCAATTCATTTTAAATCAGAAAACGATCCATTCATGCAAATAAAAAATCACTTTGTATTTTCCAAAAAAACATAAAATTGCGTCACACATCGTAGAATACTTCGCTAGTGGGTCCAGGTACATTCATCACCATGTACCTCATGATGCCTTTAGCAGGCCATCCGACAGACGCGGAAGCGTTCCTGTCAGATCCACAACAATATCTGAATTTCACCTTTCAAGTTCTATTTCTCAGAGCCAAAAAAAAAAAAACGAAGTCTGGAAATCAACTTAGAGCCCATAAAATCCAGACTTCCCGCCCACGCAAAGCCACAAGCTATCATGTCCAAGTTAGTCCAACTTTTTTTTTTTTTTTTTTTTCGACGCATCTCATTGGACGGGRGGKGGGCATCWTTACAGTCCCCACTCGGAAACTACCAGGCCGTCGAGATCCGATCTATTCGACGGCCATACTGTGTCACTCGAGGCCACACGTGATCGAAATCCTGAACGAAGTGGTAGAATACTTCGCTAATGGGTCCAGGCCCCAGGCCCCAGGGTCACATCGAAATTTTGCACCAAATTGGCATTTTTCAACTAAGTTCATTGCACTTGTATTGCCAATCAAAGAAAGCAAAAAAGGGGAAACTGTGGCGGTGGCACACTTTCAGTTTGAAATAGGCAAGAAAAAAGACAAAGTGGCACCGGTGTCATGGTGCGAGTTTCGGAATGCGTCCAAGTTTAGCAGAAGCGGTCTAAGCCTGCGCCCAGTCATTCAAGTTCATTACCCGCAGTGGCGCTTGGCAGATTTAGGGCGTCGTTCGACACACCTCGGGGACGTGATTCCAAGGATTTCGTCTTCGTTCCACCTGTCCTCGAAGCCGATTTTCGAAACAGAAATGTGAAAACACTCCGAGGACAAATCCACGGGCTCCGAGGATTTTCCAGCCAAATCGTCCTCGGCTCCAAGGGACCTCGCGAGGTCCCTCGGAGTCCGAGGATCCGCGATAATCGGGGTGTCGGCGGCGAGTCCAAAAGGGACATTGGTGGTCAGAGGTGGTCCAGTGTTGGTCCTCCGTGTAGAAGACGGACATCGTGAGGCGCCAACGTCCAAAACGTCCACCAACGGACTCGTCTTTTTACCGTTGTCGGGATTGGCGGTACGTCCCTGTCGGTTCGTAGGGCAGCCCCACGGCGGTGCCGTGCCGGGCATCAGACGTTTTCGGCCGAGTCGTGGAGGTGTCATAGCGTTCCCGCGGGCTGCCCAACGGTCGGAAACACGAATTTCTTTAAGCGTCCACCCCCGGCCGGTGGCTGCAGCAATTTCGTACGTCGGTGTCTTCCCTAGTGCAACGTCTGTCTCCGATCATCGCGGTTGCGACAGCCAAGTGCGTCCCCTCTCCTTCATGGCTGACCTGTGCCGCAGGCTGCCTTTGTTGCTGCTTGTCGTTGTGCTGCTGCTAGCCGTTGTCGTCTTTCATATCTGCATCCTCGGTCGCGTCCCTTGCAGGAAACAAAGGCGGCGAACGACGAAGGCGACCGGGAAGATGGAGAAGGTGCAGACGAAGAGGACGATGTCCGTAGGGACCGGCGGGTCGTCACATCAGCGTTGCAGCTCTGCGGAAGGCGGCAGGCGCCCGTACGACCCGACGCTATACAGCCACCTGCCGTCCCACGAGATTCCATTGCCTCCGAGTGAGGACGACAGCGACGGGCCCCGATCATCAACGGTTCCTCTGGGCAGCGGTTCGACACAGGATTGGATGGGGAGCCAGCTGTACAGACAGCCCTCGACGCCGACGTACACTGATCTGCTGGAGGGGCGGACCCCGGTTGGTTACGACGGAGGGCTCGTAGATCTCAGCTTCGGTTTGAGGTCTGGGAGTGGCCAGGACGTCACGCACACCGTTCTCGTGAACCCGGGTTCTGCCAGCAACCACACAGCGCCTTCGGTGGGGCCGTGTGGCCTTCCTGACACCCGCGGCCAGGGTTCTGGTCAGTCGGGCGACAAACGTGGAGTCGTTTCGCGAGGGCGGGCGGCAGTGGGCACAGCAGGTGTTCGTGCATCAGGAACGAGGACAGCTGGATCGACAACGGCAGGCGAAGCAGTCCAGCGAGGACGGGATGACGATGAGGGCTACGCTGCGGAGGTCGCGAGGCGAGAGGTTTAGGATGATTACCGACGACAATCACGTCAATCTAGCACGTCCGCCATAACGAGAGGGGTGGTGAAGATCAATGTAGGGGCGGACGACACACTCGGCGATTGTGACGGTGCGGGTGGTGAGGATTGCTCGGCAGGCGACGGGGGCAATGACAACGACGACGACGATGACGGGGAGATGGAGATTCGTCCGCTGGGGAAGAAACGGGGAGGGCCTAGGGCGACGCGCAAGTCCAGCGAGCCACGCGCGGGGCGGAGAGGCAAGATGCGGGAGATGCGTCGGTAGGCGACGGAGCGAAAAGCAGGGATTTTTGGACCGTGGAACACATGATTGCTCTTGTCAGAGCTAAAAGAGACCAGGATTTGCATCTTGCTGGCCTCGGCCACAACATGGGAAGGATGAAGACGAAGACATGGAAGTGGGCCGACATCGAGAGCAGGCTCGTGCAGATGGGGGTAACGACTAGAAAGGCCGACGACTGCGGGAAAAAATGGGACAACCTGTACATGAAGTTCAAAATTGTGCACAAGTTCATAGGAGAATCGGGGAAGCCTGATTTCTTCACACTGACCGCTGGAGAGAAAGGAGCTGGGGTTCAATTTTCGGATGGACGAGCGTGTGTAATGATGGCCATGTCCAGGGGCGATCACACTATACACCCCACAAATCTGGCGGACACGGGTGCGGCGGGAGGTGTTCAGCTGCCAGGCCGGCCTGGAGGTCAGAACGATTCAGGCCGTTGCATCGCGCTTTTGCGCGGACTGTGCTTTCCCCCCCCCTGAAGCCCCCAGCTGTTGCAGGGGAAGTGCCTGACGTGGCTGGCCCTGCTCCGCCGCCGCGGGAAGTTGCCTCGGGACGCGCACCTCCGTTATGACAACCCCTGCCGCCCTCAAGGTCCTTTGCGACGCCCCGGCAGCACCAACACCAATGCTCTGCTTGACAGCGGACAGTTGTTCCCTCGTCACCCCGTCCCGCCCGAAACCCAATCGCGGCGCCGCTGAAGTCCCTTACGCGTCCACCATCACCACTTCTTCTGCCTGGAAGTCTGCAGTGTGCTCAGAGCTCGACTCTTCAACACGCTGCCTTTTCGGCTTAGGAATGTGCCCTCTGCCTCTCTTGGTTTCCCCCTCGTCGCCCGCCCCGCTATCTTTCCTGGCCTTCATGGACGCGTTCCTCGGGGCCATTTCGTCCGCAACTCAGCAACGACGAACACGTGGACGAAGGAGCACATGGAAGTACGACGCTTGGAGATCGACGACGGCCACGTCGACGAAGGAGCACATGGACGTTGCGCAATCGTGGTGGGCAGGAGCCGCGACGATGATGGCCAGCCAAAAAAGAGCACGTGCTTGCGGCGCGTTAAGGGGGACTGCACGCAGTGCACAAAGCTCGAACGTGGAGACGCAAAGGGCGGGAAGGGTTGGCGTGCGGCTACGAATCACTGCTCAGATGACACCGTCGGAAACGTGGAAAATGGAGTACTGTCGTACGGACTGCGGCCCGGAATCTCCTTTTCAACGCGGTGCGCTATCGCCGCACACCGTGTACACGCCACGCCGTCCACGACAGCCCGCCCCCTGGCCGATCGTACACGGGCCATTTTTTTCCCGAAGGCTTCTAGTGATCCGTCGTATGGAAGTGCGGGCGTGTGGGCGCGTAGGAGGACCATGGTGGAGGTCGAAAAACCCCGGCACACTTCCGTCGCCCGCCACCCCCCAGAAAAACACACAGGAGGACCATGGTGGAGGCGCCCCTGTCCTCCATTGTCCCCTCCCGCCCACAAAAAACACACCCTGCCACCCATTCCTTTA
>BFEA01000030.1:3112693-3133977 GCA_003427395.1 Chara braunii
TGCTGGTTGTTATGTGAGCTAATGTGATATCATAGTCTATGTGGATGTGTGTGGTTGCTTTCTGCTTCTGATGAGCCTTGCTTATGTCTGTTCGCTAGGGAGAATCATCCAGTGGTAATGGTGGAGACCTCGACCGTCGTATAACAACTACCCCAACTTACCTCTTGATAACCCACCACCACGAAATGGGTCCACAGACATTGAGAGTAGGACACACCTCTTGATTCGACATTGGTTTCCCTACAAGGCAACCCTCCCCGCCATAGGACTGCCACGGTACCACCATGCACCCAACCAACCACTTACTACTCACCTTCCCAAGAGAGTGGCATCCATCCCACATCAACTTTCCCGCAGGAAAGGCACACGTCCCCACCCGAAACCATGTAGAGGATCATCCCTTAGCTGATATGATGAATGAGCATAGTCGGAGTTGAACTCAGGACCTCCAAGTTAGTATATCAGAGCTCTACCCACTGAGCTATCGAGGTCGTTAGTCTGTAAGGGCGCTATGCCAGGCTCGGGACAAGTACGTGGGGTGCAACCTACACCAACCAACTGTGCTCAGGGGAAGTTGTGGGCCGACAAAGTCGAACCCACAAGCTCCCCGTTGCAACACCGGAGCTCTGCCCACTGAGCTACCACGTACTTGCTTACCAAGTGACCGTCTCGAAGGTAAGACGCCAAGCATGCCACAGGCACTATCGTGGGGGCAATGGGAGTTGAACCCACGACCTCCTGAGTGCCGCTTGGACGCCTTACCAACTGAGCTACACGGAGAAGGTAGTGTTGATGATGCGAACCGTGTGAACCGGTAAGAGCAATGTCCAGTTGATGTAGCTCAGTGGTTAGAGCACCGGTTGGAAATGCGCATTGTGGTACGAGGTTGCGGGTTCAAAACTCCGCAGCCTTGCGCATGGACACCGGCAGGGCGTTAGAATGACGCACGGCTGGACACACACTCCCCTGGGCTGACGCATGGTACTATTACAGACACTGCCTGCGCACCACCCAGGGGACTGTCCATGGTGTTGTATGTTGGGTTCTGGCCTATGAGGGGTTTGCCTGATACAGTTAGCAGTCTAATGAGGATGCAGGTACGGGTTTGTGGTTGACTGCTCATGTGTGTTGGTTACCTTAGGCTCTGCTTTGGGGGGGGCAAGGACCTTAGGTGGGATGGGGTCCCGTTTGGGGGGAGGGTTGGCTTGGGACAAGCTCTGCTGGAGGATATCGGTGGGGAACCTACAGTAGGGGATTGTCTTAAGGGATCCCGGTAGGAGGGGTGTTAGTAGATAGACTCTGCTGGAGGAAATCGCTGGGGAACCTGCAGTAGGGGCTGTCTGAGGGGGATCCTCCAAGATAGGATGGTCTGGGTCCCATAAATTCGTTGCTGACTGTAGATAGGTACCTGTCATGGGTCCAGACACCGACCTCTACAACACCCTGGGCTTTATATAATTAAAAAAATAATAATAATAAAAAAATAAAAATAAAAAATAAAAATAAAAATAAAAAATAAAAATAAAAATAAAAATAAAAAAAGCACCGGTTAGGTTACATGTGCACTGGAGGTTTAAGCCATCAGTACTTGGCCCGGCTATTGATGCCAAGTCGTGAAACACCCTTGCATGCCAAGTAAGTTTTGCCGAACCGACGGCGTGGCATTTTGTTTTCGATTTTGGCTGCTTGCCCCTCCAGCCATTGTGGTCTCCGAAGCCCATCGGTCGCGGCGCGCTACCGTGAAATGCCCGCGGCCTATGCATGGGCCAAGTACTGGTGGCTTAAGCATGGAAAATCAGCCCACATCATGATTACTTACTGCCCCGAGTGGCAGGAATCGAAAGGGAAGAGCCAGTAGAAGTTTCAGCCAGTAGAGTCTATGGTTGCTGCCAGTGCAGGCGGAGAGGTAGATCCCTGTTCACGTAGATCCCCTTTCAACGCACAACCACTGACGGCAGGGTGGACGCTGAGGCAGCCCCTCTTTTTTTTTTTTTTTTTTTAAAGAACACCCTCAGGAGGTGGCACTGAAGGTGATAAGAGCGTCGCTCTGTGGCACGTACCCGGTCACTCAGTAAGGTGCCCACAGACTGTTCCATGCAGTCTCACTGAGTAATTCCCTCGAGGACTTGGGTGAAAAACAGGGCCCTGGAACTCAGACACAGTCAATTATCATGTATTCTGGGATGCTGCACTCGGTTTCCAGCAGGTGATGCTCCCCACCATTAGAATGGAGCAACCAGCGGCAGGCTACCAGGGGGAGATGCTCCAATCACCCCGCCTGACATCCCCAGGGGCCGTTTTTACTCAAAAAAAAAAAAAAAAAAAAAAAAAAAGTCACTCCGATCATCCTTCCTTGTTCTAGGGCTGCGCAAGGAAAGCAAAATGGGCAACCGATCCCATTACACAATAATAATAATAATAATAATAATAATAATAATAATAATAATAATAATATAGTAAAGTTAAACAAGACTCGCATTGGCACGCACTCGCAAATAGTGGATCTACTAAAAGCTATGTCCCCGTAGAGCCATTCACAGGCGTTTCAGCATGAAGGTGATGGATTTCTCTACACCCTTGGGCTTTAACGCATGTTTTTTTCCTTGCTTTACTTCGAGTCGTGGATACCACTTAGGGAGGTGGTAAGAGCAGCCTCCTTAACGCGTGTTCTAGCAGCCAGCAGCGCCATTATCATGATGCACAATGTCGTGATGCACGATGTTGACGTGCTACAGCGTTCCTTCCCGCTGGAGGGCGCGAAAGTTTTGCATTCCTGGACTCTCGGAGTGGAACAAAACACTTGTTGTTTTGATGTCATTGTACAATTTTAGGGATGGAGGGATGTCATTTTACTATTTTGGGGGGGGGGGGRGGGAAGCAGAAGTGGACATCTGACTGAGGGCAAAGGAGGTTTGGTTGCACAAGTGAAAGAGCCTCCGGCCTTTCTTCACTGTTCCACCACCAAACCTCAGGGAAGAAACTAGTCCCACCGTACCACAGGTCTGGAGAGAATTCCCGAGCATGGATTTGCTTCATGCACGCACCTGCAATCAACAATTTTGTAACCACACACACAAAAAAAAAAGAAGTTGGTGGATCAAGGGTTTGTTACTAATAAAAAAAATAATAAAAAATAAAAAAGCTTTTGCAATAGCCCACCATGTATGCCTCGTGGAAAGTCTGAGGGCTCCCGAGCCACACTCAGACCCAGGCCGAAGGGGAAAATGAACCCCACTTAGCGATTCAGGGCCTGGACGAGATACAGTTCACTAAAGTCAACTGTCGGAGACCCAACAGTCAAAGTCAAAGTGTACCCAGCCCAGGCCGCCAGTCAGACGCACACACTTGTTTGTATGCATGCAGGTACCCGGACAGCATCAGGTCCAAAGGGAAGTCTGCAACTGTACACAATCCAGGCCCTCGGCTGTGAGTCAATCTGTACGACTGTGGGTGAGGGACCCAAGACCAGACAGCCTCGTCAAATGCTACAAAAGGACTGGTCTCCAGGAGGTTGACATTCAGTCTTGCTATGCTGCTCGGAAGCTGGATCGACTGTGACTGGACGCTGGCATTGACGCTGGCACAACGCTGGCGATGCTGGCCCTTTCTGCTTTGTGCGCCAGGCATTGCTGATGTGGTGCTGCCACCTGTCCATCCTGCTGGTGTGGCACATGCCACTTGTCTCCATTACTGATGTGGTGCATGCCACTTGTCTGCATTGCTGATGTGGCGCATGCTACTGGTCTACATTGCTGATGTGGCGCATGCCACTTATCTACATTGCTGATGTGGTGCTGCCACCTGTGTACACTGTGTTGCTGATATAGTGCTGCCACCTGTCTTCATTGATGATGTGGCGCATGCCACCTGTCTCTACATCTGACGTGGCCTCGGCCATGCTGTCTACATCTGACGTGGCCTCGGCCACGCTGTCTACATGTGGTGACTGGTTGCGACAAGGAGGGAGATCGGGATCTGTGGATGATTGGGATCTGGTACTCACCTGAGGTTGACGTCGTTACCGTAATCTGTTGTTGTCTTCATGGTATTCACGAGATAAGAGTGCCACGTGGCACTTTTGTGTGATCAGGACTTATCATACTTATTATCGTGTACTGGTTGATGACGAGGAGAGAGGAATCCCGGAGAAGAAGTGGGGATTGATGGAATTACTCTTGGGTGATCATTGTTCATCGCTTCCACCTTCTCCTCTATCTATTCCCCCTCCATTCTCTTTGTCTAACAGTAATGAGATACTATTTCAGATATCACTTCACGTTAACTGGAGACTTTGTGCAGATCTGAGACTACTTGTGCTTGACGTCTGATGAGTATGCCAGACTGGGTTCCCCCCCCCCGTAGACCCTTCGGTCCTTTACGCTTACGTGGCAGACCTGCTGCGTTGGCATGCCAGGGGTGACACGTGGCATGCATAATATGCTGTTGTGGAGGAAATGTTGAATGTGCACTTGTTTGCCGACAGACGGTACGGCTTCACGATTGCTGTAGTGTCGAGTGCTGGCCTTGTGTTGGTTGCATTGTTTCTGCAGATGGTACAACCGAAAGAGGAAGGAAGCTAACCATTGATTGTGTTGTTGTGTTGGGCTCACCTACTCACCTGTTGGTTGTTCTATGGTTGTTGTGTATAATCACAAGTGTGCTGCTGTCTTGATCACACTGGCTGTGTCTGCGGTACTTGTACATTGTTGTAGGATGTCATCACACTTAAAACAGACAACAAAGTTAGATTTGGAAATCAATTGAGAACCTGTTTCTTTTTGTCTGGCTTGACCATTTCTTACTATAAGTGTCGTGGAATCTATTTTTGCTTTTTAGTTGTGCGGCTTCTACACGCTGGGGAAAATGACTTATCTCTGGAAATGCCTGCGTGCCTCTATTCTCACTCGGTTCATACCTCTCTTTTCGGTTCTCATACCTCTCACTGTCTATGCCGATGAAGAAGGAGGGGAATTAAAGATCCGTGGTCAAATTGAAATGAGAAGGCAGACATTGATCAACTTTCTCCAACAGTTTCTCAGTGAGGTACACGGCGCTGGTTCAAAAATTGAACTTCACGGCCAATTCAATCTGTGTGCCGCAGAAGACAAATTGAAAGCCGCAGAGACAGTCGTTCATATGATGGAGACCGGTAAGAAGGTTGAGAACCTCATAAAGCAAGGGCGAATGACCCTTGACCGATATGTTGCTGAGAATCTGGACAAGATGGAACAAGAAAGCAAGAAAAGAGAAGAGGAAAGAGGAAAGAAAGTAGAACCACAACTATCTATGGAGATGATGGAGGAGAATGTCAGGCAACTAGAAAACACACTGAAAGAAGAAAAGAGAAAGATTGAGTAATTCCGGAGACGACAAAAAGAGCAAGAAGAAAAATAAAAAATTATGGATGAATTAAGGCAAAGGTTTCACTCTGAAGAAGCAAGCAGCGAACTTCCATCAATCCTTTAGTCTATCATGATCTACCTTGTTTCTCTTGAGAAGAAGATTGATAGGAACACTGCCTCATTAGAGACAATGACCAGACTCTTGAAAGGAAAAGACAAGGTAGGAATTGAGGAGGATACCAGGGGGGAGGTAGTCAAGAAGGAACCCCAGGAACAATTAATGAAGGATGCAATGAAGCGAGTTACGTCAGAGAAACCCGAAAGTTCTAAAAAAGAATCTGAGAGACCGGCCGAAAAGAAAGAACCCACCAAGAAGGAAGAACTGGCAAAGGAGGCAAAAAAAACGAAGAAAACGAAAAAAGTGAAATGAAATTGTCTTTTACATACAACAACAAGAAAAATGAGAATTTGTTGCTGTGGATTGCGAAAATCCAGACTTATGTCCAAACCGCACTTGTCGAACCCGAGAATAAGGTCGCTTTCTCCACGTCTTGTCTAAAAGGAGTAGCCAAGGAATGGGTGTTGTCCGAAGCCAATGCTGCTGGTTTCGAGGATATTGGTGAGTGGGCTAAGACCCTGAACCTCGAGCAATTTCTCCAAAAGATAAAGGAGAGGTTTCTTGACAAGACGACGATCGATAAAGCCTTCGACGAACTCACCACAATCAACCAGAAACGTTGGACTTCCATGGATGCGTTGTCGCGTGAGGTTGACCGTCTTTTGCAGGTACCTGGGTTGAACTTGCAGGACAATCAGGTCCTGTACATATACTCGCGTGCACTGCCCGAGACCATTCGCGGACAACTCATAGCAGAAGCCAAGTCTGGAAAGTATAACTACTGGCAATTTCGCGACCTCGCTCTCTAACGAGAGCAAATGACCGCTCAGGTAAAAGGTACGTATGATTCGGTGATGAAGTCAGGATCAGTCGGTGGGTACGGTAAGCGGGTCCTTTGGCAGCAAAAGCGTCAGGACCACATGCTTGTGGTGTTTGATGATGATACGGTACAAAAGTTACCCCTCGATGAGTCCGAGGGAGGAGGAGGTAATGGCGGCAATGAGTCTGGGAAGGGTGACGTCACTGCCGTGATGGCCAACAAGGGAAGTCGAAGTCAACGGAAGAAGAAGAGGAGGCTACGCTCGTTTTTCGAGCATCCCGACATTGCATTCGGGAAGTCGTGGGAAAAGATGGGAATGACGAGAGAGGCATGGCAATCCAAAAGTGTCCTTTGATTAGGAACACAAAAGTGAGCAGTCAATAGGAGTAGCATCTGCTCCTACTGAGTTGAGGGCCTTAGACCAAAGTAAAGGTAAGGCGCCTACAACCCCTTCTAGCCTTTCGACTCTCAAGGCAGAGGATGACTCTTCTTCAACCCATCGTCTAGAGCACCCTGACATTGTCCTTTGCTCTGTCTCACTGGACGATTCCCTTGACGAACTCAACAATGAACTCATAGCACTTCGGAGTTCGTGGGCTAAGAGAGCAAAGACTAAGGGTGAATTGATAATCGCAAATATTGAGATTGCGCACACGTGAGTAGGTGCATTGTTAGATCCAGGATCGACGCGGTCTTATATATCAAAGAAGGCAATTCACAAATTGCATCTGGGAATGAACGTAAAGGATTTGCGTCGACCTATCACGTCTATACTGGTTGATAAAAGCACGATCACTATCTCTCAATACGTCAATTGTGTCAAATATTATTTTAGGACCAAGGAAGGTAAAAAAATCTTACATGAGTTATCCTTCCTTATAGAGAAGAATCTACCTTTTCACATGATTCTGGGTATGGATTGGCACGAAGAAGCCGACCCAGAAGTCAAGTTCAGAGAGAAAATTGTCAAACTAAAAGACGAGAAGTCTGAAACTCGAGTAATAAAGTTATATCATAGGTCTGATTCTGACTCTATTTTGTCTTTCTGCTATATGAGTTACCCAACTTTTCGATCGATGGTAGTGAAGAAGAAGTTGGATCAGGAGGTGATGATGACGCTTGTTAAACGAGTCAGTTAGTCTTCTTCACCCTATCCACCTTCTATCGAAAAACTTATCGACGAGTAGAAGGACTTGAAGATTGAGCCGACGGGAATTACTGAGTGTGCTATTAAGCACACAATTGAGATTATTCCCGAAAGCAAGATTCCCAAGGGTCCTATCTATCGAATGTCTCCCAGGGAACTTGAGGAACTTCGAAAACAGTTGCAAAAACTTACTGACAAGGGATGAATTCGTCCTAGCTCATCTCCTTATGGTACCCCTGTCTTATTCGTACCTAAAAAAGGAAGGTGAACTCCGATTATGTATTGATTATCGAGGGTTAAACTCTGACACAGTGAATAATGCGGAACCACTTCCGCGCATTGACGACCTGTTGTACCAATTGCAAGGTTGCAGGTACTTCAGTAAGATTGATCTTAAGTCAGGGTACCACCCGATCGAGATGGCTCCTGAAGATCAACACAAGACGGTTTTTCAAACCAGGTATGGACATTACGAGTTTGTGGTTATGCCTTTCGATCTGATTAATGCACCTTCAACCTTCCAAACATCAATGAATGAGTTGTTTCAACAATGGCTTGATCAATTCGTAGTAGTCTATCTCAACGATGTTCTCGTATACAGTAAGACACTAGAAGATCACGAGAAATATCTACAAATGATTTTGCAGAAGTTGCGCAAGGGCAACTTCAAATTGAACCCCAAAAAGTTTCAATTCGCTAAGCCTGAGGTACTTTACTTAGGGCACATAGTGAATGAGGAAGGACTAAGGCCAAAGGAAAAGAAGATTACAGGAATTTACAACAATTCGAGATCGGTCCCAGCCTAAGACTATAACGGAGTTAAGATATTTTCTAGGACTTGCTAGCTACTATAGGAAGTTCGTCAAAAACTTCCTCTTTGATAGTTGCACCTATGAGAAGACTATTGAAGAAAGAAAAACCTTAGTTGTGGGACAAGGATTGCGAGTCGTCATTTCAAAAGTTAAAACATCTACTGACTCACTACCTTGTTTTAAAAATTGTTGACCCTTTTCTCCCTTTCATCGTCACGACTGACGCAAGTCAGTATGGAATTGGGGTTGTGCTACAACAGGATGACGGTAAGGGATATAGACCAATTGAGTCTATGTCCAGGAGACTACCGTTAGATAAAGTGGCTAACTCCACCTATGAAAGAGAATTGTATGCCTTAGTTGCTGCACTGGACACTTAAAAACACTACTTGTTAGGGAGATACTTTACTATTTTTTTTATCACTCTACTTTGAAGTGGATCAAGACTCTGCCTAGACTCTCTGACAAACGGGTAAGATGGTCCGCTTTCATTGATACCTTTGACTTTGAGTTGAAAACTATCAAAGGTAAGTCTAACGTGGTTGCGGATGGTTTGTCCAGAAGAGCAAACTTCTTTGGAACTATTGTCTCCTACCTCGATATCGGGAACGAAGTGAAAAAACAGATCCGAAAGGGTTATGGGAGTGATCCTATTTGGAGTCCTATCATTGAGACTCTACGAAAGAACTTTGAGTTATTCCCAGAATATCGAATGACTGATGACTTACTCTTCTTTCTGGATAAAACCGAAAAAAGAATGTGTGTTCCTCACCAAGAACCAATCAAAGGCTTAATCATTGGGGAATGCCATGATGCGGAAGGTCACTATGGTTTTAAGAAGACGTATGTTGATTTGTGCGAACGTTTTGAATGGAAAGGAATGAAGGAAGATGTACTAACCTATGTGCAAACTTGTCTTGTTTGTCAAAGGAACAAACCCTCACATGAGAATCCGATGGGACTACTGAGACCGCTGCCTATTCCAAGTGAGTCAGGTGCGTCTATTTCCATTAACTTTATGAGTCTCACTGAGAGTCAAAATGACAACAATCAGGTAATTGTCATCGTAGATAGATTTTCAAAGTATGCTATGCTCATTCCTTTGCCCTCGGAAGCTAGAACCGAACTGGTCATCCAGAAATTTCAGATGCGATGGGTTTCTGAGTATGGATTTTCGAAGATCATCGTCTCTGACAGAGATGTTCGGTTCACTAGTCTACAATGGCAGAAGTTGATGGAAGTCTATGGGACCGGGCTAACCATGTCGTCGGGCAGACATCCTGAAACGAATGGCCAAACTGAGCAAATAAACCGTCTTTGCCAACAACTTTTGCGAATGTATGTCCCACGTGGTCAGGTTGATAGGGATGAGAACATGCCTAAGATTGCTAGTCCCTACAGTACCAGTATACATATTGTTACAGGTAGAACGCCTAATGCACTGCATAAAGGATGGAAGCCTAGGCGTCTCATTGATCCGACACATCTTGTCTTTCATGCGTCTAAACTGCTACCCTATGTAGAAAGAGATAATTTTCCAAATACTCCATCTATATTTTCACCCCCTATGAATGGAGGTTATAAAGTTCAAAAAAATTTGGAACATGGCTATTTCTTTACAGGTGGCAGAGGAAGACCTCAGAAGCAGTTTCAAGGAACAGTTCAAGTCCCAACCTCCATCTGAAACCAGATGGTTTCGTAAGAAAGACCTCCTACCTACTGCTCCTAACATTGTTGTTGCAAACGAACGTGAAATAAGGGAGCATTGATGTATTTCTGCGATGGAACTTGAAATTGGGCCGGCAGGAATGCAATAACCCATGTTGTATGCCTCGTGGAAAGTCTGAGGGCTCTCGAGCCGCACTCAAACCCAGGCCGAAGGGGAAAATGAACCCCACTTAACAATTCAGGGCCTGAATGAGATACGGATGACTAAAGTCAATTGTCGGAGACCCAACAGTCAAAGTCAAAGTGTACCCAGCCCAAACCGCCGGTCAAATGCACACACTTGTTTATATGCAGGTACCCAGACAACATCAGGATCAAAGGGAAGTTTGCAACTGTACACAATCCAGGCCCTCGGTTGTGAGTCAATCTCTACGACTGTGGGTGAGGAGCCCGAGACCAGATAGCCTCGTCAAATGCGACAAAAGAACTGGTCTCCAAGAGGTCAACATTCAGTCTTGCTATGTTGCTTGGACATTGGTTCGACTGTGACTGGATGCTGGCATTGACGCCGACACGATGTTGGCGAGACGCTGGTTGTGGGAAGGCATTGTGGACAACGACAAAGGACTATGGCAGCATGCTGGCACTTTTTGCTTTGTGCGCCAGGCATTGCTGATGTGGTGTTGTCACCTGTCCATCCGGTTGGTGTGGCGCATGCCACTTGTCTGCATTGCTGATGTGGCGCATGCCACTTGTCTGCATTGCTGATGTGGCGCGTGCCACTTGTCTGCATTGCTGATGTGGCGCATGCCACTGATTTACATTGCTGATGTGGCGCATGCCACTTATCTACATTGCTGATGTGGCGCTGCCACCTGTCTACATTGTGTTGCTAATGTGGCACTGCCACCTGTCTTCATTGATGATGTGGCGCATGCCACCTGTCTCTACATCTGACATGACCTTGGCCACGCTGTCTACATGAGGTGACTGGTTGCGATAAGGACGAAAATCGGGATCTGTGGACGATTGGGATCTGGTACTCACCTAAGGTTGACGTCGTTACTGTAATCTGTTGTTATCTTCATGGTCTTCACGAGATAAGAGTGCCACGTGAAACTTTTGTGTGATCAGGACTTATCATATTGTTATTGTGTACTGGTAGATGACGTGGAGGAGAGGGGAAGCCCGGAGAAGAAGTGGTGATTGATTGAATTACTCGTGGGTGATCATTGTTCATCTCTTCCACCTTCTCCTCTGTCTATTCCCCCTGCACTCTCTTCGTCTAATGGTAACGAGATACTGTTTCAGATATCACTTCACGTTAACTGAAAACTCTGTGCAGATCTGACACTACTTGTGCTTGACGTCTGATGAGTATCTGCCAGACTGGGTTCATTACAATTTGGTAAGTTGGTAATAACATTTTTTCTGGTAACAACAGAATAGAAGGGGTTGTGTTCACAAGAAAAAAAAAAAAAAAAAAAAAAAAAAAACGGTTGGTAAACAGCAAACAGCAACAGTGTGTGTAAGACAGAAAGAAATGAAAATTTAGTAAAAGAAGGTAGATATGAGGTTTCCCAGAATAGAAGGAGCCTTGTATTTTTCTGGGGGGGGGAGGAAAAACAAAAAAAAAACAAGGTAGATATAAGGCAATACCACCTAGATCTGATCAGTAGTTCGAGGAGTACAAGGACTTGGAAGAGGCACCGAGCGAACTGGTGCACAAAGATATCAAGCAACATGCAACCATCCTCCCCTCAATACACACATCAAACATTTGATGTGTCTATATCTACCTTGTTTGAATAGTTCATGTTCGAATAGACATACAAACATTCATGTATGTCTATTTGAACAGGGTACTATTCAGACACTAGTACAGTCTTCCCCCAACCAAAACGTGAGTATGTACTATTCAACTTTCCCTGGAAAAGTCTATTTCTCAAAGTCACCCCTTGAATAAATCCAAATAGTACACACGTTGCAATCGTACACACAAATGTTCTATTCTAATAGTACGAATGTAAGTCTACTCGAACAGACAGGTCTTCTAGGAGCAATTGACCACAGTCTTCCCCCGAACAAAACCCAAGTCTGTACCAATTCTCTACAGTAATTGACTAGAACTTAACTATGTACTTGCAGTAATTGACCGGAAATGAACTATGTAGAACAATTGTAGTTCAAAGTTTGACTGCAATAATTAATTATGTTGCTACCTAACCTGACCGAAAATGAACTATGTAGTAACATTGTAGTTCAAAGTTTGACTGCAGTAATTAACTATGTTGTTATCTTACCTGACCGAAAATGAACAATGTAGTAACATTGTAGTTCAAATTTTGACTGCAGTAATTAACTATGTTGTTACCTGACCTGACCGAAATTAAACTATGTAGTAACATTGTAGTTCAAAGTTTAACTGCGGTAATTAACTATGTTGTTACCTGACCTGACCGGAAATGAACTATATAGTAACATTGTAGTTCAAAGTTTGACTGCAGTAATTAACTATGTTGTTATCTGACCTGTACCAATACTCTGTCGTAATTAACTACTAGATATTGACTACGTAGTATGTAGTTCACAGTTTGACCGCAACAATTAACTTCAACTACAATACTCCCCAACAAGTAATAGCAGCAGCAGTAGTCACACACAAGAAGCCCAAGATCAACTCGTTAGGAATCGAGCATATGACCTACCACCAAAGAGGTGGATCACAGCAATCACTTTTGTGCCACCGTAAAACTACCCTCTTCACCAGAACAGAACAACGCACAGTTATTATGCTGCATCTGGACCGAAAGTTGCGCCAAATACAACTATAATGACACAGGGCCTTCTATTCGGGGTGAAGAAGGTAGTTTTGGTCCGAGCAATAACGCTGAAAAGCGACTGCCATATTCACTGAATGATGATGTATTGCTCACCACGCTCTGAAGGGGGGGAACAGGAAAGGAAAAAAAACACGATTCCAACACATGTCTGTTTATCAATAGTCAAATGATAGGTGTTTTTTAACTCTTGTTTTTTTAATAATGGGTGTGTACCATACTTGCAAGTTCACGTCGTGCGCGTGTGCGGGGATAGACCCGAACCCCCCGTGATGAAGTGCCATCATCTTAGTCTTGGAGAGAGGAGTGCTGTCGTGCTGCCGTTTGAGGGAGGAGCCGCCATCAGCCGGTGAGTATCACTGGTCTTAACCTCACCTTCCTCCTCCTCACTTCCTCCTTTGCATGCTTCTCCACCTCCTCCCGCTCATCCTCCTCCTCCTCCCCTTCCTCGTCCTCCATCTCTCCTCCTCCGACTGTCTTGCCCTCGATCTCTCTGCCTTGTCTCATCCTCGTCTCCTTCATCTCTCTCCCATATCTCCTCCTACTACTACTACTCACATGTCTTTTCCATCCGTCCATCTATTCTCCTCCTCCTCCCCCGATTGTCCTTCCCATCCTCGTCGTCCTCCTCATCACCCCTCCTCCTCCTCCTCCTCCTCTCCCACGTAGGCGTTGAACCTTGAAAGTTGTTTTTTTTCTTTTTTGGATTGCCCGTCGTCCCCCCCCCTCCTTTTTCTGCGGTCGCTTGATGTGCCTCGTGGATGCGGCGGCGGAGGAGGATGGTCAGAGGAAAGATGGGAGGAGACGACTGTGGACAGGGAGTAGAAGCGATGGAAAAGGGGAACGGGGGGGGCGGTGAAAGTGGGGGTGGCCTGGATTGTTGCACCCATAAAGGAGGAGATCCCCCTCACCCTGGATCGTTGCACCCATAAAGACACTCCCCCCCCGACATCACCCCACTTTCCCTCCCCATACAACCCCCCCCACCCTCCATCTCTTCTTCTCCGCCACAGGTGTCTACTCCATCTCTTGTCCATCTCTCAATCATGTCTCCTTCATCTCTCCTCCATCTCTCCTCCATCTTTCCTCCACCTTTCCTCCATATCTCCTTCAACTCTCCTCCATTTGTCCTTTCCTCCATCACCCCGCCATATTTCATCTCTTTTCCACCTGTCCTCCACCTTTCATCTATCTTCCACCTCTCCTCCATGTATCGTCCATCTCTCGTCCTATCCTCCATCTATCTTCCATCTCTCACCGTCTCCTCTCCATCTCTCCTCCATATCCCTCCTTCTCCCCACCATTGGTGGAATAGTGCTCGTTGATTCGTCTAACCCCCTTTAGGCCGACATATGCACGCCATGCCGCCATCTCCCCGCCATATCCCCTACACCTTCATCTCTCCTCCATGCTTCCACCTTTCTCTTGCATCTGCCATACATCTCTCCTCCATTTCTTCGTCTCTCCTACACCTGGCCTCCACCTTTCCCCCATGCATCTGCATTTGCTTCGTCTCGCCCTCTTGTTGCGAACTTTGGAAGGCAGCAATTTTTTTTTATTTATTATTATTTTTTTTAATCCATCCACGGTGCACTTGATTTGAAAGTAGACTTTCAAAGACAGTGACTGCTGGCAATTGCTTTTTTTTCACTTTTTTTTTTAAGTTCGTCCTGTTTGCCCAACCCTGTTGAAAAGGGGTAGCGGTTGTGGAGGAGTCTGCGGCAAGAGGGGGGGAGGACAAAGTGTGGTGCTGGTGAATTGGGGATGCAACAGGGAATATGGCTGATTTGGTGTGCCTGCCCGATGTTAACGTGTGCAGGTCGCAATGACGAGCCGCAAGTTCGCCACCAACATGATGGTCAAGCGCCATTTCACTCCCGAAGCCCCTCATACCCCCTTAAAACCCCCTTACAAAAAAAAAAAAAAACACCCCCCACGGCTCCACACAGTGCGGGACTCGGAGCGCACGACCCGCATATTTCCACACCCGCACAGGCAACCCCCCACGGAACTCCACACGGACCTGCTCTGTGCGGGTGCGGGCTGTGCAGAGATCGGGCACGCAATGCTCCACAACGCACTGCACGAATGTGCAGCTCATGCGATCGCAGCTTTGGGGTGTACCATTCACCCACATGGGTTAAGTACTCTTGAGGGACTTCTTTCTTTTTCTTCCAAAGGGCGACGACCCTGAGGTGTTTGTTGCCTACTCCAAAAATTTTGCAGCTCAGGACCACTAAGACCACAATGGCTGGTGGTGTCAACCAAAAAAAAAAAAAAGTGCGCCGCTGGCGGTTTCGAAAAGCTTGGCGTGCAGTGCATCGCCTCAAGGCCCATGTGTACCGCTGGTTTAAGCCTTCGGTGTCGGGTGGCTCCAGCCTTACGCCGCCCCTTACTTCCTTGAGGAGGAAGGCACTTGGAAGGAACCGGATTCGATCACTATGACAGATTTGACCACTATCGTTCATGAGAATCTTCGACGGCGAGATTGTGTGGACAACATTAGGGCCGAGGCACCGGGAAAGCGCAGTTCGCTGATTCTGAAGGGGTCTCTTTCGAAGGGAATTAACGATTTTCATTATCAGAGAGGCATCGAAATGTCGTGACAACAGGAGGGGAGCGGAAGGCCTCAACCGAAAGTCAAGGATAGGGGATCTGGACTCATACTTGAGCCTTGGCAACGTGTGAAACGAGAAGGAACGTCCAGGTCCTTCGGTGGGCATTTGAGGAACTAAAGCGCCGATGACAATGGGGAACCGCCGCGGGGCCGAAAGCGAAAGTAATTACTAAGTCAACTCTAATGAGGCCCTAGCTTTTGGCGCGTGAGTCGGCACTGAAGAAAGGCCGCCGGGCAGTGGACTCAAAATGGGCGATCTAAGGGGCCTCTATAATCTCCGATGTCAGGCCTTCGCATTTTTAACGTCGAGCCCTACAGCCGAAAGACGGCCTCGAAAAAGGCGACCAATGTCGGGCCTCCAACATTCCCGACAGTTGGGCCCCCTTCGATTGGCATGTGACCATTCGGGACCCAAACACGCTCGGGCCTAGGCTCAGGGGGAGGATCGGTATCGGGGCGCTGCAATCCTCTCGACAGTGCGCCCGACTCTCGGTGGACCGGTAGCTGGTACTGTTGGGCCCAGCAACGTACTTAAGCAAGATTGGGCCCGGATTGGGGGGGACCAGTTGGATGCACAGGAGACAAGCGGGCTGGTTGGCACACTGGTGTGCTAGCCCATTAAGGCACAAGAGGCGAACACGTACGGGAGACGAGAAAGCGAACGTACATGTACACGGTATGCACCAGCAAACGGGTGCGTTGGTGCGCCGGAAGGACACAATAGGGTACTTCAATCAGTGAACGAACGCACGCACGAGCAGGCAACACTGCACGAATTAGGATTGGGCTTTGAACGATGTTCGGCGGGGTTGGGAAGGTGAAGAGATCCTTCTCATCTGACCTTGGAGGAGAACAGGCTCGGACCGTTCGAGAGAGAAGGGTTATCTAATCGAAGATCACGAGAATAAGGCGGACTGACCAGAAGACCAAGGAAAGGCGAGACTTTGGAGGCGAAGGGAGAAACGAGTCCACCGAAGCAGAGAGGGGATGGTGACGCGAGGCGCACGAGGACAACATGCTTGAATGTGTCAGCTCGATGATTGATATTGACAGTGTTAGATCGTCCTTCCTCGGTGGCTTTCGTGCCTCGCAGGATGCCACAACCGAGATCCCAGTGAGATTCCCTCGACTGCACAGCCAACGAACCTTGATCACAAAGCTGGCGAGGTGCGTGCATGATTAGGCCGACAAACCCTCGATCGGAAACCTGGCTAGCTGCGAACAGAATTGCGCCCGAGAGAGAGAGAGAAAGGACAGGTATGGGGAGGAGGATCCGACAAAGCGTTGCCTTGGATCCGACCGATGCGAATGAAACGGGGTTTCTGCACGGTGCTCTAAATGTCGAAGTGGAGGGAATCAACCAAATGGGGTTTTCGTCTAGTTAGTGGCGCGCATGGGCGGATTAACGAGATTCCCAAAAGGGAATCCGACTGTTTAATTAAGTCAAGGCAATGTGGTGGACCCAACAGATGTTGACGCAATACGATTTCTACTCAGTGCTCTGAGTACCAAAGTGAAGAGATTTGATCGAGCACGGACAAGCAAAAGGAGTAACAATGGCCCCCTTAATGCCACGCCATCTGGTTAGTGGGATCACGTGTCCGTGGTAGCGGGGAAACACAGAACAGGGTGCAGGGTGAAAGGGGAGCTGCGTGAAGTAGCGAAGCTCGCACAGGCTTGCGAGAGAACGAACGGGCCAAGAGCTGTTGCGCGCGGAGCAAAGTATTGCGCCGGTTCCAACGGATGTTGGCGCGATGTGATCTCTGCCTAGTGTTCCGATTAGACTCAATCAAGTGCGAGAAAGACGCGAGAGCAATGCCTCCTCATCTGATTAGTCGCGCGCATGAATGGATTGACGAGACTCTCGCCGTCCCTATGAGACGACAACCAAGGGTACGAGCTTCGAAGAATCGGCGGGAAAACGAAGCAAGCGCCATGTCATCCGATTAATGACGCGCTTGAATGGATATACGAGATTCCTGCTTCCCTATGTACTACCCTGCGAGGCCACAACCGAGGAAACGAGCCTGGAAGAATTAGCGGGAATGTTGACCTAATGAGATACCTGCCCAGTGCTCTGACCATCAAGGTGAAGAGACTCTACCAAGCATGGGGAAACGCGGAGTAAGTTGTGCACGTGCGCGCGAGAGAAGGTTAACAACAGTTGTATTTTTCATCACCACTTCAGGATGCAGCCTGCCTAAACAAATGGTTTTCAGGGTCTTCGGACCTTTCACCACTTCATGACCATTCAGGTCTGAAAATCCTGAATGATCCTGAAGTGGTGAAAGCTCCAAAGACCCTGAAAACCACATGTTTAGGTAGGCTGCATCCTCAAGTGGTGAAGTGCGGTTTTCATGATCTTTGGACCTTTCACCACTTCAGGACCATTTAGGATTTTCAGACTGCCCAAAACTCTCACTTGACCACTTCAAGACACCCTTCACCACTTTAGAATGCAGCCTGCCTAAACAGGTGGTTTTCAGGGTCTTCGGACCTTTCACCACTTCAGGACCATTTATGATTTTTAGACTGCCCAAAACTTTCACTTCAGAATTTTCATTCAAGAATTTTCAGCTACCTGATAACCGCTTGTGGTGCGGGCGCGAGCGCAAGCGCGCACGAAAGAGAGAGAGAGAGAGGGAGAGAAAGAGACAAAGAGTGATGGAGGTCAGGAAGAAAGGCACTGCGCAGAAGAAAAGGGCTCGCGTCGTGACTGCTGCGTCGCGACTTAACGCGCGCGAGAGAAGGGCTAGCTGCTCGCGGGGCAAAAGCTTCCGCGCAAGCAGATACGAGTTGCGCGCGAGGGAAATGAGCGCGCAGGCAGATCAAGTAACGCGGGAAAATGGGCTGAGTGGCGGGAAGAAGCTGTTGCGCGGGAAAGCAGCTACTGGCGGGTAGGAGCATGGGGCGGTTGATGGATGAATAAATCCTCTCCTCTTTGGAATCGTGCGAGGAATATGTACCACCAGTACGGTTGGTGCGAATGTGGTCGATCTGGTTCCATGTGAACCTAGGGAAGCTGTTATGCTTTAGGAAGAAAAGGGACAGTTCTCTGCCTGCCGTCAGCCGCGACAATGATATTGATTGTAGGTCCACCTACGCGATGGGTGTACAAATTCCTTTTTTTTTTTTTTTTTTTTTGAATCACACCCCCTACAATGCTAGTGGTGTTGGTAAAAGCAGACACCACTAGCACCCGGGGAGGGGCTGGGTGTACAGATTCCTACGTTCTTCAAGATAGAAAGCTTAGAGAGAAAATGATAGCGAGCAGCAATGCACTATGAGCAGTCCGTGGTGATGTTCCCTTGCTGACTGGATGGTTGCACAGTGTGCAGTGAGTGAACGGTTGTGAATGATGATGAGCACTTCCCTCTGCAGTGAAGAAGAGGTGAAGGAATTGGCGTGTAGTTGTGCTTGAGGCATAAGTGATCGAATCAGGGGACACAAACAGCAAGCACGCTAGCTCAAAGATGGGTTTGGCAGCTTAACAACGGGCCTCATTTTACCTTTAAGGTATTCCTATTTGTGCACGGAAATGCAGGGAATACGCATTGGGTGACATGGCGCTACGACAATTACGTGGGGTGTTGTGGTCCTTTGCACGAGAAGATGGAGTGCAGCTGGCTGGATGTTCCTTCTCAGACCAAATAGTGCCTAGAGCAGCGATTACTAGTTAGCTGCTTTGATCCTGTGATTGGAATACATGTGAGGCTGTGTGTGCATGTCCTTGATCAGTCATGAGCAGTTCTCAGAGAAATATCGACTTGTTCCATGTGGATGAAGAATGGGCGCTTTGTCAGCCCAAGGTGAAAGTAAGTGTTTCCTTATGGGCAGCAGATCAGTCTTTAGCGATTCTTAGAGAAACTTCATCATGATGCTGCAGTTATTGGGCTCTGTTGCTGAAGGAAGAGAGGACAGTTCTCCGGACGGAAGGAGGAGCAGGATCTTAAGGGATCATATTGTTAATCTGGGCCCAGAACATACGACACCTGACCAGACCAGACCGGGCCCAGAACAAACCAGACCGGGCCCAGAACATACCAGACCAAACCAGACCGGACCAGACAAGACCAAACCAGACCAGACTAAGACTAGGGACAGGGCCAAATGCGCACCCGAGAGAGCCAAGGCGTCGTCTTTTCCTACAATCGAACGGGCCTGAGATTCGAACCCTGGACTCAGATCGAGAATCGGGCCTCAATGGGCCCGCGGTGCTATTTCGGACTCAGAGGGCTCTAGCACGATCCCTTGGGACCGATGGGAGAGGTACCGACGACACCTCATTGATCACGAGATCTAGCGAAGAATACCGACATGTTCAGTCTCAACACAAATCGAACTACTGAACTGAAGTAAGGGAGGTTGCCCTGGGAAAGGACGTAACGCATTTTCGCCTATGATGGTTATTGACTGAATAAAACGATTTTCTTTTTCTTTCTACATTTTAGTGGGTCATCCAGCTCACACCTTATTTTTATATCTGACTTAGTGGTGGATTTTGCGGGTTGCAGGAGTCCGGAAATAGCCCTCCCTCGGGTGACAGACGTGGGGTGTGCATAGGGTTAGATCCGCGGGCCGGCAGATCAACTTCTACCGGTAGACACCGGTACACAGCCCCAACCAACCTCAAAAACCTCATGGCGTACGCCTAAAATTTCAGAGGCTCGGGGCTACCGGACCACAATGGCTAGCGATGTCAGCGAAAAAAAAAGAGAAGTGCGCCGCTGGCACTTCGGCATTCTCGGGTGTACTGGTGGTTTGAAGTACTAACCTTCCATTGGCAAATTCAGTTAGGCTCCGGAGCTAAAAACCCGGCTCTCTCAATGGGAAGGAGTTATGTCTATAACCTCACCGAAGTAGAAATGCTTTCAGTTGGCTGAACTTGGACACTCCTGTTGTGGCTCGTACATTTCCTAAGACATGGCTTGTCAATGGGCACGACTTAAAAAAGTACTGGTGCTTTAAGCCACCAGTTCTCACAAGCCTGCACCTGTGCATTTTTTAGGTGGCCTGTTGCATTCTTTACCGGCCCTGCCGCCCTTATCGTGTATACCGGTAAGAGTAATACCTAGGTTCGTGTGAAATGGTGGTTTAAGCCACCAATACGTTTCCCAGCTAGAAAAACAAAGTCGCGGTGTGCTTGCCGATGCCACTCTCTGGAAGTACCGGGGTGCTGTTTCGCGGCACATCCATCCACTGCAAGCAAAACGGGGTCGCATGGAGGGCCCGTTTTGCCTGGATGGATATCCAATGAAACGGCAACCCGGACGGAACTAGTGATGATGACGGTGGTCTAAAAATCTGGGAAACGTACTGGTGGTTTAAACATCTCTATCAATGGTTAGGTGGTCCTTCCCTCACATATTAGGCGGGAGAGCGACGCTGGAAGAACCACGCTGAAAGAACCAGTTTCCCTTCTTGAGTAACCACTGCTTAACTGTTGGACCTAGCCCAGGACCAAAGCCCCAATGGCCGACCTTCTTCACTTCTGACTATCGATGATCTCTTCAATCTAGGGTCGAAAATGAAGGATACAAGTAAGTGGGACTTGGGCCCACGCCTTCGAAAACCAAGAAACACTTTTCTACATACTACTAAAGGAAAAGTCGGGTCTCGCGTGACGCGGGCGCGAGACCCGATTTTCGGTTTGGGACTCCGCGTGGCGGGCCCAGGCAGGCAAAAATAAGCACAGGTGGCACGACCGAGGCTGAAAAAGACAGAATATGAAAATTGTGACCGTCGAGCCCACCAACAGGCGCAGTCGCGGGAGGCTTGCCGACCTTGCCGCCTACGAACAGGCTCGGGCTGGGAAGGCATACTTCGAACTGGCGCGGACTCTAGCGGTACATTCATTCGATCGATGGAAGAAGCGTGGGGCGAGCCGCGGGTTTGGCTAGCGGTGATGCAACAGGCGGGG
>BFEA01000030.1:3167730-3178987 GCA_003427395.1 Chara braunii
GGAGAGAGAGAGAGAGAGAGAGAGAGAGAGAGAGAGAGAGAGAGAGAGAGGGAGGGAGAGAGAGAGAGAGAGAGAGAAAGAAAGAGAGAGAGAGAGAGAGAGAGAGACCATGCGAACTAGACCAATCCCTATGCCTCCTTATCAGAGTCCCCTCCACTACGAACATCAGCAGACTGCTCAATGTCGATCGGCGGATCTAACTTCACTATCTGTACGGGAGGGGGGGGGGGGCAACCATGCGTAGGAACGCACGTGAGGCCAATGGGGATTGAACCCATGACCTCCTGAGTTGCTTCTTGTGAGCCTTACCAAGTACATTATACTTCTGATACAGAAAATATATATGGCCACGCGGGGAGGGCAGGGATGTTTTTTTGTTTCCTGTTTTTCCCCGTATGAGGGTTCTGTGTTCGTTGGGGGCGGGAGACACAGGGGCAAAAGGAGGAGGTTGTAGATCATGAAGTGGGGACATAGTGCGAGAAGGGCTCTGGCAAGAATTTCATAGAAGGACCTCCGACAATCTACTCCGGCTTCTAAGAACATGGACTCGTGAGGATCTATATATCATGGGAACAACGATTTTAAGAAGGATAATGTGCCCACAAACTGGGAGAATTGAGATTAGGAGAGGAGTTGTTTGCCTCGAACAACAAGACAGCGAACTATACATTGACACGGGCCTATTCGGAGTAGAAGGTGAACATGAAATAAGAGACATCAGAGGAAGGCTAATAGGAATCCTAAAGGCAGTAGAGAATTAAACTGCAAAAAAAAAAAAAAAAAAAAAAAAAAAAAAAGTTTTGGGAAGTATTACTATCAGGCTTAAGAGTGCAACTGAGAATAATGTCGGGGGCAGTGACTGATGAAGAGGAAGTCAATAGGGTACCCTTCGCCGGGGCTATAACTTCGATTATTCAGATTCGAACCGCTAGAGCGTTAGATACACTAGGTTGTCGACGTTTAGCAGAATAAGCTATAGAGTGTAAAAGGCCGAGGGCACTGACACAAGTTAGAACAGAAAGCCGCATAACCTACAGTGTGATGATCTGGACCGAAGAATGGATGAGGTGCGAAATACAGAAGGACGAGACCATCCACGAAGCACGAACCCGCGTGTGAGAGGAAGAGATGCAAAGATTGATGCCATCCTTGAAATATACTTAGACCCCATTGAGAGGAAGGTGGAGGAATTGCTCAAAATATACCAAGAATGGTGTGGTTCTACGAACGAAACCGGGTTAGATAGACTAGAAAGAAGCGTGAAACGGCTCGTTGCACTTTACAGAGAGGAAAGGGAGAAGATTGTAGGATGGCGAAATGAATTCACCGCCAGACTCCTAAAGCAAGTTCGAGAAGAACCTAACCAGAAAAGGGATGACTAATGCTGAATCTAGAGGAAAAAAGTTCAGTCTCTCGGCCAGAGCAGAAAGAAAAGGGTCTTTAGTGCGAGTCCTAGTGGAAGCAGTACACGATGAGCAATTGAACCAGGAAGAGGAAGCTGAGTGTGCCACAAAAGCGGCGATAGAAGTCAGAAAGTGTGTCGTCTGGAAAGCTGTGGGTGAGCTCTTCTTAGCAAGAATACAAGTCCTCACTGTGAATTTTGAAGGTCAAACCGTCTCGCGCACCTGGAGAGAGACAATAACTACATCTACAGAAAAGTTAAGAAACGACGCTCGAGCTCTAGGAGAGCTCTCGAAGGTAGTAGTTGATGGGATGTCCTTACGTACGTTGGAGGCAAACTCGCGCTACCTGCAAACCGCATTAGCTACCGCCTTAGTCGTGAAAGCTGAAGGAAAAGACGAGGACTTCGACGCGTTGCAAGAGCTGCTAGAACAATCAACGGAAAAGGTTAAAGCCACCTTGGATCAACTTTTGGAGGACAGAGATAGAAATATGGATGCAGAAGGAGCCTATCTATCCTCGATAGGTGACGAAGTCAAAACACAGGAGTCAAGGACGAGTAGCCCAGTTAGAAAAATGGGAACTGACGTTGGCAAAGACGCGAAAAAATTAAGGAAGGCCCTAAAAGAGTTAGATACTAGAGCTACAGAACTCGAGGAACGGACCTCCAAGAGTGAAGGTTGGAGGAAAGAAATTTTAAATAGGAATAGGACCGCAAGATTCTCGGATCCCGGAATAAGGAAACCATATAGGGAAACCATAAACGAACCGTACAGAATGGCGTACGTACCGAGCTCTTACATGTCCCCCTTCCTAAGAGCCCAGGCATTCCAATTACCGGCGCTGTCTGGAATCCAAACGATCTTCACAGGGAAGAACGTTTCAGAATTCTTAGATGACTGGGAGGTACTGGAAATGAGGGCGGAATGGAGCGATCAGGAAATGATTATAAACTTCCTCCACCATACAGCCCCCAAGATAGATCAAGAAGTGAGAGAAGTCATTCCGGACAGCGGGCGTTGGCTAACGTTCAGAGAAAGGGTTACCAGAATCTTTGCATGCGATGAGACTTCCTATTCGATAGAAGATCTCAAAGAGATGAAAAAACAGGAGGACGAAAGTTTGGTGGCATTCGCGAGAAGGTACGAGAAGGCTTCGAATCCTCTGGTAGAAGGGGGATTTATGGGCGAAATAGAAAGATGCGGAATATTCATAGGATTTCTATCTCGGGAAAAACGGAAAAAAATTATGAGGGATCTTCCCTCTGAGGTGACTTTTAGCCAAGTCAAAGTATTAGCCCATGACACCGAAGGCCAAAGTGCGAAGGCACACCTCGCGAAGGTCCTCGATAACCTAGGGAAAGGAGTAACTACAGAAAAGGGGGGAGGAAAATCGCAATACGAAGATATGATACCCAAAGTTGAAGGAAGAGACACCTACGCGAGCTCACCGAGAAGAGGGGACTTAGTCAAAAGCGAGGGCGAATGGAGGAGAGAAAACAGGAGCGACTGAAAAATAAACAATGCGAAATGGGGAACATTCAAGTGGTCTAATACAAAGGATAACATGTGGAGGCCAAAAGATGAGATAGAGGCTAAAAGGCCAGACAAACAAGAAAAGGAACTGACAAAACAAATAGAAGTTCTGAAAGCAACAGTGGAAAGACTGCAAAGTGGTAGTCAGAGGAAGGAAGAACTCTCTGTTCGGCCTGCACGTGAAAAAGGGGACCCTAGCCCAAAGCGAATCTGAAACGAAAAAGTTTGCATCTACTGTGGAGATGAAGACCACGGAAAAAGAAATTGTCAATCAATGTTGGACGCACTAAAGAAGGGAATCATTGAGCTCGACGATCGAAAGTACGTCATGTGGGCTGATGAAGCCAAACCGGTACCTTTCCTACCCTCGATGAAGATTAATGTGGATATCCGAAGGAGGAGAATGAATGAAGCAAAGGGGAAGCAATCCCAGGACCAATTAACAATCAAGGTCTCTCGAGTAACTTTCGAGGATGACTTCGACGAACCACCAGAAAACCCGGGTATGAGAATTTCATCCATTAAGTTTGAGGAGACAGTAAATAACGGAGAGGTCTACGTACGTACCCAAGGCGTCGGAGAGGGCGAGTCAAGCGAGACGAAGAAAGAGGATCAGGATCAACATGTGACAGATGAGCAAATTGAGTCGCCTAAGTCATCTCAATCCCCTAGAAAAAGAGCGGCCAAAAAGTTTCACATGAGAACCTCGCTGGACGAAGTTGATCTAAGAGAACCCTTAAGAAGGGTCATGGATATGCCTATCCCTATAACCCTCAAGGAATTCATAGCAGGCTGTGGTCCAGCAAGGGATGAATTAATAGGTATGATGAATAAAACCAAAGTACCGCTACCTGAGACAGCTTCCGGACAACAGAAGGAGGAGGTGAAAACCTCAGTCCTAACGGCACAAAACGAAGAAGGCAAACGAGTAGAGACCAGTGAAGGCGGAAGCGACTACTTTTACGTCCTTGCTAGTGGAAAGCTCAACGTCACCGTCAATGGCATAGGGATGAAGGCTATAGTCGACGGATCCGAGTCCACCGTCTGTGAAGACAAGGTGGCCCGAAACCTTGGCTTAGAGGTAGACAGGAGCGTAGCTATGACCATGATATCCGCTAGCAAACTCAAGCAACCCGCGTTTGGGGTATGCCATAAAGCCAAGATTGTAGTCGCTGGAGTTGAAGTCACTGTACCCGTCTTTACAGTTGAACATTGTTCGTAAAAAATAATCCTTGGAAGGACATGGCTGACACTGGTCAACGCCACCACCGAAAATAAGCGGGACGGAAGTCAGACGGTTACCATAGACGAACCTCAAGGTAGCAGGGTTACCTTGAAGACCGTGAACGAATTTGACAAGCGTCATAAGATTTGATTGCAAAATAGAGGACGACTAAACACTAGAAGTTGTCAAATAATATCTGATCACCTCACACTGGGACTTCATAAAGTGAGAGGAAAAAAGATTGACGTCGAGGATCTAGAAAGTAAGTATGTGGTCGACGGAACAGTCTACGCGAAAGAGGTTGACGATGAGGAATTCGGTGGATGTATAAACTGTCTTTTTTCGAGGAATTCCCCCACACGGCGGGGGAAAGAGATACAAAACTGTAGCCAAAAAAATCAAGTCAGCCGCGGTCAGCCGTGATAGGACCGGGGAGATAGGGATCACTGAAGAAGAAATCACTCAGATGATAAGAGAACAGAAGACCAGTGAAGGGCAGAGAATTACGGAAGATATGATAAAAGGGATGGATATAGGCGACGAAAATATAACTGATAAGGAGAGAGAGTTGATAATAGAGACATTAAGAGCATGCGACAAGGCAGTAGCTTTTTGTGACGCAGAGCGGGGACGAATAGATCTACGATATACTAAACCTGCAAGAATCTATACGGTTTCTCATACTCCATGGAATGACGGGGGATGAAAGTGTGCGCAGAAGGAAAATGAAATGATAGTAGACTTCCTAAAGGAGAAAATACGGACATTCGTAGTTGAGCCGTGTGAGAGTGCCTATGCCAATAGGTGGTTCTTCTTACGGAAGCCGAATGGCAAGATCCGATTTCCCTGGAATGACGCGGGATGGAAGTATGCCCAGAAGGAGAAGGAAGAAGTTATTGCTTTCCTGAAAGAAAAGATGGTTTCCCATGTCGCGGAACCATCTGATAGCGCGTATGCCAATAGGTGGTTCTTCATTCGGAAATCAAATGGGAAGTTGTGGTGGATACAAGACCTACAGAAAACGAATAAGGTCACGGTTAGAGATGTTGGCTCCATCCCTAACGTGGATCTCCTATCCGAAGGCTCAGCTGGGCATTCAATTTACTCGGTCTGCGACCTTTTCTCGGGCTATGATGAGATTCCGCTTGACTACCGAGACCGACATCTAACAGCGATGCATACGCCGTTAGGACTAGTTCAAATGATGGTGGTGTCAATGGGATGGACTAACGATGTTGCAGTATTCCAAAGAGCAATGGTAGTCGTTCTGGAAGAACTAATACAAAATTTGGTGGAGGTTTTCCTGGATGATTTCCCAATTAAAGATCCGTACGAGAAATACGAGACAAAGATGAGACCAAGAGTGAGGAAGTTCGTGGCCACCTATGCTGAAGATATCAAGAAAGTACTAATGAAGTTAGAAGACGCGAACCTTACGGTAAGCGGGACGACTCGGAAAAACAGATGGACAGTCTCCTCTATAAAGATATTGGGATATATTTGTGACAAGGATGACAGACGGTCAGACCCGACAAAGTTAGAAAAACTTATGAACTGACTCACTCCCCTACGACACATCACTGACATGCGCCAGTTCCTAGGGGTGGTTGGATTCTAGAGGAATTTCATAAAAGAGTACGATGGGAAAGTTGAGCCCTTAAGAAGGTTGTTGCACAAAGGAGTAGAGTGAGAATTAACGAGTGAACAAGAAAATACAGTCAGAACGCTAAAAGAGGAGTTCAAGGAAGGAGGTCAAGTCCTTGGAGTCCCTTACTTCGAAGACGAGAAAAATCGTATGAACGGATGCAGAACCTGCCTCTGTTGGTGGAGTCTTGGCTCAAAAGGACCACGCTGGCAACGATAGGCCCCTCAGATTCGAGAGTAAAACCTTAAACGTCACCGAGAGGAACTACTCACAGATTAAGAAAGTAGTCCTAGGAGTGTTGCACTGTTTAAATATTTTCCGACATTATATTTACGGGCGAAGGTTCGTACTGCGGGTCGATCCAACAGCAGTGGCAACTGTCTTACAAAAAGACTTCTCATTGACAGACCCTACAATCACCAGGTGGCTCATGCATATAAGGATGTTTGACTACGTAGTGGAGCGAATATCCGGGGCTAAGAATTCAGTTGTCGATGGCGTCTCACGAATTCCACTAGAAGATGGAGACCTACGGTTGCCCAGTGGTATTGACAAATTTTTACAAATGGACATCAGTTCCTTAAAAATTGAGCCTGGTGCAGAAAAAACTTCATTATTTCTTGAGAATTTATACATTGACAAGTATTATAAGATAGAGCGCTATCTTATAGGTGAAATCGAGTTAGATGACAAGCTTAGGAACGAAGCTCAACAGTATTGCCTCAAGGCGGGGCACCTCTTTAAGAGACCATCTAAAAATGAAATGCCAATGAGAGTGGTCTGTGGTGAGGACGAGCGCCGGGAGATAATAGCGGAACTTCACAACGGCATCGTCGGAGGACATAGAGGAGTAAAAAGAACTTTTGAAAAAATTAGGAACCTCTACTGGTGGGATGGTTTATATAAGGACGTAGAATCATACTGTCTGACATGTGTAGAATGCTAGAAGAGGACCGTAGTTAAGTATAAATAACCCTTGTTCCCTTCCTATCCGACAACAATAGGCCAGAAACTTCACGTAGACTTAGTTAAGATGCCCAAGGGAGAAGGAGGGATGAACTACATCATGGACATTAGAGACGACTTGACTGGATTCGTGGAGGCATGGCCACCACGTCAAAAAATTGATAAAGCGGTTAGTGGACATTTGACTGAATATATCACTCGGTACGGCTACGTAGGGAAGATCGTCATGGATAGTGGATCGAAGTTTATGGCTAAGGAAGTCCAAGAATTGCTCCAAAGAGCGGGAATACGAGTATCACTATCCACGACATATCATCGTCAAACTAATGCTCCTGTAGAAAGAGAGCACCAGTCTCTAGTCAACGCGCTCGCTAAATGGTGCGAAGGAAAGGAGAAAAACTGGCCGAAGTATCTGAGATTCGTCGTCTGGGCAGATAACATTACGCTTTGCTCAACTACGGGATACCCGCCCTACACCTTGTGGTTCGGACGACATTGTCCCTTACCCATAGAATTTCATATCAACTCTTGGCAGATGATTGACTGAGAATAGATCTCGACGAGGGAGCAGTTGCTGGCTGCGACGATCAAACAAATAGCCGAAACCCTTGAGGATAATGTCTTATACACCATAGAGAGGCTAAAGACCCAGAGAGGAAAAAAGAAAGAAAGATGGGATAAGAATCTTCGAGTCAGGCAAGAAGGGATACCTACGGGGAGCCTAGTCCTGCTCTATGACTCCTCATTAGAGAGAACATGGACAGGGAAGCTAGCAAACAGATGGATGGGGCCCTACCGAGTGGTCAAAAGACTAGAAGGTGGAACCTACTTGATAGAAGAATTAGACGGCACAAGATGGAAGGAACCGGTGTCTGGAGTCTGCTTAAAAGTATTTAAAGATCGAAAAGAGGTTATTCCACGTACGGATAAAGGTAAGAAGAAGGATGAGGTCGATAAGCACCCAGAAAAGGGTAGGAAGAAGGATGAACACTTAAAACAACCTATCGCAGCACCCACTTCTCAAGTAGGGGAAACCTCTAATCAGCACTTATAAGAACCTACAACAGCATCCACTTCTGAAGTAGGGAAGTCCTCTAGGCGATCCTTGCCCAGTTCCCGACAGGGAGGACCCTTTCGCCGGTAACTTTTCGAGGGCCCAATCAGGCTCGGGCACAGGCCCGGTACCGGGGCGCTGCAAGTTGTTGGCAGCCTCAGAACACACGAGGGTCGAAGCTCACACTCCGAGGAGGGTCCGACAGAGCATTTAAGCCGAACCGGGCCCGGATTCGGGGGACTTCTCACGTGCACGGGATAGGCGCACGGGACTTCAACACGCACAGACTTCGGCATGTATGGATAGAGACGCACGAGCACACGACACTTCCCAGGGGGCACGAACGAAGGGCGAACGAGAGACGAATGGAGGAGAACGCTCCCGGGACTTCACGCACGCACGGGAAGGACACGCACGGGAAGGATACGCGTGGGGAGACCCCGTACGAGGAGACCACTCACAGGGGAAGAACGGATTGGAGGGGGCGCATCAAGGAAGGTAGCGGGGAGAGAAGCGCGCGTCGTGCACGTACACACGACATCTCGGCGCGCCAGTGGGGAAGGTCGGGGAGAGCCGCGCGATAGAGGGCAGGCACCAGCGCACCATCACGCGAGCTCACACGTCTAGGATTGGAAGGGGAGGGTCGCCCGCTGCCGGACGCGGACTTGCGCACTGTCGAGCGGGTTCGCGCACCCCCGTGGGAAGAGCGGGACGAATCGCATGGAAGGGCGCGCGGGCTTAAGCGCCGCTGGGCATGCCCGCGCACCCCCAAATCTGAGCCGGGAGGGAGAAGTGCGCTGTGACGCGAGCACACGTGGGCCGCCAGTGCACCAACGGGAGAAGAGCGCGCCACTGCGTGCACACACACACCACGGACCTGCGTGCACGGAGAGAGTGAGCGACGGGGACGACCACGCGCACCTGCACCCGGGAGGAAGGGGTAGCGAAGCAGCCGCGTGCGGCTGCGCTCACCGGCGCGTGGAGGAGAAGAGCATCTGGATAGCTATCCACACCCGCGCGCTCGGAGGGAGTGAGTGGCAGGGATGACTGATCGCGCCTGCGTGGACCCGCACTCGGTGGGAAGGGGTGGCGAGGTGGCCGCGCGCGCATGCGCTCACCGGCACGTGGAGAAGAAGAGCATCCGAGCAGCCGTGCGCACAGGCGCGCACTCGAACATCGCCGGAGGGAAACAGAGAGAGAGAGGGAATAGCCGAATGCCCACGCGAATGGGTGGGAAGACTCTGCGCACCATCACGCGCTGAGAGAAGGGGATAGCCACGCACCATTGAGGAGAGAGACGAGCGGGGAGACTTCGCGCGCCACGAGCGGGGAGACTTCGCGCACCACTGAGCGAGAGACTTTGCACGCCTTCCAAGAAGGGGAGAGCGCGGAACTGCGGGGCTTCAGCGTGGGGGGAGCCGATGAATCCCGCGCGCTACCAGGGAGGAAGGGGGATCGGGTACACCCGCTTGGACTAACGAGGAGCGGAGTCAGGGCATCGGGGCAAGGTGGCTCCTTTGGAGAAGCGGCCAGATCGCACTGTGGACTGGGCTTTTTTAGCGGGATCAGAGCACCGGGGGACGACGGTTCCTTTGGGGAAGCGGCCAGATCACCGTGCAGACCGAGCTTTTGAGCGGAATCATAGCATACCAGATCACTGCACGGGGCGGGCTTTTCGAGCGGAGTCAGACCGCCGAGTAGACGAGGCTTTTGGGACACGACCAGGTCGCCGAGCGGATCGAGCCCTTTTGAGAACAGTCAGACCACTTGGCTAGACGGACTCTCCCGGGGACGACGCAAACACATCTGGGATACTAACGATGCGCCCCTACAAGGCGCGCTTAGGAACACGCGGACGGGCACAATAGGTGCATTCCGAACCGGGCTCTGCAAAGGGGCGCATTCCAAACCGGGCCCCACGACTAGGTACATTCTGAACCAGGCTCCACGAAGAGGAACATTCTGAACAGGGCTCCGCGAAGGGGCACAGTCCGAACAAGGCTTCACGAAGGGTCACATTCGAGCCGGGCACTGCGTAAGAGGCATATTCTGAACCGGGACATCCGAAGAGGCACATTCGGAACCAGGCCTTCCGAAGAGGTACATTCCGAATCGGGCCTTTTTGAAGAGGCACATTTCGAACCGGGCATCCAGAGGGGGCGCTCCGAGCAGGGTACTCGAGGTGTCGCAATCCGAACAAGGCGACTGCTCAGAGGTACGGTCACAGTAGATCTCGAGCTCTGGCCTCGATGGGCAAGTGTTACATGCTGAGAGCCTCCACACGGGCCCCTCACGGGACCCGAGGTTGGATAAGGGCCCCCAGGTCGCGTCACCGCAACCTGAAGGCCCTACGACCATTTCACTTAGGCCTGCATCGGAAAGACTTCAACTTTAAGTTGATTTCTTATTTATTTATTTACTGATGTGTTTTTACTAATGTGCTGTTGTCCGTTTTGTGGCCAGGTACACAGTTAGGACCAGGGCCGGAATCAGGCCCAGAGGCTGAGCCTCTAATTCATGTGCTGTTGTCCGTTTTGTGGCCAGGTACACAGTTAGGACCAGGGCCAGAATCAGGCCCAGAGGTTGAGCCTCTAATTCAGTTTGGACCGTTACTCGTTTTCAGAAAAACGTTTGGACCTTTACTCGTTTTTGGCCAGACGTTTGGACCTTTACTCGTTTTCGGACAGACTTTGGACCTGGACAGATGTTCAGGCCTGATACATTAAAACGTTCGGACCTTTACTCGTTTTTGGCCAGACGTTTGGACCTTTACTCGTTTTCGGACAGACTTTGGACCTGGACAGATGTTCAGGCTTGATGCATTCGCACAGGCCYTGAATCGGGCCAGGTACCAAATCGGCTAGACCTAGGCAGGGCCTGGACGTCCGGTAGGGACCCAGGCAGGCCGTTTTTTTGGCCAAGGACTGAAGCCTGCGATCTGGACCGCGGATCAGGCTTTGATCTACACGGCCCAGATTGCAGGCCGTGGACTACTGGGTCCAGCCCAGCACTACTTAAGCTGGGCCAGCGCCCAGTTCAGGGAGAGGTACCAGGAGAAATCCAGCGTTACGCTGGTTCAAGACTTGGCTGCTGCGCTATTTTGGAGACTCCCTGCTGCGCTATTTCAGCCTCCCTGCTGCGCTATTCGGAGGGCAGCTTCGCTGCTCATCGGCAAGGAAGGTCCAGTGCCAGAGAGAGAGAGAGAGAGAGCTCACCTGGGCCAGCGCCATAGCTGGCTCCGCGGTATCTGCAGTTCAGCCATCGCCAGGTAAGTGCAGAAAGCGCCCAGCTTTCTACCTCTTCTTCTTCTTCTTCTTCTTCTCCTCTCCTCTTCTCCTCCTACTCCTCCACAGTTCTTTCCTCTACTTCTTCTTCTTCTTCTTCGTCTTGATCAGAGTAGAGATAGAGGTGACTGCAGACATTGTTTGGGC